>NQII01000624.1:363569-412111 GCA_002778355.1 Clitarchus hookeri | reverse complement strand
CTTCAAGGCTTCCCAATTCCCCGTTGCTGCGGCACCTCGCTGTGAAATGCGAGGGTCGTACACATAGTTGCCAGCTTGGTGATTTTATGATGATTACGGTCCGTTCGCGGTTATTTCCAACTTTACTGAAGCCCTGCTCAAGTTCTACTTCCAGGATATTCCTCCGCTTCATGCAAACAAGGCTTAACTTAGTCTAGAAAATTACACCAATGGGACAACGCACCATATTCGTGCGCGTTCAGCCTAATAATATGTTACATAAGGATTATTTCTTACCGGGCATTAACAACACACCTATTTTCTCCCTGTTTTGTTAGTATCACTCATAAATGAGATATTATAATCTGTAAATAAAATATAAGTAAATGTTAAATTTAACCAAAAATAAGATACTTTTTTATGTTAACAGAAGTATAAAGCACTTTAGATATATGACATGTTTTGAAAACGACCAAACAAACCATACCTAAAGGTGATTTTTCAAATGTTTGATTCAAAAAGTGTTAAGAAACCGCGAATATACTATACAAAAGTTTATCTGGTGGCCAAATTTCATATTTTCGACATACCGGAAAGGTAGTGATTTCTGTGAAAACCTGGGGCACATTTGATGATTTCAAAGAAGACTGGATATTTTTTTCCTGTCATCAAATTATTGCATTTTTGTGTCTCCAGGATTGTTAATTTTCCCGAAATGTCATGACGTACACCTGAAGAGAGCATGTTAATATCTTGAGATGCATATCATTATGTTTTATTGCATGTGATTAGCCGTGTGGTCTGTCTCTTGCGGAAACCATACGGTATGGCCCCGTCGTGAGCGAAGTTATGGGAACCTCTACACTGAAAAAGTACTCGAAGTAACCATTTATAGAACTTGATGGAACTATGCGCTTGAGCGTAGGTCTAAATAATACGTTATTAAAGTATTTCACATGGGAATATATTTTGCTTTTAATTTTTGTTTCAATTTCTGTCAGAGGTAGGATATTAGCATACATATGGCGGTAAACAACTATAAGGAGCATATATGAATAATATTTAAAGCTGCGAAAACAAATGTTTTAAATATTTTGTCTAAATTTAATTTGAAATACAGTAGGTTAAGATTACAATCTGGTAATTTCATTGATTCTGAGATTTTTTTTTTTTATGTTGGCAACTGCAGCAGCACTCCAGTGTCTTCCCTCGGCGCTGTACATTATGAAACTCGAACAGCCGAAGTGACTCCCTGTCCGTGAAACAAGCGAAGAAATATCATCTAGAACTCAGTGACTGTTAGCTGGTTATTTCCGTGACTGAAAGTCGCTGCTCCACGATATCGGTTCCCATTTCATGTAGTTAATTCGCTAGTTGGTGGCAGTATTCACAAACGTTCAGTAGTGATTACAGTTTAGACTGTTAACCTCTTCATGAGCTGGAAACACTTAAGTAGGGTGGGATTAAGGGTATTGTACATTTACAATGTAACTGTGCGATCTAACCACTTTTCATTGTTGTAATTCAAAGAGTTGGAAGAG
This sequence comes from Clitarchus hookeri, assembly GCA_002778355.1. Taxonomy (NCBI): domain Eukaryota; kingdom Metazoa; phylum Arthropoda; class Insecta; order Phasmatodea; family Phasmatidae; genus Clitarchus; species Clitarchus hookeri. The sequence goes on along the minus strand of NQII01000624.1, from coordinate 410,591 downwards.
GGTAGAACGCCGTTCTTTTAACATGTTATATTATGCACTGGGTGATTACGAACAGAATTATTTTTGGGTGTTTTTTGGTACTTCAAACATTTGACAATTTTACGAAAGCCTGCTGTCTTATTGTCGAGCAGTACTATACAGCCCAATTTATTCGACCGTCACTGATTTCGTTTCCACGACACAAGCTGTCTCCGTCACAGCTTTCGCTTGCAAGCCCCGATGCTGCTGCTTGAGGTCGACTCAGTATTCACCGTACATAGAATAGGAAGCGCACGCTGAGATACTGACATAAATTTTACCACAGTACAAATTTTAACTTAGAACTATATATTTTGTCATTATATTTTACGACTAGCGAACCGGCCCGGCTTCGCCCGGGTACAATTGAGTTTTACANATAAATTTTACCACAGTACAAATTTTAACTTAGAACTATATATTTTGTCATTATATTTTACGACTAGCGAACCGGCCCGGCTTCGCCCGGGTACAATTGAGTTTTACAGTGATACACTAATAAATAAATTGGGAAAAGACAATTCATTTATGTGAAAACAGAATTATAAAATTATGCTATGTTGGCCTAGGTTTTTAACTGATTAAGGCAACCCAAAAGGAAGGAAAGATTTTTTACCCGATAGCCAAGAAGCAAGGAATTGTTTTGTGAGTGTATATGTGCAACTTTCGCGTAGTTACCACATTTCTGCTTTCCAGCTTCGATGTATAAAAATTAAACCTGAGTTTCATCAAAATGTAGCTTTAGAAATAAATTTGCCTAGGTACTACTTCTTGGGCTTGGCTGAGGGATCTTAATCGATCAATAAAGTTAAGTAACGTTCCCAGCGGCACACATTTGGATGGGTGACCGTTTAGTGGCACAACATCTGATCCTTTCTGGGCTTCGGAGGGCACGTTAAGTATTCGGTCCCGGTTGTTATCGATTGATAGCATTCGTTAAGCCATTTCAGAGGTCCTTGGGTGGTCTGATAAACTCTGACACCAGAGGAAAAAGAAATTTCGGTCACGTTTCCAGTAGTTGCAGAATTAGGTTTTCTTGTTATTCCACAGGAACCGTACAATTGTCCTATTCCAGGGCCTAAAGTACCTACATACCAAATTTCATCAAAATCCGCTCTGCAGTTATGGAGCTGAGTGGTAACAAGCATACACACAGATTTTCGCATGTATAATATTAGTTGGATATTTGCGTAAATGTGCCCCGTTTATTGCACTGCTAAAGGTTAATAACATTAATATAGATTATAAAAAAAATTGGGAAAGGGATTACGTAAATGTAAATATTACATGGTATTTATATGGTAGATAACTATAGAATAAAATTTATATTAGTCTGTCTTTCGCTCGAGTAGTTCATCTAGGAGCATCCAGAACNATTCCAGGGCCTAAAGTACCTACATACCAAATTTCATCAAAATCCGCTCTGCAGTTATGGAGCTGAGTGGTAACAAACATACACACAGACTTTCGCATTTATAATATTAGTTGGATATTTGCGTAAATTTGCCCCGTTTATTGCACTGCTAAAGGTTAATAACATTAATATAGATTATAAAAAAAATTGGGAAAGGGATTACGTAAATGTAAATATTACATGGTATTTATCTGGTAGATAACTATAGAATAAAATTTATATTAGTCTGTCTTTCGCTCGAGTAGTTCATCTAGGAGCATCTAGAACNCTGGTAGATAACTATAGAATAAAATTTATATTAGTCTGTCTTTCGCTCGAGTAGTTCATCTAGGAGCATCTAGAACACTCCTCACAGCCGTTAGACCGACGCCACGAAGATCCATGCAGTGAAACTAAGATGCGCACTCTCATTTCACCACTCTCGCTCCAAGTTCTCTGCACTCGGTCGCCGTTCCACACAATCGACGCCCGGCCACTTGGCATCCGACCTGAAGGTGCGTGTGTAGCTAAGTCAGTGCCGTGCAGTGGTTCTCGAACTCTACAGTGCCACTGTCCAACACGTGTAACTGTCAACCAAACATGGACCACCCACACCTCGGCACTTCCCTCATTCATGAGCTAAAGTATAAAAGCAGTTCAGTGTAAAGTGAGCACCTTCGAAGTCAACGTTTGAAGAAAGTCACCGCCCTGTAACTGCGCACTTTTTAACGCAAGTACTGTCTGCAATACTCATGGTAAAGTTGGCTGAGAATTATGGAAAGTTGTTCCAAGTCTATTATGCATATTCTATTATAACGTCATACTAAAATTTAATGTTTAAATTTGTTAATTATGAACTCTTTTCAATTACTTTATTTTATTTTTATGTACATAAGAATAATAATATGCGTACAGGTATTAAATTTATATTTTTTATAATTGCACAGCTACACTTCACCGATGCATGAATAAAGTGAAAAAGTTTATAGAAATGCTAATTTTACATGTGGTGGAAGAGTACAAAAAATGAAGTAAAAGTAGATCCTAAGCAGGTCTTTCAAAAGTGCTCAATTAACGGTAAACATCTTAAAGTAATAAAAATTTAAGACCATGTTAAATGTTACAAAAAATATTTTTTTATAAATTGACTGTACTTTAATAAATTTTTTAACACATAATAGCTGAGAAAATCACTGAAAACAGCATTAGGCATTAAGTAACAAACAGCATTTATCAGTATTTATAAAGAGACGTTTATATAAATCAGAAAGAAAATTAATGATACATTTAGAAAGTTTTGTGTACCTCCTAGGAAGTAGGATGTTCCAGTTGTGTCGGGAAGTCTGTAAGAAGTGGCGAAATTTGCCACAACCTAATCTGCTTACCCAGGTGCAGGCTTGCGTTACCTGTAAGTCACAATGCCGAAACTGTATACGCAAATATAACGCCTTGCTCACTCCTTTCTTTTCTAGCGACTTTGAATGGGACGAGGTCCTGGGGACGAAGGTAGGGGATACAGCGAACATGCAACAATGTGTAACATTAACAGCCATTACCTGGTGTATATTAGTTCGACAAATTCGGTAAACTGGTTGTAAAGTTAAAAGACGTGGCATGGAAATTTTATAACTGTAAAATCAATATCAGTAAATCATAAGATATATTTCGAAACTTTAAATAATTGGTGTCCTTTCTATATTATATTTGAGTTCTCGACTTGATAAAGGTTGGTTCAATATATGTATTTCTAAGCTAAATTCAAACGTATAAAATCATAAATTACAAGAGACACCGTTTTCGATTCCCGGCGTGGTCGCTCTCGTATTTTCGCATGTGGGAATCGTGCCGGACGATGCCACTGATCAACGGATTTTCTCGGGAATCTCTCGTTTCCCCCGCCCTTGCATTCCGGCGCTGCTCCATACTCGACTCGCTCTCCAGACCTCACCCGAACCGCGCAAACTTCTCCCAGTCTACGGTGAGTTCCTTCGCTTGGCCTGCATTCGTTTCAAGGCGTCATTTCCTACCCGCTCTCTCATCGTGAAGATCGTTTAAGTCATTAGGTGGCAACTGCCACAATTTAGTCAGCCAACAGAATATAGGTCAATGTTGGTATGTACTGCGTTTTTCGTACACGAAAAATCAATTAGTTGATGTTCACTTGGTAGGACAGGCTTCCGTGTATTAATTACTTTAAGTTGTGTAAGGGTAAAATAAATTACATCGGACAGTGAAGTAGCCGAAATTTATATATATTTATAACATTACATTATATTATATTACATTTCATTAGTATACTATATCATATATATTTATATCTACAATTAAATATCGTATCATTCAATCTCTTATCAATAAATATTATATTATATTATGCATTAATGTATTTTCTATCGCTTGTTGGCTGTCACACTTGGAAGCGGCACGAAATGGCGATGTTTAACAAGTTGCTTAATTAGCAGTTTCTTAAACGTTCTGGGTTGCGGGGTGAGACTGGGAGTGCAGGTAATGGAGAGGATCTGGCAGTAACACCAGGACGAGTTGTTTGGGGGAACGTGCACCATTAGCGGACGTGTAACTCAACGACGGAGGGAGCGCCACAAATAAGCAGCTCTAGTTCGTTGCGGGGTGTGTGCGTGTGTGGCCTCGACGAAGCCCCAGCCGCGAGACGAGACACATGTAGCATGCAAGGAGCAGGCCGGATGATGAGGCCAATAAGACCGCTCCTTCCCTTCTCAGAGGATTTGGGTCCTCTTCCTGCGTCCTTTGTGCACGTCTGTTCGTTAGCTCGTGGAAACAACTAAAAGGCACGATGCTGCACGAACTTCTACGAGAGCAGCTTTCTTCTTCGGTAGAATCCTCTGTAAGAAACTCAGACTAGGCGAAATGTTTACTTNCGAACTTCTACGAGAGCAGCTTTCTTCTTCGGTAGAATCCTCTGTAAGAAACTCAGACTAGGCGAAATGTTTACTTAAAAAAAAAATTTAGAAATGAAAGGTTATTTTCTAGATGTCAAAGCTCCAGCCATGTCTTCAGCACAGAAACANCTTAAAAAAAAAATTTAGAAATGAAAGGTTATTTTCTAGATGTCAAAGCTCCAGCCATGTCTTCAGCACAGAAACAATGCATTAAAAAAAATATTGGTATTTATTTTCTTAAATGTCACCATAAACTATCGACGTTATTCTGCAACATCTTTAAAAATTTAATGCAGGATAAGATAATTAACTGTAAGTTATTAGGGATAATTTATGTATGCGGTATTCCGATATTAATATTTCTCATAGCTGTTCGTCATAAGCCAATACGTCGATCATAGAGATGGCTTACGAAAAACTTGTAGTAAAATAATCACATAAAAACTCTTCGATACCCCTGGTGGTAGCGGTGATAAAGTGGCCAAACCACTCTTCCCAACACGACGAACCTGATTATTTTTCTGGCGGCACCTCTACCAGATTTCGTATGTGGGAAACGTGGCGGACGTTTCTGTTGCTAAAGTGGACTTTCTCGGGGTACTCCCTCTTCCTCCACCATTGCATTCCCTCGCTGGTCCATCGGCAATGAAGTCAGTTGCTAAGTGCTTCCCAAATTCTTGCTCACTATGTCACTCACTCATTCGTAAATCCGTTTGAGTATCAGAAAAGAATGACGTCACTTAAGCATAATTGGCCACCTCCGCTCGCGTGGACTAAAAAATTATTGTTTAGGTTTTTTTTATAAAGTCCATATTTTCTATACTTTTTCCTGACAATGTCTGCACTTGCTCTTCAATTCCAATGAGTGCAAAGTGAAAAACTTCGTCATTGACTGTTGCTCGCGTGGTTATAGTAACAACTTTGAAGGGAGAAATAACGGTATTTGTTAGTAGACAGACACTGATCATAAACACGTAACACAGCACTATTGGTGTCATTTTTTGGTGCTAGAATAGCTATTTTACTTTCTTTGTAGATCTGGGTAAACGCTAGCAATCAGTTCCGTATCACTCTGCACCAAATTACTAAAATCCCCTGTCAGTGACACAATTTTTAATAGTTTATCAGCATAATGTCCTGTATCAACGTCATTGTAGAGGTGCACTCTTATATTTGTTGTCAAGCTGAATTTATTGACATTTGCCCATAAGCTTGACGACTTGATACAGGCTTTGATTTTATCTGCGGGGGTGTGCCCCTTTGAATCACTGGTAGAGTTTGGCGGAAGTCACCAGCCAATAATACAACCATTCCTTCCATAATGCGTGTATTGTTTTGTATATCCTGCAGAGTTAGGTTTACGGTCTCTATCACTTTTTTGTGTGACATTGTGCTTTCGTCCCACACTATATTCTGTACCATATAATAAGGCCACTTTTTGACAGCTCGGCGAAAGTAGCGCTACTGTTTACATCTGACTACGTAGCCTTCCGCCATCAGCTGATCCGTCAAGTTGGGGCTGTATTTTTTATCAACACGCTGTCAGCTAATCCACTTGTCATTGTACTGTAATGCTAAACAAATTTTAAGATATTTTATGACTGACGTCTGTCTAAAAAAAAATAAGTAGGTTAAAAAAGTAAAAATAAAAAATGTTACAAATAATTAAATATTTGCTAACTCTTTTTTAATTTGTCCGAGATAGTGAATTTGGGTTAACATTTGCGAGACGGTCTGTTGTATCTATTATCACACTTTGGACGTTTTAACTAATATATTCGATTTGGAAATATGTGACGTGGAATAACGTTAGAATTGCTTAAAAACTATTCACGCGTCTCACTTTCTACGGAAACAAGGATATGTGTTTCGAGAGAACAATATGGCTTATAATTTACACAGATGAACGATTACCGACCGAATATAAATAACTTGTACTCCAAATCGTTGTAGATTAAATATTTGTTACTTTAAAAATTATGCAGAGCTCGTGGAAAAATATAACTATTGGTATCTGTTTGTAAATTCGTTATGTATCGCACAGGAAAGCGGTTCATTTCTGGCTGGTAATAGCTCGCATAATATCCGAGAGATAGCGCGCACAGCACGTCACGGCGAAGTTTGAGCAACCCTTTTTTTGGTCAACAGATTTTTTTTTTTTAAAGTTGATAGTTCTTGTATTACGGACGGGAAATATATTTCAAATTCGTGTCGTTTCGTCAAATTATTAAAAAAAATAATTCAACAATATTATGCAATATTTCTGTATACTTTTGGAAATAATATCAAGGACGTGTTAAAAGCGAGGTTGGAGATGGATGATACGACGTGAAAAAGCTTTCTGAAGTTGGCACAACTTCAGAAAACTTTTCCACGTCGTATCGTTCTATTGTACATTTCATTTTGAACACCTATACATAACTACATTATCACGAAGTTTAGTTTTTAACACTAACAACCATTGTTTTGTGACCTTGTAAAATAATATGTATTAATACATGTAAGAACTCTTTCTTATCCACGTATTTTCTGCTTTTCTGATGTGCATCGGCAGTGCACTCAGAATAGCCAACGTAATTTTAACTTTTGTTCGTTTGTGCATCAGCTGATACAGGATTTTGTAAATGGCACTTTGCTTGTTTCGTATATATTAAGTTGCCACTCACTGACTGTCAGAAAGTGGCCTTCTTATATGGTATGGACCATAACAACTTACATTGACGCAGCATTGACCCCGAGCGCTATTTCTACATAAAAAAATCCCCTGAAGAAATGAGATATTTTTTCGGAATAAAAAGTAGCCTATGTCACTTCCCGGCCCTCCAACTATCTCTGTACAAAAAATCACGTCGGCCGTTGTACCGTTGCGACGTGAAAGAAGGACAAACAAACAAACAAACACACTTTCACCTTTATAATATTATTTAGGATATATATATATATATTTATATATATCTAGGCTGATGAACTACAAGTACAAACGCTGTGATGTGAGGCAAGATGAGATAGAAAACATTAAATGACCTATGTCCCACAGTATTTCGTAAGGGAGTTGCGTGCACTTGAAAATCGGCATTTAAAATGATTTTAATTCCAAATAATTAAATCTACCCGAGATAAAGAACAATTCCGTGAGCACTGTTGTTCTGAATGTGATCTGAAATCTGCGAACGGTTACTGGGTAATATCATCCCCATTAATTGGAGAAATAGGGAGTGCCATGATTCTATCCAACAAATTTGTGTAACTCTTGGCTCTTTATTGCTTTTAATGACGTCATAATCACGTGTAAATCAATTTATAACAAACTTTAACTTGGTGTAACTCTTTCAGGCGAAATGTCGATTGAAGATTGATTGAAGAGATTTGGAGAAACAAAGTTTATAAGGGTGCAGTTGGTTGCCTTCCGGGTACCCTTACGAACTTTGTCTGTTTTCAATTATTTGAGTGCATTTTAGTGTTTAGTAAAATATCAATATAAATATGACAAAAGTAATAAAACAGTTGAAACAAATTGCTGCTAACCTCATCTCAGAATTAATTCACACAATGATATATACTTTTCCCTAATTATATTTTATAGAAATTGTTTTTGCTCAAAAATTGTTTAGTTGTGATTTTCACATGTGATTATACACAATGTAAAAAATTACTGATTGCATCACTGAGGTTGGGTATAAAAGTGAAAACTGTGAATAAAATAAACGTGTAATTTTTTATTTTGTCCAATCTTTTGGTTTCAGCGGTCCCATGAATGTAGCGTTTGATCGGTGTCGAGTGCCGCGCCAGTTACATGGCATCGATGTGATTCAGGCAGTAAACTTTGCACTGATGAGTTCCAAATGTGATAGATAATGTAATGACGGCACACATTGATACACACCACCGTGCAATTCAAGCTCGAGAGGAGAACATAGGTCCGCCAATAGGGGTCCACTGCACTTTGTTAGACGGGCGGGATCCACATCAGGTGTTCAAAAGTCCCCACCGTTCAGCCAAAGTGTCCGCACGCCACAGAATATTACCTAGCATGTTACTCAGCATCTTCTCATCAACTGTGGTAATCGCGGCAGGGTCCAGCAGTTTCTTTGATTAGGGAGGGGTAGCGGTGATGCGCACACGATCAAACGCTAGACTCATTGAGCCCTATAGTTTCTTCCCACAGTTTTCCTTTCTGCACGCAACCCAGGTGTTACAATCCCATATGTTTTTTACACGCTGTATGCAAAAAATTATATATATATTTAATTATTTGCTGAAAATCGCAAGCATTCAATGTGTAGAAGTTGGGCGGTTTCAACGGAGACTTTTTTTTCTGCGCACGCAGCCGCCTCTTGGGTTGCTGCATGATCGTTAACTGCTTCTTCCGTCGCGGCGGCCTCGGCTCGGAGAAAGTAATAAAGCCGCCAGGTGGCCCGCTGTAGCCAATAAAGCTTGCGCTGCGTCGGGGACGCGGGCTGTAATCAGATCTGCGGGGAGCGAGTTACACGCCGACTACGTTCCCGCCACACTCCACGAGTTTGTCCTCGCCATCTACAGTCCTCGTATACACAGCGATCATTTCGCAAACGAAATTCGGGAACCGCTAAAAAAAAAACATTCACTTGAAGTAGGGTCTGCCACGACGAAAAGTTTTCAAACTGAAAAATATGTTTGAGAGGTGTAAGAATGTTGTTGACAACATGCAAAATTACAAATCGTTAAATGGGCATTTAAATGGGATTCTATACGTTGTCGAAAATAATGTGAGTAACAAATAACTAAATAAAACAAAGTCACCTAAGAAAGCGGACAGATACCAGAGACTGAAAAGTCGTGAAGTATTGTTCCAATATCTGTGTCTCTCGTTTTATGATGTTTATTTTTTTTAATTTGTTGTTCTTTAGATTATTTTTGGAAACGTATACAGTCAATTTAAAAGCTTAAAGAAATCTTACATTACAATTGCCCTTAAACATCAGATATAATTAATAGAGTAATTTTAATGAAACGTAACCAATTTCGGCGCCCAATCATGACGCATTTCTTGTAAGTAGCGAGCAGCTGCCAACACATTGTAATAAGAAGAAGAAAGAAAAGCGATACTTTCGAGCTAGGGATGGGCTTTAAAGCCTTCAGTGACCTTTATAATGGGCAAAATTCTCATAAATGGCGACTGTCATAACATAATATGTTAGCGAATGTTTGAAAAAACCAAAACGTTCTGGCATTGTTCGCCCAAGTGCTACACTTGGACACGTGAGCGAATACTGTGAATCTATAAGTGTCACTCTCGTGGCTCTGCATAATTCTTTAAAAGAATACCGTCAGTTACAGTTGCGGAAATTTTCCTCTGTTTATAGCCAGGCGTATAGAAGTATTGTGCCAGCGCACGTTGAAGGGGGAAAACAAGCATTTGATGACGTCACGACTGAGCCACCAACATGCGGAAATCATGGTAGATACGTATATAGCTTCAGCTATTACATGCCAAAATTACATTGTACTGCGTTGTGTGTGGCTGTTAAAAAGCAACAGAAACATACCATATGTACTGGTTCTGTGTACAATTTATAACACGCGAAAATAATTGTTGNTCTGTTAAAAAGCAACAGAAACATACCATATGTACTGGTTCTGTGTACAATTTATAACACGCGAAAATAATTGTTGCAACGCAGGCTCTGATATTATGTCGCGTACTGTGTATTTGTAAAAAAAAAAAATATTAAGGAACTGGGTTTTAATTTTTTTCCAGTGGCCAAGTTCTTGGTGTGTAAACATAGCCGTATTCTCTGAAGGTGCAATATTAATACAACTTAAAATAATAAGATTTTTTTTTCACCTAAGAATATTGCGTCAATTCGGAATAAAAAATATGTAGCACTCTTTGGGGCATGAAGAGTATTAACTTAAGTTCGTAAATAGGCATATTTTTTTCCTATTTCTGAAATAGGTGACTTTTTTCTCTTACCGTAATTAACTATATTTATATGCATATTATATATATAATACCTCAATATAATAGGTGCAAAAATGTTTATAATGTCTAAAATGTCAATAATGTGTCTTCGAATACATTTGGTGAAAGGAAACGAAGTGTTACAGTAGCATAATTGGTACTGAGTTAACGCCGTTGCAAATTAGGTAAGTGGTAAATATATAAATCTAAAAAAGCAAGTTATAGTACCGTATTTTATAAGGTTATATATTCTTCCAGAGACTAGCAGACTCTAACCGATACCCACACCAGCACGCTCTGGCGGACAATGCTGAAAACAAGAGCGATAGTGGTAAGGGATTAAGCGAGGGTGAATAATTGTTCGGACTAAAGTTATGTGGTGAGGGGTAACATAATAAATACTCAATTTCAATGGTAATTTAATTAGCATTAAAACGAAAAATGTTTTTGATCGGTCTTAATTAAAGTTTTTAATACAAAAAATTATTGATTTAATAAATTATGCTTGTAGGTATACCACTGATTGAAAAATAATTTTTAAATAAGATGAAAAATTTAANTTATTGATTTAATAAATTATGCTTGTAGGTATACCACTGATTGAAAAATAATTTTTAAATAAGATGAAAAATTTAACGTATTTTATGTCTATGAAACAAATGTGAGTGCCAACAGCTCACTTTGCTACTGAATCTACAGAATGAGTGGATACCGGCATCTCACCTGCCAGTGAAATAGAGAAAATTACGCCACCTTTGTGTTGAAAATATAATCCAATATTGAGAGCGCCGATAGCAACAACTATAATTTAAAAACATAAACAAATATGGCAGCTGCCTGGTGACTAAATAGGCAGCTCACCTGGTGATGAAATCGGTAATTAATACAAGATAGCGTGTTGAGCATAGGTAAGAGAGAATGTCAGCTCTCCTGGTGGCTAAATCGAGAGAAGTTAGCACTGCCTGGCGGGTAATTTGGTAATTAATACACACCATTTACATGTTGAAAACGTAAACAAATGAAATCCAAGACAGCTACCGACAAGCAATGCATAAACATATGATAAACGAAAAAAACCGAGATGGCTGCATACGACGGAATGAGCAATGGCGATGGTTTAGAGGGGCTGGGGTAGTTGGGCAATTAAATATATTGGAAGGGGGTCTACGACTAATTGTAAGAAAGAATGTGAGAAATTGCAGGTGGGGGTAGGGCAATTGGCCAATTAAATATATTGGAAGGGGGAGGGTCAGTCGTCTGTTGGGAGGTATGCTGGAAGGGAGGAGGTATCTTAGGAATTTTTATTTTTTTTTATTATTTTTTGTAATAAACTATTTTATTATTTTAATAATTTTTTATAATTTTGGTAACAAATTTGCATAGAACAGGAGAAATTCTTTCAGCAGGTACAGCAACACGTCCCGTTTGTCCAAGGCACTAAGCGAGCGCACCATTCCAAATGTTAAAATGGCTGAAAAGATTTTATGGCCACTTCGACAACACGTGAACATTTTTCTTATTTAAAAGCGAGAAAATGCCTGCTTTCCAGAGGGGGCTCGGGGTGCGCCTTATAAAGAGTTTTGGAAGTTAATACGCACGCGCTTGCGACTAAAGTAGGCCATTGATTGGTCGGAACGAAGGTTTCCGAAAACGCACGAGTATTTAGCAAATGAGAGAGAAATTGTCACGTGACGTGGTTAGCCAATGAGAAACATAGGTAGGGGTGGCGTAATTGGTGTAGCAATTAAATATATTGGAAGGGGGTGGAGCAAACGTGACTAATTGTTCGAACGAAGGTGAGTAATTAGCCAATGACAATCATGGGTGGGGTGGTGGGAATGGAGGGGTTCAGTCGACTGCTGGACATGGGGCTGAGGGGACCTCCGGAAATGTAAGTTTTTTTAATAAATTCTTAATATTAAATTCTTTAGTTTTAACTTTTTGTATTATTATATTTTTTAATAATTCTTTATAAATTTTTTATTATACATTTTTTTATTCTTTCAGATTTTTTAGGTTTTAAAGGTCAGTGGGGTCACGGAAAAAGTCAAGGTCAAGGTCACCGACATGCAACATATTGGACAAAATGGGCGCCGGCCGACCGGAATGACAGAGCATGAACAGCTCCGAGCTCCGATCCCAGGTCCCGATGCGCCCAACTTTCCTTTTTCCTTCTACTCACACCCACAAACACACAGTTTCTTCTCTCAAAATGGATACGTGACTGTATATTTTTTTTCTGAATTCCGAATAATAATAAGTAACAGTCATTTTAACAACTTCTGTTTGTATCAATATGAGTTAGAATATGCCCAAATAAGCGTTTGATATGAAGTTGCAAACACAATGCATCCACGCTATGGTTGGCCTCCAACAAGAAAAGTATGGATATTTTACAACACCACATTTTATCGAAACATTACTTAATCTGACGTCTTATACAGCTTATTAAAATAAAAAATTATGTTGAGCCTCAAGCTTCATTTTCACATTCGCTACCAAAATGAATGTATTCAGTAAATCCGCTGTCGCCTTCATTCAGGCAGGTAGGAAAGTAAAGTTCTTGGTTTCTTATTTTAATATAATTGGGAAAATCGTAAAATAACTGTATTTTTCTTTCATGGCGTTTGAACCAATGGCTCAAATTTTAAAAGCACATTAGTATCTGCATTTAAGATTACCCTTCTCATTTCATCAGCCATGGATAGAACGTAAACTGAACAAACTAACATAGGTATTGCCTATTTTTNCGGAAATGTAAGTTTTTTTAATAAATTCTTAATATTAAATTCTTTAGTTTTAACTTTTTGTATTATTATATTTTTTTAATAATTCTTTATAAAAATTTTTATTATACATTTTTTTATTCTTTCAGATTTTTTAGGTTTTAAAGGTCAGTGGGGTCACGGAAAAAGTCAAGGTCAAGGTCACCGACATGCAACATATTGGACAAAATGGCCGCCGGCCGACCGGAATGACAGAGCATGAACAGCTCCGAGCTCCGATCCCAGGTCCCGATGCGCCCAACTTTCCTTTTTCCTTCTACTCACACCCACAAACACACAGTTTCTTCTCTCAAAATGGATGCGTGACTGTATATTTTTTTCTGAATTCCGAATAATAATAAGTAACAGTCATTTTAACAACTTCTGTTTGTATCAATATGAGTTAGAATATGCCCAAATAAGCGTTTGATATGAAGTTGCAAACACAATGCATCCACGCTATGGTTGGCCTCCAACAAGAAAAGTATGGATATTTTACAACACCACATGTTATCGAAACATTTCTTAATCTGACGTCTTATACAGCTTATTAAAATAAAAAATTATGTAGAGCCTCAAGCTTCATTTTCACATTCGCTACCAAAATGAATGTATTCAGTAAATCCGCTGTCGCCTTCATTCAGGCAGGTAGGAAAGTAAAGTTCTTGGTTTCTTATTTTAATATAATTGGGAAAATCGTAAAATAACTGTATTTTTCTTTTATGGCGTTTGAACCAATGGCTCAAATTTTAAAAGCACATTAGTATCTGCATTTGAGATTACCCTTCTCATTTCATCAGCCATGGATAGAACGTAAACTGAACAAACTAACATAGGTATTGCCTATTTTTNGAGATTACCCTTCTCATTTCATCAGCCATGGATAGAACGTAAACTGAACAAACTAACATAGGTATTGCCTATTTTTTTTGTGTTAACGAACAAATAATTTCAATGGTATCATTCAAAGTTTCTGCTCACTCTGCTAGGAAAGATCGATTCGAAACAGCTGCATGGCTACAAAGTGCCTACATTGGCAGACAGGGTAAAATTCGTCTCGAATAATCGGAGATCATTGCGTGAATAAGTTCCGCATCATCGGGCAAGATTTCCTCCTCAGACAGACCAATACTTACTCTTCCAATTTCTCAAACTGCAATCTTCCCCGTTTCCCCAATAGAGGTTCATCCTTCTCGGACTGTTAGCGCGTGCAACAAGGGACCAACTCCGCGAATCGAGATCCGTTCATACGTAATCATGCTTGCCCTTACGATATGTGCAAGCCACTCGAAAGATTTCCAGACGCACGCTCAGCTCTCACAATTAATTTTCGTGCATGACTGTAAATTGGTTTTTATTTCCATGTTCTTGAAGCATAGGTGAGTCCACAAATAAAGCACTGATTCCACGTATCTTGATTTTCTGCTCTCCAAATATTATTTACTGGAAAGCAGAAATAGAGATACACGGAGGGCTTGTCAACGCCTCCAGTTTTGAGGTGATCGATCTAAGAGAAAGTGGTGGTTTAAAAACTACTCTAAACACAATTTTATAAGTCACGCACGTTCATTAACTGCCAGGGATTCGAACTCGGAACCTATTCAGCCAAAAGCATGGTCTAAGCGACCATCATCACGGAGAATGGCAATCATCTATCCAAACCGTTTTTTGTCTTACACCACCGTAATACCTCATAAACGTAAATTCACGAATGCGAGACTTCTGACAAAGTCGAGAGCTAAGGGTGCCGGGATTTCTGATGATACCCTTTCACTGGGAAGGAATGCGAGGATCCGTCCTCGATGCTAGGAGCACGCCTGTCCTGCAGTTCGACCCTCCAGCAACTGGCGATATTCGCTGCTTGTTGTACCCATATCGACTGTATGGTTGCTCGCATCGCCTGAACTACAGTATTAAAAACACCGCAGTTTATCGGTTCTCATGTGAGACCTGGCATCTACTAGAAATTTTTTCCGAACTACGTTCTTTCAAATAAAACTCGGAACTTCCGAGATCTGTGACGTTCGTGAGAAGAAGCGAAGCGCTGCTACGTCCTGTAGCACTAACCAGGGTGACACAAAGGAGCAAAACTGAACTTTTCGAACCATCTCTTAATGACAGCATTCTCAGCAGAGTATGTATTTGTTGAATATCATAAAATGAACACAAGTTGTTTTTGTTAAGAAAATATATTTNAGCATTCTCAGCAGAGTATGTATTTGTTGAATATCATAAAATGAACACAAGTTGTTTTTGTTAAGAAAATATATTTTTCATATATATGAAACAACTGGGCGCCAAACAAGAAGTTTTATATAACAATTATAAAAACAGTGAAGGCCATCCCTTGAATGATAATATATTTCCTACAAATTTTTATAGACAAATACTTTTTCTTGTACTGATTATATTCAAGCACACGTGCAGCTNGATAATATATTTCCTACAAATTTTTATAGACAAATACTTTTTCTTGTACTGATTATATTCAAGCACACGTGCAGCTATTTACAAAGTAATAGATCTATAAAAACAACAAACTCTATACAGGTAAAAATTCTACAAAAATTATTTTCTTACTACTGAGGGACTCCCAAATGTTCCCTTTTAATTTCATAACCGAAAGGGTCTGATAATACTTATCTTCACATGAATTCCAGGAGCTGCTTCTCAACCAAAACATAACTTCCCTCCTCAATCAGGGGCTTAAAACGTTACTTTAAATTTAGCCAATCAGAGGGCTGAAATATAATAAAATAGTATATTTTTCTTGTAAATATCGCCACATGTCGCGCTGCGGTGCTTCCGTATGACAACACTCCAACAATTCATGGCGACACTGGCGCTGCCAAGCGGCGGGTTCGGGGATTCCTCGCCGCGCCGGCAGTATAGCCCTGTGCGTGGTATGACGACCACCCGCAGCGTCTTCACCGTCGGCACTGCCCCACCTTGACCGGCCACCATGGCTGCCTTGCTCAATACAGCGCAGGAAAACGACGTGGTGTTTCCGCATCAAAAGGTAGGACATCTGCTTCATGAAGTTGCATATAATTTCGCAAGAATTTGCGAAAAGTGCGGGCGTGGATAGTAAACGTTTTAGACGTGTTGCTAGGTGGCCTGTACNATAATTTCGCAAGAATTTGCGAAAAGTGCGGGCGTGGATAGTAAACGTTTTAGACGTGTTGCTAGGTGGCCTGTACATAACGGAAGGCGGAAAATTTGTCGAAAATGAGACGCCCCGTCTCATCCTCCACCTCCGAAGCGATGGACCCCGGTGAGGGCCAGAAGATCAGCGTGGAAATGGTAATTGCGATAGAACTTCCAAAATCACAGAAGGTTCCTAAACAACATAATAATGAATTTATGTTCATGAACCCCTAAATGCCAAGTGTGGATGCCAAATATCACAATTCCCACCCCTTCTTCTAATGAGCAGGTCGTCTTAGAGTGCAAGGCCACTGGAAATAATCCAGATTCGGTGAAGTGGTAAATCAATTCTTCACTTTGTTTAGGAATCATAGAGTAGCAGTGAAGCAGAGAGTTGAGTAATTGTATAAATTCTTACCTGACGTTCTCTGTGCCATATCACCAGTTTGTAAAAATTATGAAAGATCCGAGCCATACCAAAAATTAAGGATTTAGCACAACTACACTAATGATAGTGAATTTCAGTGCAACGTTCCTTCAACTGAAACTAAACACGGCGAGGTTAAGAAAATACATACGCTCTGGTCCAGCTCAATACCTTGCGTTAAATCGGAGCCGGGATTGTCAGGAACAACATCAATGGCCGTCACTTTCCGTTGTCCGTCTGAATTATCACACCTCCAGTAGCAGCCAATTTTGTAGAAATAAATGAGTTTGTAACGATGGTAACTCGTGGGATAACAGCACTGCACACTTCGATCCGGAAACTTTTTTATACAACATACCATCACATACAGTCATTGTTTGACCGGCAACGATGAAACAACATCGAGGCTGCCACAGTTCTCCGAAATGATATTGCTCATAGATATATAACGTCATTTTACTTGTAACTTTAAGTATGTCAGAGTGGCCTGTCCTTACATGTGTATGAAAATGGGTAGTCGCCACTTCTAACAGATATCCAGCCGTCAATGCATAGCTCGAAATAAGAAGCGAATTCATATCCTAACCCGAGGTACTTTACACTCTCAGTATCGGCTCATGTTACGGCCAAAACCCATATATCTGAAGGAAATGTNATCCTAACCCGAGGTACTTTACACTCTCAGTATCGGCTCATGTTACGGCCAAAACCCATATATCTGAAGGAAATGTTGAACTGCGGCCGGATCGAGTATAGTAACTCTGTAAATAGACTCACTTTGTTAAGGAAATCAAGCCGTCTAAAGGAGGTTTGCTTGCTTTCAAGCATAGGACTGTGGCTGGTGCCGTAACTAACAAAAAGGCATTGAATTGCCTCACAAGTGATACCTAAAGTGAATTTGTGAATTTTTCTTTCAGATTTTCTGTTTCAATTGGTGCCAGTTTCGTGCATCTGGGTTTCACTAAAAACTAGTAGTATGTGTTTTAAATTAGGAACTACAGTTAAGTTAGTTCGCACTAAAGTTTCCATTGACAAAATCATTTGCTTTCTTAACGTAGCAAAGCAACCGTTGAACAACAATAGTTAACACTGAAACCAACTACTCTTAACGACAATAACGAAGGATCTAAGGCAACCCGATCTCAGGCTTTTGGTACTTTCCGTTGTCGACACCATTACCGGTAAATCGTCGCTCCTTTACAACTCGGAATCCGCAAAATACACAAACACAGGCAGAATTATTTTATGTGGAAACGTTTTCTCGTCCAAGATATATCGTGGGATAAAAGGGTTAAGAAAAACATTTGTAAGGGTTTAATTTTTTATTATAACTTGAATTTACGTTTCGAAAAACGTGATACCTAGACAAAAAATATTAACTGATAACCGCCGCTGTACGAATACGTTGGGCATATACACAACACTTATTGCAAACCTTTTCCAAGCTTAATCCAGAAACACTATTACATAAATTAATTCTTCGNGGGCATATACACAACACTTATTGCAAACCTTTTCCAAGCTTAATCCAGAAACACTATTACATAAATTAATTCTTCGATTTTTAGAAAATTTTTGTAATCGCCTCATGACGATTTATTGCAGTTTCCCTTTAGGGAGGTGCTCTTATCATTTTATGTGCTTCTGTTCGCGCTTTTATTACTTCTTGCATTATGGTACAATGTGATTTTTTCTCAGTGTTTCAGAAGTTTAGTAGACTAAGCTTATGTTAAAAATACAAAGTTTGCTTTAAATTATTTTACACGTAATATGACTATATAAGTACCAAACTGAAATGGAGAAAATTAGTTTTGCTACTTATAGAAATTTTGCAAAGACCTTTAAAGATGATGTTATATTTTATATTTGTACGAAATACTGTTTAACTTGTATATATTACTTACAACGTGCACAAAAAAGTTTAAACCACATATTTTTTTAATAATATAATAAACATGTCGAAATCCCAATTGTGGTATTATTGGGACGTACCAAAAGAAATGATTAATATTGAAAAAGAAGCCATTCATTGCTTCAAGAAATGTTTAAAATCACGCTAGTAAATGTTTTTGTAATTTTTGAAAATTGCCCAAATAAAATTATATTTTTTGTTTGTAGTACTCTAGGATTTTTGGCAAATAAATTTTGCCAAGCAGACTGGAAAATGAATTAAGAAACATCCTTACAGTCAACCGTGTTAAATTTTATGTAGATGTTTTCGTTTATTGTAATTGTACGTCCCAAAAATAATAAAATGTTGACATTCTATAATGCAAAAACTATGGGATTTAAAAACATTTTATGCGAGGAAAGAATATTTACAAGTAATGTTTGAGGGTTCAACTGTATTTCGTACAAATAAAAATAAATTAATTTTTGGGTGACTAGCACCCTTAACAGTGCGTGCAATGAAAATGATCGACGAACTACGTAGTTAAATGAAGTCGCGTTACTCATTACGTCGTCAATTTGTACATCGTCGTCACGCAAGATATTATACTAAAGAAATTATTAAAGCCTTTCAAAATATTAAAAAAATTACATTTGTGGGGAAACTTGTTATTCACCATTGCTCTTTCTTACATTTTCTATATTTGTGTTTAAAAATCTTTAGCCTTCAATCAGATTGTTTGGCGTTAAATTAGGTCCCACGCGCTTTTAAACAGAGAAAGTTAAAAGGGTTTTTTTTTCTAAATCTAAAGTAAATATACAAATACTGTTAATTTAAACTCGTAAGATATCATAACTGTAGCTATATTTATGTTCTGCAATGTTATATATGCTTACATGCTAAACCACTTTGCAAAATCACGCATATATTTATTGCTCTACACGTAATTGTACGTACGTTTTCTTGAGCTCTTAAGTTCTTACCTACTTTTTTTAGGAAAGTTATGTAAGTAGAGATTACGATTTCCGTGTTCGTAACAAGAGGTATTAGGTTTTATAAGGTCTATTAGCAAATGATGTGCAGCGAGGTGAAGGCAATGCACTGTAGTCGAGCAGACACCACCTCACTATCGACATCCTCTGGCAGCAGATATCGACAAGCGGGGGCGAGGAGATGAGACAGCTATTACGACCAATCTGTAACGGAGATCAAGTCAGTCGCTTCGGCGGCACTTGGCACGGGCAGTGGTTCGTGCCGACCGTCTAGGAGAAGAAATACGGAGCCCTGCATCTCAACTACGTCGCCGTGAAGCGTCGACTCACTGCGAGTGAAAGACAATCTGCAGCCGTCGCTTCGTTTTATCTCGATTATAAAATCCACACATTTATAATCCGCTGAAATTGTTATAAGGAAATGTGCAGTTAACGTACGTAAATTCCGAATAAATATAAATGAACAAAGGCCGAATCTGCGCGAAGCTTTCTTCGCCACTGTAACCGAATAAGTATCGTTTCTGTGGCAGTTCGGATGTCCACGCGTTACACCTATTCTTTCATAAATAAAAAAAATAGCATCAGGCACCTGTTACAGTTGGCAAAACTTAAAACACTCGAACATTAGTACAAACTGAAAAACAAATGTCAAGAAATACAAGTAACATATTTATGCCCTATGCATCGCCTTGAAAAGGCCGTAGGTGAGCGACAAGTGCCACAGACTTCAAATCTGATACTTTTTAAAATTCACTCTATAATAATTTATTTTAACTTTTTTAGATACCTTTTCTTATACAAGTGAAACACCCGTATAACGAAAATAAAACATTTCTTCGTAATTTATTTTCTTTTTTTTAAACCGGAAGTTGAGAATACCCAACCCGCATATTCTCGAACAGGTCCATTGCATTTACGGAAAGTACTATAAAACCTCAGGTAAGTTCGTTATTGAGAAAGCAACGTGTTCTTAATTTTAAGGAGAGTTCTGGAATAATTTTTTACCAGCACTTTTCCGTAAAATCAGTGACAATATTTTTTTTAACTGCAACGTGAGTAAAGAAGAAACTTGAATTAAAGTAATGGCGTCTGTATACAATATATTATTTAATTCAGTTAATTAATGTCGAGGTTGTCATTCAGGGTTATGTGGCCTACCTGGTAAAAATGTTTAATCTGCGTGAAGTCACTACCGGCCGTATAGAAGCATTTCGACTGCGGTGAATAAAAGCATAAATTAACTTCGCGTGTGTTCTGCTTTCTCAGAATTTTAAGCGGCAACTATATAGTTCCAAATCAGCAATATTTTCAGAAAATGTAAAACAGTGTCGTTATACATTGTTTCAAATACTGTTTTATAGAAGAATAGATATCGTAAACAAAGGCATACCCATAGCGATTTTCACTGNCTTTCTCAGAATTTTAAGCGGCAACTATATAGTTCCAAATCAGCAATATTTTCAGAAAATGTAAAACAGTGTCGCTATACATTGTTTCAAATACTGTTTTATAGAAGAATAGATATCGTAAACAAAGGCATACCCATAGCGATTTTCACTNTTATACATTGTTTCAAATACTGTTTTATAGAAGAATAGATATCGTAAACAAAGGCATACCCATAGCGATTTTCACTGACTTTGACACATTTAAACGACCACATTTATGTTTTTATAACCAAAAATATAAGTTGGTAACGAAATATCGACTTTCATTTCTGTCCTGAAAAAATATTTATAGGCTGTTCACAGTAAAGTGAGCACTTTTGGGGGTCTAGCTACTTTTTCCTTTCATCCATTTTTTAAATTCCTTTTACCACTTTTTTAAATAAATATTGTAATGTAAGTAATAAACGTAGTGTGTATGTTCCACCGCACTAGGAAGTTAACGCCTAAGGCTAAAATAAAATAGATTTATTGACTATTATTCAAATTGAGAGTGCTTTTAAAAGTGCTCACTTTAATGTGAATAGCCTATATATGGGAATATCCAATAGTTTTTCAAAAGGTATAATAGGCACAACTGCCTAAAGTGAGGCCCATATGATAGCTAGGGAGGGCCCTAAAATAACGAATTTAGAATTCCTTCTTTAGTAGTTAATCATGCAATTATTACTGCAAACGCATTCTATCTACGAGTACTAACGTTTCTTAACAGTAAATTAATTTTTATTTAACTCAAAAAATGAAACTGTTAAACTGTTAAAAACCGGCACAATAAAATTTAAAAGCGTAGGTGATGTACTGTATAGCTGCGTGCCATTATTTATATGGCACTCTTTGTATTTTTCTCATTTTTGTGTCCCTTCGGACTTTTATGGCAAAACTTTGTTTTTCCCAACGCCTTCGTTCTTTTGTACATTATTGTTTGTGCCAGTAAAAGAAAATGTTACCTTTGTCAAACCAGGGTTTTTTTTNCGCCTTCGTTCTTTTGTACATTATTGTTTGTGCCAGTAAAAGAAAATGTTACCTTTGTCAAACCAGGGTTTTTTTTATATAGTGTTCATGGCATTTTGTCTTGTTATGTATGTTTAATTTGCTTAACGTGTTATCTAATATTTCTATACTTTCATGGGCTATATTTTAATTTTGTTTCNGTTATGTATGTTTAATTTGCTTAACGTGTTATCTAATATTTCTATACTTTCATGGGCTATATTTTAATTTTGTTTCGTGAATATGTTATTTTATGTTATAGTAGGCAAGTGCGACTAGCTACAAAATAAAATTGTAGTCGAAATATATCGTCCACCTTATCGATACTATCAATACAGACTAGTCATTAGTTTCATAACGGTAGTTCATAACACGCCCTCTTCATTCTTCTTCTATACCTTCAATATGGCGTGAAGCATGATGTGTTTCACTACTCCTCTCAAATCGGCTGGCACCGCTTAATTTAGTAGTGCACGGCTGTGCCCGCTCTGTGCGATGCTGCGAGACGTCGATGATGACGCTTTCTGGTCCATCATTTTGGTCTGGTTACCAATCGTCTTCATCACACAGATGAGAATCATTATCCTTTTGTTTAAAGCGTGGTGGAGCACGCTGAAACATTAAATTCTTAATTTTGTGTTGGACGCATCTCTTGATGTAAAAAAAATCTATCAAAGGACTCTTCGAGTAAAAGTTAATCAATAGATTTTTTTTTATAATATTACAAGAAATTTTTTTAGAACAAAATTATGTAACCTGGTTTTATGGCAATTTTTGTGTCTAGGTTGCACCCTTCCTTTTTTCTATTAACTAAAATTATTTAATTATTGTTACTGCCAGTATGCATTTTTTATCGCAAAAACGTAATGTTATTTTTTCTAAAATATAATGTTATTTTAAAGGGAAAGTAATAATCTGATATCTGACATAATACTCTAGGATAAAGGTAATAAATATTCAAAAAGATATGCTGAAATAAATTATGAATAGAGTAAATGCTAATTTTTAGTTTTCATCTAACTAAATTTTGAAGTTAAATTGTTATTGACCCTGACTTTTTTTTNTAGAGTAAATGCTAATTTTTAGTTTTCATCTAACTAAATTTTGAAGTTAAATTGTTATTGACCCTGACTTTTTTTTATTGTGGTGCATGTATAAAGGGTTTGTGGGAAGGCCGCTTGGTCTTCTATTGTTATTGTTTTTTTTTNCTTTTTTTTATTGTGGTGCATGTATAAAGGGTTTGTGGGAAGGCCGCTTGGTCTTCTATTGTTATTGTTTTTTTTTCACGCCGTGGTGGGCCAAAACCTGATCCACATACAACCTGGCCCTTGAGCGGTCGTTTGGAGACAGCACAAGGGTTGTTCTTTGGGGTTGTGTAGGTTTATGCTCAGGCAGGTGGTGCACCTGGTCACCTATTAATTAAACGCTTTTGGANTTGTTCTTTGGGGTTGTGTAGGTTTATGCTCAGGCAGGTGGTGCACCTGGTCACCTATTAATTAAACGCTTTTGGAGTTCATCTTTGCAAATAAATTAATTTGCTAGTAGCTGCATATGCTAGAAAGTAAAAACATGACTGGCAAAACTTAGGGACTGTTTAGAGCGAATAGTCATAAAACAACTCAGTACATTACACGGGTAATGTTTAAATCGGTTCCAACAGAAAATCGTTTTCTTTTATGGTTTTTAAGCACATTTTTAAAGTGAATCGACGTAATAGTTGCAAATTCATGTTAACACAATGTTATTGTGTGACGTCATCGGTGCGTGGGTGCTAGGTTGTAGTCGTTGGGCAACCCAGCGGCAATGTTAATTTGTACACGTAGTGTCTCTATAGGCAGACATAGCCGTTAGGAGACAAGGGAACGTTATAAAATAATTGGAGATACCGAAAATTCTATTAAAAATAAATTGCGTAAAAAATAAGACACCAGTTACAATTCAAAGAGTGTATTGTAAACGGCTTATTAAGTTCCCCCNAAAATAAATTGCGTAAAAAATAAGACACCAGTTACAATTCAAAGAGTGTATTGTAAACGGCTTATTAAGTTCCCCCGGTATTGCGCCTGAAGGCTTACCAGGGGGTGGCCACCAAAATAAATTATTGCATAACTTACACTTACATTCATGCCTTACCTTAGAATCGAACCCAGAACCACCGCACCCCAGACAGGCGGCGCACCAACCGACTGCGTCACGGGAGGTCGGCTTCAAAGAAAGTAAAAAGATGGACGATATATTATATTGATATTATTACAAGGTCTTCCCACCTTGAGTATTGGTTATAACTATCTGAGGTGAGGTAAAGGACAAAGGTAGTTCAACTCTCTCCCTTCGCTTACTAGGTAGCAGATCCCAGGCGTGACTAGTAACCGTCTACGCCGCCGCACGCAACTCGGTGTCCTAGTCAGGCTTTACGTCCCAGTCCACTGGGACCTGTCTTGCATTAAGGCTCCCGCTTACCTAGCGGTTTTATGACCTCGTTTGAGGCCGACAAGCGCGGAAGCGATAAGGGCGACACTGCCACGCGCATCAAGTGCGCCATCGCCGCTGAGCGCAAGGCTCTGGACTGACGTGCAGTGTTCTCGTCGCACTGCGTGTACCTAAGGGACTTTCAGTGGTGACCCTATAATTGTATCGGTGGAACGTCTGTAGGAAGGTTCAATGCAGGGTCCTTGAGTAGTTTTGTATGTATTTGACGGTTTGACATGTTGTTTATGATGAGGGCGGCGTCTTGAAAGCACTCAACAGCCCTCGTTTCGTGCGTGTGTTCTTTCCGTAGATCAGCACATTGGGCGCGCGTTTAATAGTTTCTCAGAAAAACGAGTATTTCGAACACACTGCAACGCAGTTCAAGCGCCGTGAAGGCGGGGGTCTTAAGAAACACTTGTAATCGTAGATTGAAGATGAAGCAGACCAATTATCGTCTTATGAGCGTGTACCCAACATTGACCTACCTTAAACCAACACAACTGTCGAAAGTCAGATGTTTGACAGTGATGAACGTGTTACTTTATAACTGGGTTTTCATAAAACAAATACTTTACCACATTTAATGCATTCTAATTGCATAAAAAATTGGTTAGAGGATATATAAAAACATCTCAAAGCACTTGTTTTCATAACCAGTGTTCTAACTTCAAATTATCGTTTATGATAAAGATGGCTCACGATAAAATGAGCACTTTTGAAATGAAAATTGGAAAAAGGTCACTACCGATAGTTGGCAGGACGCTCGGGGGCCCGATGCGAAGTCGAGATTTCTCAAGTTTTGACGTCATTTGATGGAGCCGCTCGAGCATAGCTCGCGCACAGCCCGAGATTGAGTTGCTCGAGACGAGTTCAAGCACAGCCATTAGAGAAAGCACGCCTAATTCGTGCGATCTCAGTTAATTAACATTTTGTATAAGAACTATTTCTTACTAAGGATTATCCAACACACTTATTTTCTCACTGTTTTGATGAATAAATTTAATTGATAAATGGAAAATTATAATTTATAAATAGAATATAAGTAAAAAATCAATATTGCCAAAAATAAGAAACGTTTATGCCTACAGAAGTATTGAACGTTTGTGATATGACATATTTAGAAAACAACGAAACACGTCATACATTGGGTGTGTATTATCTTCGTGGTGGCATCTTGAATCACTGTGGCTGGTTGAATCACTGTGGCTGGTTGAATCACTGTGGCTGGTTGAATCACTGTGGCTGGTTGAATCACTGTTGCTGGATGTTTGTGCAGGTCTGGCAGGTGGGAAGATGCTGATTTGTTATTCCCCAACTATCTGCTGTAATTGACTGATGTGTCTTTTTTTTTCTAACCAGCCCTATTGCTAAATATTAAGTGTACGTCCGAGGTAGGGGCGGAAGTTCAGGTGCGTCTCAGGGCTAGGCCCCATACGCCTACAGAAGAGAGAATTTCATGCAAGGAGGCGTGCATCGCGGCAGAGAGGGATCAAGGCAGCCATGGCCGCAATTGGGGCCATGAACTGCATCCCTAAGTGTACCTATAGCTGAGGCTATAGCTAAGAAGGAGGAGGAGAAAAACCGGCATAGGCGTCGTAAAAACCCTCCCAACAGGAAAGAAGTTCAGGACGTATTCATGCATTACTTAAAATGCTACAGGAGGCAGCCAGTGTGGATTCCATGCTTTTTAATGTGGAGTGGAAAATCTAGAAGAGAAGGGGTGGGACTGTGGGCGCAAGTGCCCTTGACGTTGAACTACTGTCAATATTTCTGTGCAGGCGTACCAGCAAAACAATATCGACAGGAGTTAATGAATGTAGGGTCCCCCTGCTTCTCGTCGAGTGCGTCGGCAAACTGGGCAGCTCAGTCATGGCACCTGCTCCATCTTCGCTCTTCCGCGCTGACATCATGGTCTCCACGCCGTGGGTGAAGGCGGGGAGCCATCGCGTGGGGAGCCACCCCCTACCCTTCCTCCAAAGTAGTCCGTCGGTCGGGGTGAGTTCTGGCTCGGCGTGAGATCCAGGACCTACCAGGCATGGTGGTGAATCAGCTGGCCCAGGAGTGAAGGCTGATGGCAGGAAGCTTCCGAGGTCCGACGCATTCCATTCCATTCCTCACGCATCCGCAGTCAGCAGCCCGCAGAATCCAGCAGTGAGGTTCACTACACTTCACCCGTGGCACCTCGAGATCCCGCTCCCCACCATGATCGTTGGGCTGTCTCCTACATGATGTGCTTCGCCATCTCGTACTGAGCTACCTAGGTCCCCGACGTCCACGACGACGGCGCTGTCGCACCGGCCAGTTGGTCCGCGAGCTTCTATTCGAGTGTACCCAGCCACCTCAGAGCCTGGGGATCCCCTATCCGCCACCTGGGGACGCAATGAGTTGCGGAATAGTCGCCGCACCCAATTTGCTGTAGTTCCGCCGAACTCGCAGAAGTCCTCGCCTTCGCTGGTCCCAAGGGGCGGGCAGATCCCGGANATAGATTTATTGTTCAGGGTATGGCATCTTATCCTGGAAAATAATACAAAGACGATGCCACTTTCAAGCTCTGAAATTTCAGAATATTTCACAAGTTAGCAGCACCTTAGGATTGAACATTTGCATTAAGCATTTACAAAAAATATGACTTGTAAAGTTTTAAACACCAAAGGCTCACATTGCAAAAAAAATATAGATTAAAATATTCATATAAATAGATTGAATTGCTCTCTCAAAAGTATTACGTAGCTCAAAAGTACAATAAATATTTTACTAGCAAACAAACCAAGTAGTGTAAAACCTTTCAAAAATATTTAAAAAAATAACACTGTTGACTAGAAATACTTCAAAAAGTCATACAAAAGATTAAATTACTGCGCAATTGCTTATTCAAAAGTATTACGTTACTCCAAAATACACAATAAATATTTAACTGAAAAAACGAGCAGAATAATATTATATCTTTTCCAATATACAATTAGTTACATTGATTACTAGATAAATTCCAGGTATTTAGTTGAGCAATTTGACTAAAGGAGGGCAGCGTTTCAGGCCCAGTAAAAGCTCCTTTACGTAAAAATACAAGTTAATATCTGAAATAAAATATCACCCTAACCATAGCTGCATCGAATAGGCTAATCGACGACGACAATTAGAACACTTCAACAGACGACGCCCAACACGTAAATCGTGGCAGCACGGTAGTGACAATTAAACTTTAAGTAAATCATTGCGCACCAGACAAAAAACTATACATGACGCGTTAAAGTAACTGGAACTATACAGAGAAGCAAGCAATTAGTTAGGCCGAAACTACAGTTTAGGCAGGCATCCAAAACCAGAATTTAGAAAAAATCTAAACTACCTGCAAAACCCAAGACAAGCACAATACTACGCCACGCAATTATTATAAAAAACACTAAACTGACCCAGAAATGAAAAGCTGTGACCACGACTCACCGTTTTACCAGCTCCTGCATAATCTGCCGCTCACGCAACTACTTTATTTAAACGGCGTATCATAGCACCCTCGTCCAAGTACGGGTAAACTGACAATTTTAGCTCATATTACGATGTAAACTAGCTCTATCAGGCTTCAACCCGACTATCTTCTTCACAGGCGTAGAATGAGGCGTATAAATAATGCTGCACAAGGCGTGTAACAACTTATATAAACTAGTCCCTGAATTAAAAAAAAAACAGATGTACAAGGAGGGGTAATCAAGGAAGGGAAATGAGGGGAGAAAACAGGAGGGGAGCCGAGTAGGCCAAGGAACAGGCCGCCTTACAGAGGAGCATATCCACAAACTATCCTCACGGCGGCGCCACCGTCACATGTTTGTTTAATAAAGTGAGAAGAAACAACGATTAGAATATATAAGAGGGACACGGTGTAGTCTTATAGTCTATTCGCGGTTTCTGCACACTTTTTGAATAAAACCTTCAAAAAATCTTCTCATGTATGGCATTTTTAGTTACTTCTTAAATACGTAATTTCTCAAAAGCATTTTGTACATGTGTTGAAATAAAAGTATCTTATTTTTTGTTAAATCAAACTTTTAATTATATGTTATAGGTAAATTGTGATTTTCCATTTATAATTAATGTGTATAAAACCATAGAGAAAATAAGTGTCTTGGTAATTCGTAGAAAGAAATAGTTTTTATGGAAAGTATCACGGAAGTGAGTGCGCACGAATGCGGTGCGTTGTACCTTTGGTGTAATAATCCATACTTGGTTGAGCTTTGTTCGCATGAGGCAGAGGAATAGCATAACTTGAGCACGGCTTCATGCTCTAGTTACATTTTCCTTTCAGCCATTTTTCATCCATTAATCACCTTTTTCAAATAAATATTGTCATGTACGTATTAAACACAGTGCGAATATTCCACCGCACTTGAAATCTGACGTCGAAGGCTAAAATGAAATATAATTATTGTCTGTTATTTCAAATGAGAGGGATTTCAAAAGTACTCACTTTACCGTGAGTAACCTATAACCGTGAATGGACTAGAGCAGGCAGGCGGCCCGGAGCGGCACGGCAGCGAGAGAGCACAGTCGAGGCGGCGACATGCGAGGCGTATTGATTGTGCCTGAGAGGGACGCGAGATGTGGCCGAGAGAGGCTCTCTCTCCTCCTCTCCCCCGCCGGGCTGCGCGCTCTACTCGGGCCGCGAGCAGCCTGCTGTGGCAGCAGCTACCCCCTAACAACCCCCTTGTGCCTGCCCCTCGCAGGCGCCCGTCGCGCCACCTAATTGCAGGAGGTAAGGGGGTGTATCCGCCTGCCGGGGCTGTCCTCCAACACGGATTAACGCAACGCACGCTGACCCCCGACGTCCTGCGCATGCCCCGCCCACCCAGCGAGGTGGGGGGCAGTCATAAGTCAATGGACTCGCGCGTTCTGCAGAGCACGGGTTCGATTCCTGATACACGTCTTCCACTTTCTTAATCCAAGCTCACAATCAGGGGCCAACGAAAATTTTTACTAACGACACCGCCGAGGGGTCTTAACCCATTCCGACCCAGTGAACACAACTGTATACCTTACGCATGTGTAGGTCATTTTGGTCACTACTGCACACTGCGAAGCTCAATGGCCAATGATCTTACCTGTGGGTAAATGATTTGCAAACCGTCTTACTGGTCTAGGTCACAATTGGTTCATATAATTGTAGCTGAACATATAGCCTACAGACTATTGGCTGTGACAATGAAACTAGTGTTGTATCTGTTCAAGTACAGCAAGCCTCATAAAATGTTTTGTTTACAACACCTGAAACCGTAAGTTAAAGAGAATCTGAAAGGGTTAAGATATATATATATATATAGATTAGGAATAATCGCGGTTTCAGTGACTTAAATACTCGACTTCACATTCGTATGTACGATCTTGCAAATATCAACTGCTCATTTGTTGCCTAATGTCACAGTGGAAGAAGGTGCTGATTGGACCTACATTTGGTTTCATGGTTACTATTCGCTCAGAGCTGCACAGCATGTTTCAATTTGCTCATGGGCCAATGGTAAAAGTAGCATACACGAATGATTTTTCGAGTTCTAGCTCGTCCCGAAATGAATGCGCAAATTAATACTCAGGTCTCTATTAATAGGTCAATGCCGATGTTCGCGTATCGTGACAGGGGTCGATATGTCGAGGCAGACGTTCCGTTTGACACCGTCGAGACCATCTATATTGTCGAGACCGTCACGTCAGACTTACTACGAGACGTGACGGATGTCGACGATTTACAGCGGATTCCGGATATCGCACAGATCTCAGCCCGTCATCTGCCACTGGTACAGTAGAGGACCCTGCAAAGAAAAAAGAACGATTAATGCCTAGACAACAAAAAAAAAATTTTTGCATAAACAATTTGTTTGATCTTAAAACAAAATTTTACCACTGTAAACGTGTGTGGTGTCTTATAAACGAACATTTTTTTTTACCACGGGAGTGCTAGTCAATATAAGTTGTCCAAGTATCTTTGGAGTGTTGACACCCTACTATCATAGTCCTATCAACCCACGTATAAATTGATTTACCTTATTATCACAGGTCGCAAGAGATAATCTGTACATGTGTAATGCTTAGCAACGAGTTTAACTTGGATTTGTAAGACACTATCAGCAATTTGCAGAATTTTGTAATTCTTTTGTACCGAAACAACTCCTCTCGTAAATAAATCTACAGAATTGGCATGTTTACAATAAAATACCTTTGTGGAGTCACTAAAAGCAAATGTAACTAATATTTTCAGCTGCATTCCATAAACGTTTTATGCACTACGAAGCTGAACTTACTGTAACCAACGCTACCACACGTAACTCATGCTCTATCCCACTGAAACCCACTGACTGAAGCCATCGTAGTGCTACATTTTTATAGTGTTGATTCAGTTTCGTGCAGGGTGTGTCAGGTGGGTAAATGTCCAACTTCAAACGTGAAACTGGCATATAAATTGATAGCGTATCCCCTGTTAGTGATTTAAAACGCAGAAATACACGCTCTCCAACAATGTGGGTCCCACAGTTGTGTAGCTGTCAAGGAAACTCAACTTCCACCACGGCGAACGAGCTCGATTCTCGGCCGGATCGAGTCGGGTTTCTCGTTTGTGGAGAAACGTGGCGGACATTGCTGGTAGGGTTTCTCTTCACTCCGCAACCAGTTCGTTTGACCCCTCACATCCTTGAATTTTTCTCTTGCATTGGGTTCTCAGGAGTAAGTCGGTTATAACGAAATACTAAAGCAGTATACATTTTTACGTAATGAGAAAGTTTGTAATTCATTGCCATTACTACTTGTAAATTTGATTTCCTTTTCAATTATACTCTTATCCAGTTCTGAAAAGGCACGATACGTCCTAAGTTTAAGTAATATGTGATATTTTCAAAACCCTTCGCAGCCCCCATCAACTTCGATTTTGACGGACTATTTTTCGAAATATTTTGTCATATTAATTGCATTGTTTTGTGTGTTTGCTACATCACTAATCGTTCTGTTTTTAATTTAAAAAAAAAAGTAAATTATCGTAACTTAAACTAAAAATATTGCCACGCGCAGAGGATATAAACGTGTTATATAATTTTATATAAAACAACTTGCGTGCATATTTCAAAAGTACTCGTGCGTAATAAATTGCTGACAAGTCACACGGAGTGGATCAGATATTACGTATTTCCATTGTGATTCTATGAATGCGTTACTGCGTTAGTTTATTGTTAGCTGGTACTGAGGGAATGTATTCATCGGCATGCTGTGTGCCAAACCCTGTTAAGTAGAAACTAGTACGTTGTGTTCCGATTTGGAAGCTGAGTCAAGTTATTGTCTTCTACAGAATGTTCGAAAATTAAACTTCTAATCTACGGGAGGTGATTCCTTATGAAAATTAATTTAGAAAATATGCAGGACACCGTATACCTAGACGGAATATTAAAGGATATACTAGCCTATTAATATTGGGTTATGAAAACGTATTTTCACCTAAGGCCTTGCACAACGCCTACAAAGTCCGCAGCAAAAAGGTGACTTATGCTTCCCATGTTGCAAAGACACTGGCGCAATGCTGGCCGTCCTCGGCCTGTGCGCACTGTTCGGCTTCAGGAAGTGATACGTCAGCACATCAACGACGTGCCCTCCACTAGTACACGCCCCATAGCGCGCCAAATGGGCGTGTCCCATTCAACCGTGTGGGACGTACTGTGCGTAAATCGCCGGCATCCCTGCCGCTGGCAGAAAGTACGAGGCATTCAGCGAAAATACGTGTTCAACTTTCACAGGCTCATATCTCCTTCAATATTCCATTTAGGTATACAGTGTCCTATATATTTTCAACTTTAATTTTCATAAAGAATCACCTCCCGTAATTTTGGCATTAAATTTCCGAACATTCGTTATACAAACAGGGATTCTGCCAAATAATAAACATTTTAACATGCGTCCCTTACCATAAAAGAATCAGAATACTTTTTTTTTTACCTCTGTCTAAATATTGCAAATCATTGAGCCTACCGGGAAGTTTGCTGTGTAAATGAAATACAAAAACAATTAAGAGCTAAGGGCTTTCCTGCCCATTCTAAAGGTGCGAAGTCATTTCCTCGAGCAAGGTACTAGTATGGAGCTTGCAAGCAACGAACTAAATACAGTACTGTTAGAAAGTTTGCGTCAAAACTTGTTGTAGTTACCCATAGATAGAACTTATTAGCGTCCCCCGCCAGAAGGCTTATCAGGGGATGGTTTACAAACTAACTTATGGCCTAACTTAAAATAACTCCCATGCCTTACCAGAGATTCGAACCCAGAGCCTCCCGCACCCCAGACCGGCGGCGCAGCAACCGACTGCGCTATGGGAGATCGGCAGTAAGTATTCAGATATAGCGTACTAAACAACTGTTTTTGGGTGTTGTTATGGTGTTATCCGTCTCTCCTTTGCCGTAATTTTAGTGTGTTATAGTCGTCATGAATAATTAGACTTGTATAAAAAAATGTGTTTAAATTTGTGCATAATTTCAATAGGCCTAACTGTATGTATTAATTTATTACGAGTGACATGTTTTATTGTAATATCACTTTTGTGACAGTCAATAAAACTGCTTCAAAACTCACCCAAAGCAGTTTAATTTTTTTTTTTTGTTTCAGATGAACAGGGATATCCTAAAAGCTGTTAACGGTCCACGTAAGTAGTTATTTTTATTAAATGATTTATTTTTTGCATGAAGGTACGTCATATATCAGTCATTTATTTGTCCTACTTGTAGCATTTTCACGTGTAAATGAATTGAAACGCTTACTAAAAAAAACAGCTACAGTCCACTGAATAAATTAGGTGTATTTTATTATGTATTATGTCTTTCTGTATATACGTAATGTGTAATAAAATGTGGGGCCCATTTCACCTGTGAAGAGAAAAGGCACAAAAACAATTAAAAAGTTTTTATTAACCTGTGGCCTATTCGACCTGTTTTATTGCAACAATGTGGTGCTTCTTGTCGTTATAGGATCAAATGACCACCTTCAACCTGAATGCACGCATGCGGACGTTGTATCGCAGACAGTTTAAAAAAAAAAATACCAAGTGTTTGTCCAATAAGTTGGCAACCTTCTTGGATACGCTGACGAAGCGATTTAACATTGATAATGGGTGTTGCATACACAATTGTTGTTAAGTGGCTTCACAAAAAAAAATCCAATGGATTTAAGTTCGGAGAACGTGCAGGCCAGCCAATAGATCCTGTACGGGCTGTCAATTTGTTCAGAAATGTTCCATTCAAAAAATATTTTGTTAGGCAGTTAAAATGTGGCTGTGCATCTTCTTTTATAAACCACATGCGACGTGTGCAACAATAAGGGGGATTTATTTCAAAAGTTCATGCAGCTGGTTTGTGAGCAAATCTACGTGAGATTGGCATGTAAATCTCTCAACAAGAAAAAACAGGTCAGATTAGATTGTTTCGAAATATTACTGCCCATACATTGAAGCTAGATTGCTGCTTCTGACGTTGTTGATGATTAACGTGTGGATTTTCTTCATCCTTATGATGAATGTTATGTNAACAGGTCAGATTAGATTGTTTCGAAATATTACTGCCCACACATCGAAGCTAGATTGCTGCTTCTGACGTTGTTGATGATTAACGTGTGGATTTTCTTCATCCTTATGATGAATGTTATGTAAATTGATAATTCCGTCTCTGGTGAATCCACCGTCATCGGTAAATAATACGGTGGACGGGAAATACGGATCACCGATAGACATTAGCTGAAACCAAGTTCAAAAATGGTATCTTGGAGGAAATTTACCGCTATTGAGCTCCTCTACTCGTTTCGTTGAACGTGGTGCGGATAAAGCAGTTGCTGTGTCCAAACTCTCCAAACTGTCCCGTGCCCAGCAGCGTTCTCTTCAGTCAACATGCTGCGGAATCCGCCCTTTGAAATAAACTGTTCGAACACGTTAAGCGTTAATGTAATCACTGAAAAAAATTTTTTTTGTCTGGGATACCTATATATATTAGGGAAAGAATCCACATGCAGACGTCTTGCTCCTGCTGCATTACATTCCGCGAGCACATGCCAAAACCCACGTCTGCCATTTCTAACTCACAGGACAACACAGTATCAACTTCTCCTGAAGTCAGAAGAATAAACAGGAATAACCCACAGCATAGCTAGTAATCAAGTAGAGAGATTTCGAGTATACAGTATAGCTTTAAATCGGGAACATGGTCAAATAGGGCACATGTTTGTATGAAATGTTCTCATTTTTTAAGTGTCTCCTGTTCACTGGTAAAGGATGTCCCACAGGTCATGAGACATTCTGTATATACATAAATGCGTGTATATATACGCATCATGTGTATATATATCATACACGGATAGGTACATGAATTCATATGAAATGTAATGCAGGATCGGCACCTACTACAAGTTTCGCATCCTTCTTAAATCGGGTAAATTTGTTTAATATTACTACGTCACGTAATTTTTTGCGGCAAGGAGTTCTGTCCACGAAATTATTTCTTGCCTTGCTGAAGATTGTGGATTATTGAAGACTTGCAATATCATCCTACATAACTTTTCCCAGCCTGTAGCTGCACGTGATACATTAATTGGCATAGCCCTAGAATGCTCGGAAGCAAATTAAGGATAATATCTCGATGTTTTAACAACTTATTAAGTGTTTCAATGGGTGGTAATTGAAATTAGTTTCAAATGAAGTGATATTTTTCAGTGGCACTGTAAAATTTTTCAGTTGACTTCCTGAACTGTAATTAAAAATTTTTACCTGTGCAGAGTATAGAGAATTTTTCACATTTCAGGTTACAAACACAGATATGCTACTTCTCACAGTTGGGAAATGCACTACGCACTTGACTCTCGCCTTATCAACAGTAGGAAAGCTACCATGGATGTATTTGAATAGATTCACCATTCATGATTTGTTAGTAGGTGTATACATTGAGGGTAACCTTCCCCAGCCATACTACGGATTATTGTTTTTTTTTTTCAGCTTGTTTTTAAAAAAAATCCCGATAGCACCCGTATACCCAACTAGTTACTGACCTTAAACTGCAGTACAGACGACAAGGGAACTACGATCTCATAATTACGTCACAATTTTGTTTCTGCCGAAATTGAGCAAAATAATTATTGCGACAGAAATACGAGTTTGTAATTTAGTTGTGTGGTCTTAACTTCTGTGTATTGTCAATAGCTAGTTGGGTAAGTGGGAACTTTTGGAATTTTCCTTTTTAAAAACATGTAAACCATATATAAAGAAATATGTACAATTACAAATCC
Organism: Clitarchus hookeri; assembly: GCA_002778355.1. Lineage (NCBI taxonomy): Eukaryota > Metazoa > Arthropoda > Insecta > Phasmatodea > Phasmatidae > Clitarchus > Clitarchus hookeri. The sequence goes on along the minus strand of NQII01000624.1, from coordinate 374,921 downwards.
TGTGAATGTAGAAATATTACAGGTTTACACCAACATTCTTGTGGATTGGAAAATGTTTTTATTATTCAGTAAAAAGTGATAGTTCAATTTACAAAGACTTCTTACTGTATGCAACCCGAAGTACTAATTAGATAAGATTTTTAGCCTCATCGATTCAAGATGTAAGCTTTGGTCAGTTTTGTACATGTTTTAATTGTGATAGTGAGAAAAAGTGAATTCTAAACCGCATGGGCATAAAATGAACAACCTAATTTGGTCTTTACCAAACATTGTAAGTATTTTTTCATGTATAGCTAAACATTTACTTCACGTAAAAATGATCTTTAATAAGTAAACATTCCTTACATACTGCCCCTGTATGTTAATTTAAGGCTACATACAGCTTCCTATACGTCATTGCACAAGTATTTACTCATATTGCCTGCTGAAACGTGTGGTACCACACATAACTATTGGGCCTATAGTAAGGTTCTTCATTTTAGTCACCCTGAATTTCCCAGATCCAAGTATTTATATATTATTACTTTCCACACTCTAAGAAATTATTTGCAAATTTACCATATAAGTGTATATATACAGTGTAAAAGCGCATTTGGCGAATTTATTCCCCAATATCAATGATAGCGTTCCTAGAGTTGCTCAGGAAACAGTAAAATACGTAGGGAAGTTCCTACCTTTGTATAGTTGACACTAAATATCCCTACATTTGCAGTTTGATATGTGGTGATATTTCCATACAATGTACAGGTTAAAATCTTCCAATAGAGTTTTCTAAGTTTACCAGACATTTTTTTACAGTGTATATTTGCCTTACACAGTACAAATAGGTGAAAAGACATGGAAATACTATCCAAGCTTTTATGCTAACCCAACGTAAAATTTAAACCATCGGTTAGTATCAGAAAGTAGCAGTTCAGACTACACGAACAGACAAAATATTGAGAGGCCGCAAAATATTTTGTGGATATTGTCCATGCCATTTATTTTGGCAATAGTTTCAATAGAAGTTTGCCAGCACACGAGGCTTGGTAAAGTTGAACTCTACAGTTAGTGCGTTGCATAGTCTTCGTATTTTCGAATGATGCCCACGCGCCGTTGGAAAAACTTGCGTATTTCTAGCATAAAATATAAATTGAGTGAGGGAGGTGGGAGCCTTACTCACACTGAATTTGTTTCTAATAGAATTTGTATGAACTGTTATATGTAAGTTATGTATTCCACCAAACAGTTCTGCCGTAAAGACCGTCAGTCAACCACATAACATGTTTTCTGTTTCATTTGTCAACTTAGAAACCGTTCTGATGTAAATTTATTAGAAATTAAATTACGATTTCAGGCTTACGTTACCATTTAACCAGTTCGGCAACTTGGTTCACGATAAAGAACGTCACCGCAGCCATGATAATGACTTCGTGGTATAGCAGACAAATAACTGGAAAAAGAAACAATCTCGATCAAAGAATATGTAACTGAGAACAAAGAAAGGTGATTATCGAAGAACAATTGTTTTGAATAATGTGGCTTGTATAATTTTAGTGTAGAATTTCCTCATTTGAGTATGGTAGTAGTTTGAAAAACCTACACGATCAAGCAACATTCTATGTTGCCAATTTGAAATTTTTCCTGTTTTTAAAAACTGAATTTCGGAAAGTTCCTGCCAAAAATCTCTAGCAGCAATACAAGCAAAATTTTTTAACTTTACAGTAACATTTGACAGTGGTGTCTTTCATCAAACATTAATTTTGCTCTACGGTACTGCCCACAGGAGTATGTCCAAAATAATGTTTCGTTTGATATGTTTGCCTCATTGAATGAGCTTCAAAAAATGTATTGGTAATACAAAAAATATTGCACAGTCATAAAGATAAAATTATCACTGACAATTTGTAGCTCAACAATTCTTCCAGACAAATTCAAAAATCATTATTCTCCTGCGTTTTCGTAGATCACAAATTACCTTCCAGGTTATCTTCTTTATAAATGCCAATACTTTTCTGTAATGATGCAGTTGTTACTTTTATAAATGTACATATATTACAGGTTTATAAAAATATTATTATTCTAATTGGGGAGTGTTTGTATCAACGCAAAAAAAAAACAGTCTGCTCCCGTTCAAATTTTTTTTATAGTTATAAGTTTTAATCTCTGTCATTAGACACTGTGTGAGTGAAGAGATTTGGGCAGCTTTTAATATCGAAGTCTTGAGAGCTGATGAGGGTGAATCGAGGTGAGTGTGAAGCAGCACCGGAATGAAGGGGCGCGGGAAGCGGGATATCCCCGAGAAAACCCGCTGACCAGCGGCATCGTCCGGCACTATTCCCACATGCGAGGATCCTGGAGTGACCCCGCCGGGAATAGAGCCCGGTCCGCCTAGGTGGGAGGCGAGTAGTCTAACCACTACACCACTGCGGCCCGTTTAGACTCAGAGGATTGTGTTCAAATTAACCATTTAGTATATTATTATTTTAGTATTCAGTAGCCATGAACTAGAACGCCGTCGAAAGTCACTTGTCCAGCGATGGTTGAGATCAGGTAATTTTAGTAAACTTAAAGTGGCAATCCGAACACGGCCTGAGTAAACATCCAGTGGTTGAATGCGTGTGGAATTTAGTGGAACTTTAATACGAAGATAAGCCACCAGTAATTTATTTTTTTGTTGATGACACCGTGCTTGAAAGGCAGGCGGGGTGTGGTGAAGATGAGGACAGCTCCATTCACAGTGAAGTAGATCTCACGAGCTTTGTTGATCCGGCAAGGAGGGGGGTGCAGGATAAATGCCACCCTCCACTTTTCAGCGTTCGCCAACCGAGAGAGAATGTCTTACCTGAGCCGGATTTGTGTACCTTAAACTTCAGACTGATGCAGCCGCATGCCGTTGAAAAGAAGACTCACGCGTGCAGCTTAATAAAAAGCCTTAAGNCTTAAACTTCAGACTGATGCAGCCGCATGCCGTTGAAAAGAAGACTCACGCGTGCAGCTTAATAAAAAGCCTTAAGGCTCTTGCCTGGTTTGAAAGATGTGAGAATTCGGTAAAGGGAAATACGTGTTTATGAAATTATTTGTTTTGCCGTTCCTGTTAAACATAGATACAAAACACCAGGGACTTTTTTGAGCAGAAAATGCCTGCTTCTTTGCTATCGAAGCCTTTTGTGACATTTTCTTGAAAAGACCAAAAAACTTAATAACTAAATAAATAATTATTGAAAAACAAATTGTTATATTTTCTTCTGTACGGAGCTTGAGAGTATCATTTCTCACGCTTAGGTTTTTTTTGTTTCAAGTTTATATCTTCAAAATTGGCTTCAAAAAACCGAATGTTGTTAACATATATTTCTATTTTCTAAATTCTCACAGCCTTCATACCAGGCAACATGCAAATATTTTTATATTTTAATAATTAACATTATAATCAGCACTTTGCTATGTTTCTGTCTAATCTTTGACATGAGTTCACCTTTCTCATAGTAGAATTAAGTAACATTATAATCAGCATTTTGCGATTTTGAAATCCGTTCTTTCATATACTGTTTTCCTCAGGATGGAAACATCACTGCAATGTGCATTCTTAAAGAAGTACGTTTATAATTAAAGTATTTCGCCTACAGCAATGAATAGCAGGCGCATAGTTTTGCAAATGCTATCAATTAATTTTCATACTACAAATTAATAAAAATTAAAAGGCATACAATACGAGGGGTGGTGTGAATGCACAGTAAACTTATGTGACATGCTATACGTTTTGTCGCAAAGGTTATATGTTCCTACTGGTTGACCTTCAGGCGTAGTCAAACAGGAGTTAAATTTTCCTGTCTTTAAGACACGGGGGAAAAGGAACGATACATAATGGTGACACTGACACGCAAATCAAGCGCCCCATCACCGCTACACGCAAAGCATTGAACTGACGTGCAGGCTCGTTAAATACGGGACTTAAAGCGATGACCTTATAAACTCACTGGAAGACAGTCTGTGACAAGCTAAATGCCGTTTTCTCATCCTAGTTTCGTATGAATCCGACTAGTAATTTTTGGTGAAGAGCAGTCTTAAAAGGTTGTTTCTAGCTATGTTGTAGGGCTACAAAACACTGCTCACTATATGTTTTATGTCTTATAGTAAAGGTTGCTCACGTTAAAGTAGGCACTTTCGAAAGCCCTGCTTAAGATCTACTTCTATGCAAATTCCGTAAACTTTCGCCATATGTAAAATTACCATTGCTATGTACCTGACCTCTTATTTTGTGCGTCGACCAAGTAAAACTGTGAAATGATTAGAAAAGTAAACATTTTACAATTTTGCTAATACTTACACTTATGCGCATTGAAAGTAAAAAAACAAAGTACTTCAGTACTATCAAATGTTTTCCTAACTCTTTTAATTCGACGCTAAGACATGGAGACACTTTCCCACCGTTGGTACCAACTTTATATGGCGCATGCCAGTTGGTATTCCCGTTAAAATGCATGCAGATAGAGGCAGTGACATTTTTCTGAAGTTTATTTCAAAGGTGCTCACTTTAACGTGAACAGCCTTTACCGTTCCTACTTCGTCTGAAGAGTGCGTTATTTTGGTATAGCAATTATCTATGTACACAATCAGTAGTTCCGAAAAGAAAAACTACACTTAGCGACGCAGTTCGAAAGCAGAGTTCGTTGACAGAGTCTCTAGTTTCCCTTCTTAATATTTTCGTTTCTGTAAACCTTGTAAATGTGTTGCCACTGGCGGCTGGTTCGTCTGCGGCGAACTCGTAAACACCGCAAAGTCAAAATGAGGAGACTCGCCTCTTCACAACTGAAGAGAAAGTTACAGCAAAGTAGGAGCATCCAAGAAGTTCTTGTTTATATGCTGCGTTCACGCATAGAATCCCCTCCCAACACCCACCCTATCGTCTTTCTTTCTCCTACGCAGAAGTAGTTTTTCGTTCGCGAGCCAAGATTTTCGCACTCGGCCCCGGAGAACGCACTTCAACGGTCGACAAAGTTTCGCCAAGATTTATGTTGTTGCTTCATGTGGTTCACGGTTACTCGAGCGAATCTTGAGAACCCTTGTGTATCCTTCCACCGCGTGTAAGTGCGTATTAACACACGGCTTTGGGCCGGACGACTCGTATTCATCCGTCGATCAATCTTCAATGTGAAATTTGTTGCACGCATAAATTAGTATCTGCCACGCTATTCGTATTTTACTAGTCATAAAATCAAAAAGCAACCAATTTGTGTAACCTTTAGTTCATAACATTACACTTTTATAATATATAAAAACATGGAACTACTTTTTTACTATCCGCTCCCAACATTACTAAAGATATGCCATTCAGTGTTTATAGCTAATTTTGTGCTGTCAGGTGAAGGGATTTATATAACTCGTGCGTGAGCTACGAATAAGCTGTAATTAAGTAGCGTAAATACTTATACTATATATATACTGTGTATATATTTATACTGTATATTTATTGTTTATGTATCACAACTACTCATCTCAGTAATATGAAATATATCCCGCGTGGTAGGAAACGATTACACAAGCAAATTTAATTTTTTCTAAACCTACTGCGTAATGCAATCGGTTTAACTGTGTGTGTTGCGGAGCATTGTATGACCGCATCTTGAGTAAGGTATCTTTAAATTATTACGGTATGATTAAATTATTTCGCAGAGGTCATGACCCCTCATTCATACTTTACTTTCACAACATGGTTTCGTTTATAAAGTTCTAGGAGTAAAAAACAATGGCCAATTACACATGACGTCACAAAATCTGCGCTCAGAGCCTCTACCACGTGAATTTGGGATGAAAATGGAGATAAAATTAATTTCTACATTGTTTTCGTCGCACAATATGACGGAGTATATCCGATTACTACAGATATTTTAGTTAGCATCTAAGATGGCACGCATAAATTAACGACGTCATAAAAAATTGAAAGTTCTTACAAATGATTTGAAAATCGTAGAGAAATACGCAAAGTTACCAACAGCGTAAATAGCCAAGTGAGACCTGACCACGTAACGCTAACTTACTTAAGAAACGCTTTTATACATAAAAATCCTGAGTTCAAACCGAATGAAAGATAAAGTCATCTAAATGTAATAAGGCATGTTTACTGAATCTTCTTTCCACTTTAGATTATTGCCATATCGCGCGATTAAAATTTCGTTGGACGGAATATAACTGTGAAGGTTTCTGTCTCAATGATCGACCAAAACGTATTTAAATTAAACGTTGAAACTAGAGATGTAGCGTCAACTCCATTGCATCAAATTTCTTTGTTTAATTCGTGTAATTTTTTGTTACAGATGTTTATTTAGACACTTCTTAATTTTCTAAACTTTTTTTTAAATGAGCAGACCGAAAGAAAGTTAACTGTTTTTTAACAAATGGGCTCCACTTTAACAGTTCCTTCAATCACCTAACCCCTTAGCAAGAACAACTGAAAAAAATACGTATAATCAAATTGTGAATTAACTACATACATAGTGTTATATTGGTTATTTTAGGATATATAACAGATAGGTTAAGATAAGGAAATTGGGTTAAGTTTAGAATAAAAGAGTTAATACAATAAATACTAATAGAGACTTTACTTTATACTTGTTGAATAAGTGATACATCGAGTTAAATGGTATTATAGACTTGTCCAACGGTAGAGGTAGAGGGATGGACAGAGGAAAGTGGTTAGGAGGAAGATTACATTGATAGAAGGAGCTCACCCTTAGCCTCGTCCCCTGGAGTCGGTTGACGGACACCGCCCTCTGGTGTCGCTGTGGTCTGGTAGGAAGTTCGGCGAAGACAGCCCCTCTCTAGGTCGCAGACAACTATATTACTCTTCTCGCCCTCCCACGTGTGTATCGACGTACTTCACTCTGATTGGTTCCCGTTGAGTGTCGGAGGCGGGTTTGTTCTAATTACCCCAAATGCCATTAGATCAGCAGGCCACGCGTCCTGTGCGCATTTCCATGCCGGTTGCCGCAATCACTCTCCGTGTGGTGTTTGCACTTCTGTGCCCTCTTTGCGTAATCGTTGTTGCAATCCTCGAAGCGCGTCTCTGGCCTCTTTACTACTTCTGCTTAGCTAGCATTGCTCAACGGGGCCAAGCGTAACATCAGGTACTAAAAAAATTGAATATTTGAGGAAACGAACTACCTCTTTCATGTGGCGAAAGAAAATATGAAGTTTGCCTTTACAATATATTATGAATACTGAAAAAAATTACGAATGCAGCAAAGTTCATCTAGTTTAGAACTTCCTAAAAATTATGCACCTCACTTAAGTTACCCAGTGGGTTAGCAAAATCATATTTAGTACTAAATACTTGCTAGACTCATCACTAAGTATTTGTTCGGCCATATGTGTACACGTATTTTGTTGAGATAAACAACCCGTCCTCTTATGGTAGATGCACAGCAGAAGTTGGGTCCCGCAAAAGTATGTTGAGTATGTGAGCAACACCAGACCGAAAGCAGGTCGTTTGTCCGCTACATAGCCGCCTTTCTTTAGCTACTGGCTGTCCTTGGTACATCTCTCCTTTCTATCCCTTCAAAAAAAAAACTCCATGGCAACACCGCAGCAGGTTGTCACCACACGACCACTCTCGAAAGCAGATTTTCTAATTGCAGAACACTTTCAGATGTGTTTTGAAAAACAAGGTGGTGGTGTTTTTTTTTATAACTATTCTGCTACGAAACTATATGGGCTAAGTTCGCCATTTTCTGAGCTTTGTATTTTTATAAATTTCACTGAGAACAGGCGAAAAAAAAACTGCTGTTAAACACGTGAAAATTTTCTCAGAAAGTATGAATATTTTGTTTATTGCAACAAAAAATATCTACTTTTGTCGCCGCTCAGTTGACTGGAGAATGCAACTATAAGGAAAAAGTTAAAAAGAGGACGAGTTTATAGATAGATCTCTACCCTCCATGTGGATCAGAGAGTAGATGCGATTACTCCTGACACAACATACGTTTGTTTTGGTAGGTGACGAAATTATGCAGTCAATAGCTGGTAGTAATGACGAAATCTATATGTACCTGTGGCTTATAACTTTATCTAGCTTCGAAAGGATTTCGTCTTTATTACTAAGGCTTACAACATACTCCATAGATTGATGTAACATTAATTCTCAACAGCTATAGTGAAATGCTGGGCATAACAATTCCTTATGCGTGAAGTAATGCAAGCTAAGCAAAAAACTTAATTAACGGTTTGGGGGTATAAACTAATTGGCAAAATGGAAAGAGTTGCTCAACTATCAAAATAATTTCTCACATATTTTAATAATACCTAAAAACTGTGTACGTCTTCACATGGAGTCATTCTAAACTTTATACACAGCTGTTAAAACTTGCTCATCGCAGATTTCGATAAATGGATTCTTCTCTTTGGTATTTTAATAAACTGAGTTAATAAATCGTAACGACATGTAGCTAACGAGAAATTAAGATTTGAAACAAATGTTGTTTTAATAATTTATTTTGTTGGCAATCAAATGGTTTCCGTTGATTTCCAAACACATATTTATATCATTGTGCCGGCATTAATTTTTTTCTGTTTAAGCGTTCCTTTTGTTTATTTTTCGTAGTTGAATCATACCAGATTAAAGAAGTGACAACAAGCTTCTGACAGAGTCTTTAGGAGGGGAAATATTTTCTCAGGACAGGAGGATATTAATTTACGTTAACTTTCACGTGGAGAAGCCCCGTTGCTCCTTTCCTCTTTAAAAATGTATTCAGGCGATTAGAGGGTTACACCAACCAAGAAAGAGAGAATAACTTTCATCTTTGCCCCTCCTCCATAGTTCCTTCTCTCTCCCCTTCACCAATCTTACTTTCCTTAAATAAGGGAAACTTGGGGAAACATTCTGAGGACTCTTTAAAGTGGAGCCGCTGATGAAATGAAGTCTACATAATGAAGAGAGCATCTGAAGAATTCCTTATCTTTCAAACACTGTTTGAAACGAACGTTTTACGCATATCCTTTAAACTTGCGGAATAACATTTGGTTTTTTTTTCTTCCTAATTTGCCGTTTAAATACTATTTTGTTTACGTTTGTGTTTTCTAAATGCGGTATAAAAGTTTATTTTTGAGGAAGGCGGGCCGGGAAATTTATTGTTCATCTATTTACAGTAACTTTTTTATCTGTACATTTAATTTTAGGCTGTTCACGGTATAGGCTACTCGCAGTTTATTCGCACTTTTTGAATCAAACCTTTGAAAAATCACCCCATGTATGACGTGCTTGCAGCTTTCATAAATGTGTCATATATCGCAGGCGTTTTACACGTCTGTCAACATAAAAGTGCCTTATTTTATATTAAATTGAACTTAACATTCATTTTATCTTTTAATTATAATATTTCATTTATAATTAATGCAAATAAGAACAACGCGAAAATATGCGTGTTGGTAATGCCTGGTAAGAAATAGTTCATATGTACAATATTATTAAACTGAGTGCGCACGAATGCGGTGTGGTGTCACTTTGGTATAATTCTCTAGACATTGTTAAGCTTTGTTTGCATGAGGCGGAGGAATATCCTGGAAGTAGAACTTTGGAAGTTGGAAGTAACCGTGAATGAAATATAAACTGAGCATTTTTGAAAGCCCTGATCAAGATCTACTTGTGAGAACATTGCGAATTCTTCAAACCATATGTGAATTTATCAATGTCATTGACCTTATCACTTTATTCGTCCGTCGTTCGAGTGAAACTGTGAAATTTTTACCGAAGTAAATCGTTTACAAATTTGCTAACTCTTACGCTTATGTGCATAAAAAAATAAACGTAAAGTAGAAGAAATAGTTCCAGTATTCACGAATGTTCACCTAAAAATTTTAATTTAGACGCCGAGATGTATAATTACTTTCCCTACGTCGTAACCAGCTTTACTGGTCTCATGCTAGTCAGTCTGCCCGGTAATAACATACGCAGGTAGGGGCAGTGAAATATGTCAAAGAATGGTTTCAAAAGTGCTCGGTTCACCGTGAACAACCTATTACATTGGCCGAAAATATAAAATAAAAATTTTACCATAACCTGTAAATAAAATGTTTGTATTCTTTCCGTGGAATTTCTGGGTTTGTGACTACGGTGAGCGCAAAGGGAATTCTTTAATGAAGCATATTTAAAAGTCGAAACATAAGACTTTGATTAATATGACCCACGCATTATATTATATTATATTAAATATATGGCAGTGGGCCTGAAGCTGTCTCTCAGTGCCTGAATTTAAAACGTTAACTTTATTTGTGACTAGACTAAGGTGGTTTTATATCCCCTCCTGGTTTCCTCCATTTCGATTTTTTCATGTTATTAATAGCTTACAAGATGATTGGTCCATATAGTCTTCGCGTTCCTTCTCCGCCCAATAAGACTAAATCACTCATCTCCCTTGCAAAATAAAACGCAGTTTGTAATCCGAAATGAAGCCGATGCGTTCTAATATGCAGATAATTTACACGTGAGAACTTGTGCGCTGTAATTGGATATCAAGACCTCGATGTTAAGAGCCGCCCAAATCTCTTCACCCACTCGTGCGCTGTAATAGCGTTCTATAACAGATTGCGAGAAATATGTATACCTTATCAAACACTCTCTAGTGTACAACAATTTAGAGAGAAAATATAGTTCCGTCTTTTCAACTCTTGCTCTCAAAAATTATTTATGGCTTTCGCGTGGTTTTATTTACCAGCTAAACCAACTATAGGGATTACAAGCCACGTCCTCTTCAACTTTTCGGCGCGGTGACCAAATCTTTGAAAGAAAACATGCGGTTAAAATAGCAATTTCTCCTCGTTTTTATTTTGTTCATACAGTCACATTGCCGATATGCATAAAGCCACGAAAATTCATTAGAGCTGTGTGGACTCCAACACGTACTTTTGTGAGTAAAAATCGTTTCTTTATTCGTTTAACATGTAGCCATTGAGAAAATATAATTATACGCATTCGCACACGATGGATAAAACATATTCTCGCATAATTTGGCACATCGGAAGAGAAATGATCGTTGCAGAACTCCAAAATGATACGACAAAATCGGGAACTTGCGTAGAATATTATTTTCACCTCGTGCATTTTTTCGGAGTTTTTATGCAGGTGGCTCAGTTAAACTGTTTCAGCGTCAGAGTTCACGGAGTACGAATATTTTGTGAATGCCCCGTGAGCAGATATTCGCTGACGCGACCACTCGCTGGAAAATTGCTAACGTTCCAGTGGAGGCGGAGTGCTGCTGGATAAGATCCCGTGCGCTCCCGCCGACAGTGATCCATCGCTATGAGGGGGAGACATTCGCATTCGAAGCGTGCGAAAATGTCGCGAACGCAATAAAATACAAATAGCCTCCGAGGACGGGAGGG
>NQII01000624.1:331450-363254 GCA_002778355.1 Clitarchus hookeri | reverse complement strand
AACCCCACCAACCGTTCCGGTCCCTGTCTTATTCCCCGGTTCGTGTTGTCCTCCGCAGTTGTAATTTCGCTTCTTCCCCGATCCCGGCTAATAACAGTAAACCGTCCCCTGTGTGCAGGGACGTGCGGAGGAGTCTCTCGCTCCACATGTGCCCAAAGTGGCAAATGTAGGTCAAGGCTAACTCTACTACGGATTATTGCTTGCAAGGGAAAACGTGTTTCTTACAGTGGTTCCCCCTCTTTAACAACTTTTGCATGTCGCGAGATGGATTTCGCACGCGGCCTCCCATGAGAAATCCCATGCGATAAAAATCAGGGAAATCCTAAGAGAAATAAGTCCAAAGATCAAACCTGCAGCAAAATACCTCCTTGCATGAGAAAAGTTTATGCCTCTGATATTTTAACTGGCCATACTTTTAATAATTTTATTAAATCTCGTGAACGCACGCTAATTTAAAGCAGTTATCATTTAGAACATAATAGTAGAATGAAATAGCTGAGCTGGGGACAACGGGACCCGGGATCGGAGCCGGAGCCGGCTGCCACCATCTTCGATCTCCCCAGTTGCAAAAACAAACCGCAGAAAGACACTTTACGATCTATCGAAAGGATTTGGGAGGCTCGCTTCTCGAGGGCAGAGCAGTGGCGGCCATATTGATTTTATAGGCATAGGGTATGCCGAATCGATACACGGGATCCGGGATCGTAACCGGAGCCGACCGTCAGCCATATCATCCTCGTTCTGTCAGCGGTATTAGCCATCATATTAGTTCCTGAGGACATTGACCTTTGACCTTGACCTAGGTGACCTTTAACCTTGAACACAAAAATTCTCAAAAAATTCCAAAAAAATCTAAAGAAAACCCAAAAAATCCTCAAATATTCATAAAATATCATTAAGAAATGTATTTTAAATACTTATAAAACTACAATTTTGAATGTTCGGCCTTGAAGGGGACGAGGGATTGGAACCGACCAGTCACCATGTAATGACATCACCTAATCGCTATGTTGTACCCAGGTGGCCTTGGCCTTGACCCAAAACCTTGACCCTACAACCGTGACCTTGGATGACCTTAAAAAACTGGAGAAAAAATTTTAAAAATTGAATAAATTTATGTCAGTGGCATATTGCATTTCTGACTATTACCGCCATCTTGGATAATGGTGACATTGACATATGGCTCTAACCCAGTGACATTTGACCTTGAAACCAAAATTTCGTCAGAATCCCACAAATTTCGTAAGAGTTTATAAAAAAAACCACCTTACCCGGCCACGCGTTGCTGTGGCATAAAAGATTTTGGTTCTATTAATTGTGAAATTATTAATTTCTGTGAAATTAATTGACAGAATTATGTGTATATATAAGTATATATGTAAAAAAAAAACATTGAGGACAACAAACTGAAATGTTAAAACACACAGCTGTCAACAAAGGCGCTTCCTAAAGCAAAATCATGGTAAATATTAGCTTTTTGCAGATTTTAGTACCTTTGCAGGTAATACAGATAAAAAAGAAAGGTGTACAAACACTCCTGGGAACGAAAGGAAGGTTTATAAAAAAACAGAATGAAAATTGGTTTACTTTTTCGGGAGTTATACGTGTCCGAACAAACGGACACGTATAACGTTGTTTTGCTGTGTCACTGGGAGACACCTGGTGGGAATAAATTGTAACCTAGATCGATAAATGATCGATGATAATTGATCAGTTATCGACCTAGGGTAAAATTTATTAAATTACTAATATCGCTATAAAAAAATAAGGGTTGGTGGTAGAAGGGTGAAAATTTAGGAGGGTATGTATTTTTTGATGCCACATCATAAAAAAATAAAAAATAAAAATTTTGTTCAAACAATAAAAAAAAATTGTTTGGGGGTGGCCACCCTTATTACTTAGGGGTGTAAAAAATAGATATAAATCTATTCTCAGACCTACCGAGTATACATAAAAAATTTCATAAAAATTGGTCCAGCCGTTTCGGAGGAGTTCAGTGACTAACACTGTGACGGGAGAATTTTATATATTAGATATATATATATATATATATATATATATATATATATAGATTATAATAAATATTATTAGAAATTATTATTTTTAATTATTTTTAAAAACCTACATTTCTGGAGGTTCCCCACAGTATCATGTCCAGTAGACGACTCACCGACTTCCAATCAATCACATTGTATTAACATTCCCCTACCCTTTCCAACGTTTCTCATTGATAAATTATTCAGCAGACCACCACCCCCCTCACTTTTGCTCATTCTGCCGAATGCTCTCCACCCGACATATTGTTTTTTTCGCTTGTCATTTGTGTACATTTTCATCACCTAGGTGGCACTGATGACTCCGACCTACATGTTAGAGCTGGATAACATTCACCTTCACCTCACATATGTGACATTGACCGGTGCCCATGACGGATACCTTGAACTCAAAAATAAATCTAAAAACTTTATAAAATCCAAAAAAATTCTCAAAAATTTTTTAAAAATTTAAAAATAATTTAAGACTTGTTTTTTTATCATTCTTTCAATCAATCTCGCAATCTTTCCATCAATCCGAACCGCAATCAGTACCGCAATATGCACCACAATCATCACTGCAATCAGCACCACAATCCGCAATCCTCACCAATCCACATCAATACACATCAATCCTCACACCAATCTATATCAATCCACATACCAATAACATCAATCCACACACCAATCCACACGCCAATCCAAACACCAATCCACACACCAATCCACACCAATCCACACACAAATCCAGGAAAATCAATTCACCAATCCACACACCATTCCACACACAAATCCACACCAATCAACACACCAGTCCACACCAATCCACAAACCAATCCACACCAATCCAAACCAATCCTTCGCAATCCGCTCCACAATCGCTCCACATGCTCTACAGTCCAGTCCACATTCCGCTCCACAATCGCTCCACATGCTCCAATGTCTGCTCCGCAATCTGCTCCGCGAACAGCTCCGCAATCCGCTCTACAATCCACTACACATTCTCCACAATCGCTCTACCTGCTCCACATGATCCACAATCGCTACACCTGCTCCACATGCTCCACAATCGCTCCACCTACTCCCAATGCTCCACAATCCTACTCTGCAATCCACAGGAACCCATGCCAGTCCTTCGAGCAATCCCAATCCTTAGATCAATCCCAATCCTTAGCAATCCTCCTTCGCAATCCTCCTCCGCAATCCACAACAATCCATGTCACACTTTCGATCAATCCCAATCCTTCGATAAATTCTTCGGTTTGTCCCCCACCCATATGTAAAGATGTTACATTCGTTTGCCACCTGTCTCCAAATGTGTACATGTAAACAGAATTAATGTTTTGTATGCAGTCAACTGTCCATGCATTTTTATATTAAAGTCTTTATTGTCATTCTACATGCAGATCTTTTTGTCAATGGTCAAGTGTCCATAGCATCACTTTAAAGTTGTGAGGGAAAAAAGGATATGTCACACAAAAAAAAGGAGAACCAATTATTTTATAATAATAATTTATTACAATTTTGTAATTACAATTTCAGAAGAAAGCAGTTCATCACATCGTCCGATATATCCCCGACCCTTCAGTTTACTACTGATTGAAGATATCTCGTTAATGTGCATGAAATCTCCTCCTTTTTTGAAGGTCAACCAAATGTCTGAATATATCGACAAGTTCATTCGTGTCTTCGGAAAATAGGTAGGCAGTATTCTCGGTGTCTTCTGCCTTCTTCATGTCGCTTGTTGGAGCAAATGTGTTGGAGGGGTGTGTCAGTGCATCGAGAAAATCTCCATCATCGTCTTCAGCACTATCACTGTCTTCATGTTCATTTTCATCAATGCTCTCTTCGTGGTCATATTTTCCTCCTGTTTTGTATTCTATATTAAATTTGCTTTTCTTTGTTGCAGGAGTTGTATGCTCATCAGTATTTAGAGCCGATGTTGTATGCTCATCAGTATTTAGAGCCGATGACCGTTTATTTTGAAGTTCGTTGACTTCACGCGAAAGTCTTGCAAGAATACATTCGACACAAACCGACTCCACTTCACTCATTCCGTCTTTAGCATTAACTGTATCGTCATAATCGCCTGTCAAATAGGTACCTATCGATGCAGCAAGAGGTATTGCTGGCAACACTTACTGACTCCCAGTAGACGAATCCTTGCAGATCTCGGTATGCTATTTCAGTGCATCGCCTTGCACAAACGGCATGGGACCAATGTCGTAATGTTTCTTCGCACGAAAAGGTATCTTCGTACAGGCCGTTCTCTCATTCCAAGTATTTTAACCATAGGTGAAAACTCTATCACAGAATGGGCACTGGCGACAACCAGTTAGCGATTATGCAGGTCGCCTCTACATGAACGTTGAGGTCAAAGGTATGCCTTCGTATTCACAATTTATTTTCGTGGTATGATGACAGAGCGCTTCCAAATCGATGTTCACCTCACGGTGTCAAAATGTCAACTGTCATTGTTTTCTATAAAAATGCAGTTATTTTACAGTAAAGAGCCTAGCTGTGCCCAGAAAAGAACTTCTACCATAAAATTTATATGTAAAAAAATGGGAGCATTCTGAGAAAACCCACATACTCGTTCGCCCCAGAAAAACGCACAGATACTCACGTAACAGTATGCTATTTAAATACGAATGCAAATACGTATTAAATATGTATATAAATATATAAATTTAAAACAATTTTTATTGCCATATTTAAAAATATGTATAAAATCAATTTTAAATAATATTTATAGTTCATAGTTATATACTTATATATCATCATGTATAAAATAAATTAAAAATAATTTTTATTTCTATAATTATTATTTATACATAATTACCTGCAAGTTTTCTTCGTGGGCGAACGAGAATGTGTGTTTTCACAGAGTGCTCCCATATTTTTTTTAATACAAATTTTATGGTGAAAGTGCTCTTGTGGGCACAAGCAAGGCTCTTTACTGTAAAAAGAGGCACAGTGAGAAGGTTCGATTAAATCTGCCTTTCTGGCAAAGATTACGTAACTGCAAAATAAGAACTGGGTTAGTTGCTTCCAAATACAAGCCTCTTGCGACTGCAATCCTTCAAACGGAAGTTTATTTCCGTGTTTCTGAATCTTGAGTTATGCGGTCAGATAGGCTGAAGAACTAGAAGTGTTTGCAACAGTTTTACAAATTTTCACTTCGGTTCTATGCCAAAAATTATAAATAAAAAAAAATGCCGGAAGATGTATACGAATTTTTACCAAATAATAAATGTAACCTCATGTGCCATTATTTTTTTTAGATTTTTTTTATTTTCTTGGCTCAACAATTTTTTTCCACAATTGTTATGTTTTATTTTTGTAAAGTTGGTTTTATACCTAAGTATATATAGTAAGAAGTGTTTAGAAAAAATTTAAAAATATATAAGCACTTATTCTACGAAATTTGCAAAAATGGTCGCTTTAAATTGTTTTATTTATTATGTAAATTGTATTTATTATTCTAAATAATTTTTATCGTTAGAAACGATACTGTAGGTATTCAATTTTAATTTTGGATGTGTCTAAATTCACCAGCCTTATAGAAAAGCAACAATGCCATGACGTCATTTTGCCGCTGTCCAGATCCACAGTGAGGGCACGAATGTACCTCAGAATGCCCGCTTCAGCCAAAGGCAAACACCAGTACCCTTCTCGAACCCTTGGTTGGTTTTCGATGCTACACTGTTTGAAGTATTGGCACACCCGCAGAAAACATTTGCTACTGACAAAGTCAAATGACTCTCGCATACAATAAATTAGTTAGAAATTAAATCAACACTACTTATTCGTAAGCAGTTTCCAAACTTTGAACGAAAAGCATTTTGAAATTCTATTTTTGGGGGCGTATATCTTCCTTAATAATGACTTTAGGGGGAAAATGATACCCATAGTTTCGTCTCATTTTTTGAAATGTTGGAGTAGAGTGGAGAGGTCTTGAGAGCTGATGAATGTGAAGTGAGGTGGGTATGGAGCAGCGCCGGAATACAAGGGCGTGGGAAAAGGGAAATCCCTGATAAAACCCGCAGACCAGCGGCATCGTCCGGCACGATTCCCACATGCGAAAATCCGGGAGCGACCCCACCGGGAATCGAACCCGGCTCGCCTAGGTGGGAGGCGATTAGTCTAATCATTACACCACCGCTCGAAACTAAATGCTTTTCACAATAAAGCGAGCACTTTTGAAATCAACCTTTGAAAAATGACACTGTCCCTACCTGCGTATATTTTAACCGAGCAGTCTGACTGGCATTCTCTCAGTGAAGTTGGCAACGACACAGAGGGAAAGTAATTCCACTCCTCAGCGTTGATTTAAATGTGGTTCATAAACATTCGTGAATGCTAAAATGAATTATTTTACTTTACAATTCTTTTTAATGCATTTAAGAGTAAGAATTAACAAATTTGTAAACTGTTTACTTCGTTGACAACTTCGCAGTTGTACTTGAATGGCGCATGACTAAAATTATTAGGCCGATGGCAATGTTAATTTTAAATATGGTTGAAGAATACGCAGTGTGCATACAAGTAGAACTTAAGCAGGAATTTTATTATAAGTGCTCAGTATGTCGTGAAAAGCCTGTATATGGAACTTATTTAACTAAAACTTTGTTACGAAGCTAGTAGACTAATGTGTGAGGCAATTGTCGTAGCTGTAAAATAACACAAAGGCCATATAATGATGATACAGAATACCTAAATCACAAATTGGTACTAATTTCCAAGAATATTTTAATTGTATTAATCTTTCCTCTTTATTCTAAATTCACCTGGGTTTCTCTACCAGTTAAACCATACCAAGTTAGTTCCTACCCTACTCCAACCATTCCCTTTTTTTTTTTAACTACCACAATGTGAATGAAATAAAAAATAAGATGTTCTCATGTGGCATAAATATTAAAAACGTCCTTTTAATAAACGTTAAGATATTTGGTACTGAATTTACAAATAACTGCAGTCAGCTACCATTAAAATATATGCAATAACGGGAAGCGATATTTTATTTTAACTTTACGTTTCTGCCGACTTAGCTTTGCTTAACTCTAAAACCAAACTCAGGGAAACCACCCTGTCCATTTCGCCAACAGGGGCACTTGTGACGCCAATAAACCATGTGCATTTCAGGTTTTCACGAGCGAGTTCACAGCCATCTTTAAAATGCTTAATACGTTCCGTCGTGCAAGCATTCAAAATGTTTTGAAAATCACTTCACGTCCCTCAGAAAACGAACGGTATCGCTGCCTACCACACGACGGAGAAAATAAATTCCCGGCGATTTTTTTTTTTGTTCAAAATGCCATTCGCCTCTCGGCCCTCTATCCAGCACACACACGTCCTCTCAAAATTCACTCGGCTTGACAGCATTTGCATAAAAAATTCAGAACCAGATGTGTATTATTTTCCATACAATCAATTTTAAACCTCAAGCACATCACATCGGCGGCGTTATTATATCCGTCAAGTTTTTGAGGTGACAGGGGTGGGTATAGGGGGGGATGGGGGTTGTATACAGCAGACGTGCCATGGAGAAAGAGAGAGAGAGAGAGCGAGCGACATATCGAGTCTCTCGTTTACTTCACCTCCTGCGTTTACCCCAAACCACTCTTCCCGTCCCCATCCGCCTCAGCCAGCTTTTCCTTACATATATATGAAGGAAAATTTTGTAGTGCATTACGATAAGGCACCCGACTCGTACTACGGGGGCCATATTTAGCAAATCCTCGATTCATACAGAGGTTTTTACGTATAAAGCCAATGGGAGTCACCATAATTTTTTTTTTTTTTTTTTTTTTTTTTTTTTCGTGCCTCGTGGTTTACTGTAAGAGTGGTGTTGTCAGATAAAGGATCTATTAATATTCTGTTTCAGAATACGGGAGACACTTCTGACCGCTGGCACAGTTGCTTTACAAACTAACGCGACGCTTGTTCGTCACAGAAAACCGTCCTACTTCGTGCTAACGGGAACACTCGTAGACGAGGTCCCTCACTGCGTGACCAGCTCAACGGCAGTCTGGATTTAGTTCACTTTGTAGCTTCAAATCATGGCGCTCATCATTTAGCAGAGTGGTTCTCAGTGTCCGACA
The DNA here is from genome assembly GCA_002778355.1 of Clitarchus hookeri. Taxonomy (NCBI): domain Eukaryota; kingdom Metazoa; phylum Arthropoda; class Insecta; order Phasmatodea; family Phasmatidae; genus Clitarchus; species Clitarchus hookeri. The sequence goes on along the minus strand of NQII01000624.1, from coordinate 355,117 downwards.
GCACTTCGGCTATGTTTCCGATCACTGCAGTAAACTTTGCAGGTCAGGTGCATATTTTTATGAATTGAATCACAGATTGATTCATACCTATAAGGAACTATAGGAGCGTAGCAAATTATAACTCAGAGTTAGGTAGAGAACAACAGCATAAATTGTGGGTTTGTTGAACATTTAAGATTATGCAACTATCTGGCTACATACATTAACTGGGAGGAGGAGATTTATGTTGTTATNCGCTGCGTTACCAGCTTTGTAGTTCACTTTGTAGCTTCAAATCATGGCGCTCATCATTTAGCAGAGTGGTTCTCAGTGTCCGACAGCACTTCGGCTATGTTTCCGATCACTGCAGTAAACTTTACAGGTCAGGTGCATATTTTTATGAATTGAATCACAGATTGATTCATACCTGTAAGGAACTACAGGAGCGTAGCAAATTATAACTCAGAGTTAGGTAGAGAACAGCAGCATAAATTGGAGGTTTGTTGAACATTTAAGATTATGCAACTATCTGGCTACATACATTAACTGGGAGGAGGAGATTTATGTTGTTATACTTCGTTAAGGAGAGTATAGTTAATGCAGTTCATGAAGGGAAGACATGCAATAATTAATTAAGCAAAAATAATTCATTCAGGAGGATTTATACGGATCCAACTAACAATAATTACAGCGTGATGTGGCTAGTGGGGTTAGGGATCGAGGTAGGTGTGAAGGAAAATCTGTTATGGGAGGACAAGGATATAAAGGGCTCCGAGCTCGCTCTCTCACCCTAGAGTAAGACACTTACCTCCAATCGCCGCTCGGAGATCGCCGTTCAGGGAGGACCGAAGCTGACTGACACACCGGCCCTTAGCTGCCGTGTCCATCATACTTCTCCTTCACGCCCACCTCCTCCGATATCCTTAATTCCTATTGGCTCTCCCGTGTAGCCTGAACGGGGTTACTTCCGTCAGATGTTGATGAAATTGCCGCAACCCCACTGTGTCAGCCAGACCCCAGATATTCTACGTACTTCTGCATATTCCTGCATTTTCAGTCGTTGCGTTACAGTCCCCGTTGTTTGTGAACATTGTTTTAATAACAGTCGTTGGCCGCATTCCTGCCTTACCTGGCCTCGCTTCTTGCTTTGTCATAGTAACAATGTTAACTTTCCTGTTGAAAGCTTATCGGAGAGTCCCCACCTAGTCCGTGTTGCCGTAGGCTGATTTCGGCGGCGGTTAGCTACGGCCGGACACGCCCATCTTCGGAACTCCTCTTGGTCCAATGCCCCGATGACGAAAGACGCCGTTCACAGCGTTGCGCTGTCCTATATTGCGTTGTGCAAGAATCGGCACCGTTTACTGACCGGTGGAGGAGGATTCTTCTTTTGCCTTTCGCGAGATATTTCGGCAGTCACGACTCGTGTATTGTATAAATTTTTGAAGGTGTGATCAGGCAGGCCGTCGAGCTAAGGCCTGATCGCAGTTTATAATATTAATATATCCGGTTATGTTCCTGCAGAAAGACGTGGACATAAATTAACTCCAAAAACGTCAGTTGAAGTCTACAGGTTTTTAGAATCCAAAATAAACAAATAAAAAAGCAAATTCTAGAATTTTTTTTTGCTAACTTTATTAGCGCATCTTGTGAAATTACTGTTACATTTATTTCGTATGATATCTTGGGCCACGTTAACATGTAAAAAATTTCGGTGTCAAAAATTGTTAGGCAGAAATACATAACCCAAGAAAAATATTTGCTCTCATAGTTAGTAAAAGCAATTCTGTAGGATTTCCTGGTCTTCATGATTCTCTATTGGCTTCCATTAAATTGTAAAATACGAATAATCTACACAACGTTAATTTATCACCTACGCCTCCTCAAAGAACTCGTTCCCGACTTCAAAGAATAATCAGCATTCAAAAAGGGCTCTCAAAGAAACCTGAGAATATTTTTTATGGCGTACCTATTTACAAACTCAGTTTAGCTATGCTTGAATCATAGGGTTATAGTAACTATCCTATGTTACTCAAAACTAACACAGATCTTAAAAATGTTGTATAAAGGAGTATTTTTTACTCTAATCATTAATAATAGACTATCGTAGTAGTGGTAGGAATCGAGTGAGGAAATGCCTTGAGATTTCATCTCGTTCACCACCTCTCCATCAAGCTTGCAGTGATCCAAATTGCCGTTTCGATAGCGTTGCCGCATTAAGTACGATTCAGCCGAGTGGGCCACGAAGAACAAGAGCTATATTAGGTTATTGCGTTGTAAATATAACACTGCATTACAAAACTGCAGAAGATTGGTGAACTTCAGGTGAAAATCTTAAAGTTTATGCCTGGCTTACCTTTATGTTAAATCATTATAAACCAATAGAGCGTTAAATCCGTCTACTGAGACTTAAATTTTCCACATGGACGTAGCAATTGTTTTAATTGGGTATGTTTAATGATAGGACTACATTAAAAATTTTGCTTTAAATAATTATATCATCTTATGCATTTTGAATGCATTTATTCATTTCAGAGTGTAATGATGCGTAGAAATCAACAAATGTTTCCGAATACGTGAGGATGTATCAATTACACACACGTCTTTACGGCTTTAAGCATAATTAGCAATAACTGAAATGGATGCATGCAAAGGGCTAGTGGCAATCTAATAGTTTGGCAGTAACGCGTTTCGTCAGCTTGTTATTCAGTCTAAGGGTATTTCTTTCTCTACGTGTGTCTGTGTTCTGTTTGAAAAAAAGAGTGGAGGACACGCTGGCAAGCCATTCGTATTTTTTAACCGTAGAATTTTTAGTTTATTTAAAAATAGGATAAACTTACGTATATATTAATATTCTAGAGGTTTAATTTCAAGATGATGAGTAATGTATATACGCGTATTTAAGAAAATTCATGTAGATACTTTCTTCAGTAAAATAAATTCTTGCCTCGGACAAATAATTAAAATATAAATAACGGAAAGGCAAATAAATATTAACGAATGACGATAAAATTGTGAAGCTGACGGATACATGCTTTATCAGCATATACAAGTACCAAACCCCTTGGAAGCAGAACTTTAGAGCGGTACATGGGCATATGTCTTTAAGAACGACATGAATGAAAATACACTGGCTGCCATAAAAATTGGTGCATCCCGTAAAAATGTTTGGTAACCGTGATGGTTCGTAAAAAGGTGCATCGTCGATGGATTAATAGGCCAAATGTTTTTGTGCGACAGCACAGTTGATTACGCCACACGGATACGCTGTCGTCGCACTTCGTGGGGAGTACATAATAAAGCGCTCGCAAAATGGCGCATGTGTTGTGACACCGCGTTACTATAGGTGAAAGGCATGCCAAGAAGACGTACAAACAGCCGTACGAATTAATGATGGAGTTTGAGAGGGACTGGGAAAAACATAATGAACGTCGCCTTAAATCGCCTTGTAATTTGAGCTGTTTATATTTCACAGTAAAGCTGTACTGGAAGCAATAGACACTTGAAGTTACCCAACCATGGTGGATCATTTATGGACGACCCCGACAGACCACAAGGAGAGGGGACAGTTTGATTGTTAGGCACGAACAGAACCATCTACTTTCCTGCCCATCTTCCATCAACAAGTCGTAACTTCAGTGGAGTACCAAATCACTAACAGAAGAAATTCTAGACTCCAAGTACACGAGAATCTGCGATTCCGACTACCTTTACATATTATGGCCTATGTTTGCATTTATGTTGGTGAATAGCAACGTGTAATTCTATGGACTGGCGATTAGTACGTTTATCTTCAGGAGTATATGATAGTATATAAAAATTTTGTTTTTTCCATTAAACTCCGCAGGCTGAGATACAAAAGTTACTAATTTGACCTTGACCTTTACTTTGGGTGGTGGCAATTTTGTATGTGTAATCACCTCTATAGACCTTGACCGTGGTCTCCAGTGATCTTTAGGTAAATATGAAAACCGGAAATCGAGTGGATTTAAAAATTTCTTAATATTCGAAAAATAATTCTATAATTAATATCTCGCGCTCCCTCTTTCCAGTTCAGACGAATTAGCTGTTTTTGTTGAAGTTAGCCATTTTGTATCAGTTGTCGTCAGGCCACGGTCTTGTCAATTTCAGGGTCCCTCATCAGGTGGGGGATGGCAAAGATGTCTACTAGTTGGAACTCGATCCCAGGACCTACTTGACATAAGTATTGTTGTTTTGTATAGTATTTTCATAAATAAAGAATAGTCAATAAGTTTTTATAAAAAGTTAAGTGTTTGGAGATTGTGAGTTAAGAAAAGATAACCAAATCGGTCGGACCAGAATAAAGGGTTAAAATTATTTATAAAGGAAATTTCGAAGTTTTTGGTAGTTTAATAATTTCCTAGACGTTTTAGATTATTCTCGAATTTTTGAGTTCCAGATATTTCCAGGGTCATTGCGAGGTCACAAACAGGGTCACTCAAGTTCAAGGACACACACCTAACATGGCCGTTATCCAAGATCAATGTGAAGTTTAAGTAGCACCTCAGGCATCTCGGACTGGATAGCTTAACGCCAAATTTCCGTTTTTATTCTATCGATGACCACGGTGATCAAGTTTGGAGTAATGCAGATGAGCACTACAAATCCTACCTCATGTTTGCAGCGCTACACATTTCCTGCTGCTGGTATCAAAATATGGGGAGCCAACACGTGCTATCATCGTTCGTCACCGGTATGTTTTCGAGTGCCATCGAATGCACATCAATAAGACGAAAACTTCCGTTAGCTTCATACGCTACCTTTCCTAGCAGCACAAGACGCTGTACTCCAAGGATCATACAAGTAGAGAGTTGTAACTCAAGTGTATAACGAGAGATCCTTATACTATTCATTTGTTTGCCGAAGAAAGCCGAAGTACGGTTTACGGTACTGCCAACGTTAGAACACATAGTAAGCCACACATTCACACTTTGTTATGTTGGTGGCAATCTGAAAACCTCGCCAGCTGTTATTTTATTATTATTATTATTATTATTATTATTGTGAGTGGCCAATTTTTTCTGGGCAATATTATAGACGTGTCGCTTATTCATGGTTGTTTCATTTCACAAATACATTTAAGTGAATATAAACTGAAACCCTGAAGGTGAAACACTACTCTAAAACCAGTTTTATGCGTATATTCGTAAAAACACATGTGGCACGAATAGACAGACTAGAAGGGCGCTTATACAAAGACAACTGTGCTACGGTCATCAAAATTAAAATAGCAAATCAAACATGTGTCTATACAATATCTAAAGAGAGAAACGACATGATTGTCTAGTGTATATTTATGCCATGTAAACATAGTATATACTTTGTTTAAATATGCAATAATTTTTTTAACGAACACAAACACAGTTAGGAAGAAAGAATTTTTTTTTATGTTGGTTTCCAAAGTTACTAATTAATTGGTAACTAGACACAGATGCTAAGGGGACGAGGTTGACATTTCGCGAAGTTGTGTTTGTGCATGTATGCATGTGATTGAGTAAGTGAATCAATGAGAGACTAATTGAATTGTATCCTTCGTTTGTTTAGTGATAAGTTATATACTTGTACGTTGTAAATGTGTATTATCTGTAATATCTATGTATGAATTTTTAGCTAGTGAAAGCGAATTCGTAATGGGTCCAGTGTAAGAGAAGGCGACAATGTCTCCTTAACTGCGGTTTTAAGCCGTTAATAGATAAGTAAGTATATAAGATGCAGTAAAATGGCAAATGTTGGCAGTAAGCTGAAATCTTGAGTGCAAAGGTACTCTCAGATAGGTTTCACTATTTGAATTCTTAGCTGAGATTAAAATTTCTTTACTCCCTATGGGAGTGTTTCAATCGCATTTCAAAACAACCAGCTATTTTACACGAGATTTTTTTAAAGCAAATTGACTGTTGACACATGGTGATCAATAAGTTTCCTATCAATAGGGTCCACGTGGTGACCTAAAAATGTTGAGTAGACCTTAAAATATTTCTTGCGTGGATGATTCAGCGTTCATGTCACATAGAAGTCAGTTTATCTACACGCAGTAAAAATAAATTCGCTTGACCTTCGCACCGTTCGCCTGAAATCTGCTCCAGTGAAAGTCGTTGCCCTCATAGTCGTTTGGCATGAAATGCAATAGGCCCCATTGAAGTTCCGATCGAGAACCCGTCCTAGCTGATGCATCAGGAAATAGCGAGAGTCGCTAGAGCTATAATCGTTTTCGTTTTTGTCGTATCGGGTAGCCTAAATGTCGTTTAACCCACATTCGCCTACTACGTGAGTTACGGAAAAGAAAAAAAGATCGAAGAAGTGATAACTGACGTGTAAGCTGCGCTGGGGTTCTGACCGCCAAGACCTCGCTGCCCCCATGAGAGCCGGAAGCAGGGAGGGATGCGCTCGTAGCGAATGTCTGCCCGCCCAACACAGCAGCTTGCATGCATGTAGCCAACAAGCAGCCCTCAGCATGCACGGCTGAACATCTCACAATGCAACACCAGATTATATTATGGACCAGGGAAAAAAAAAACACCTTCCTGCCCCGGGCCTCATTTTCCTAACCCTGCCCGCACAAAAAAAAAAGAGGAAGCACCAAGTCTCGCCGGGTTTTTTTTTCCTTTATTTTTCCATCATCAACCCTTTGGCTGTGTATATTACGGAAACCCAGTTTCCCAACCCTTTGATTCGTGGCTGACATTACGGCACAAAGGAGACCCGAGCCCATGATTTGTGTACCATCTGCATAACGTTCATCAGAGGTGGGGTCGATCTGGAAAAGGGCACAAGTATCAGAGGTGGCGCGCGACCTTGGGTCACTCTTGCTCGCAGGGTCCACCCAGACGGCTACCCAGACGGTTTTTTGTACGCGCCAGTTATGCGTGAAGACTTTCTCTCTCTGTCTATGTCTCTCTCTATCTCTCTCTCTCTCTCTCTCTCCTGGCCTGCTCGAGATTCACGCCTTCGTTACCTGCCCCGTGGCTCACACGTCTCGTAATAAAAGCGAATGGTCGGCGGGGGGAAGGAAGTGCGGAAACGACCCCTGATGGGAAGATTGGGGCCTCCTCTTCGCCTAACAAGCAGCAGCATAAAAACACTCCACAAACAAATCCTTCGCCCGCTCGCTCTTCTTCGTCTTCGCCGTCTTCGTATTCAGCCTGCCCCGCGCTCGCTCACTTCCTCCTATTATATCCTTGTTCCGCGCTGCCTCGTCTAAATAATGGCCCCGGGCACATCCCTGCAGCAGCGACGAGCGTTTTGTCTTTGGTCGCCTCCGCGCGGATAAAGCGAACGCATGCCCCTGGAGGCTCCACTTCTAACACGGCTCCATCACCTGCGACGACATGCCCCATACTCCACGAATTAAGTTGAGGCATTTGACGCTGCTTCAGGGAAAAACTGCGTATAAAATTAAATTTCGTACAATTTTACTCCAGCTGCGCACATTTTGTGTGGGTGGTTCGAGGTTGCTGAAGTCGCCGCATCAACACCACGAGGTTTCGAGTTCGGATCCCGGATACGTCATTTGCGTTCATTTTTCATACGAATGTTTATGCTATTTCAGATTTTAAGCTGTCTCCAGTTTATAATACCGGTATAAAAGCGGGGGCTTTATGAATATACCAATAAAATAAAAGTTCAAAATTATTTTGGGAGGCAATGTGAACCTGTGATGAACGAACTCATAACCTCCGTATGTAGTCGAAGAGGGAATGTTATAGCTTGTAAAAACTCTCCCTGCGGCTTACGAGATTTAAAACATGACTTCGACATAATTACATTGCTCACGAGGTCCAAGTGGTCGTCGTTTGCACATGCTCTTTATTTAATACGTATATTTAATTATTTGTTCTTATGATGCGAGTAAGTCCCTTTTAATACGCCGTTAAATGGTCCTCGTCGTACAACAGCCCAATGTGTCCATGATATACGTTTGATCATCAACTAAATCTGGTTCGAGTTGAACTCAACAACTGAGCAATATTTCATGTATAAAATTGCAATAATGGTTTTTACCTAAAAATTTACTTGAACACCTGATAGTTAATTGGAGAAGAAATTATATTTGTCATCTTACTAAAATTAAGAGCGTTCAAAAGTAAAAAAATTTCTAGCATATTTTCCAAATTTTTTCACTGTGGTATGAAATAAAATTGAAAAGCACGACAATTAAAAAATACATATTTTTAAAACTAATGAAATAAGTATACAGATTTCTAATTTATATCATTTTTCATACAATATCAATAACATGGTATACAGCTTAAAATGATTCTTCGCATTATCAGAATGACATGAGTCAAATATTATTGGGGGGAAAAAAAAAGGTTTCTTGATTTCAAATAATTTGCAACCTGCCGCCCCTGAAACACTTAAGCTACAATTAAACTATGTGTTAAAACAAAATGTTAAAACTTTAAAATTAAAATTATTACATTTACGTTAAAAATAAAACACGATTATAATAATTTTTTTAAGATTTAGTATATTTATAAAAATGTCATTAGTATCAGTATACTCAAAATTAAGAAGGAATTTAGTTTTCAGAGGGCATGAAACTGAAAGCCAAAACGCATGGACTTTGCGTGGTGGTAACACGACGGACTCGCATTCGGCAGGTCACGGGTTCGATTCCCACGGCTACGGCCATCCTGACTACGTTTTCCATGGTTTTTCTGAAGTTACTCTATGATGAGAGAATTCCTTACTGCATACTCTCGTGATTTCCCGAGCAGCTGTTTCCGTCTCTGTTGACCAAGACATCGTCGAGACTCCAGGCCGCGAGGTATCGGCCACTACGCGATCGGAATGCCCCACGTCTGACTACTGCACGGTAGGTATTTCCGCCCGGCCTTGTGCATACCCACAGTGTTCACTATGTCACGTTCCGCACTACTATGGTGGCCGCCTGGTTGAAGGAATTTAGCACGTCGGAGGCCTAAAAGCGCGGGAGCGCTAGGGACGACCGAGACATGCGCATCAACTCTCTCATCGCCTCTACGCGCGAAGCACTGAACTGGCGCGCAGTCTTGCCGTCGATAACGCGGCTCTTTGAGACTTGCAGCGGAGACCCTACCATTTTATGACGTAATAATAAAAAATAAAGGTTCGGCGCACGTCCCTATTCCTTTTTTTAATGTTTTCTACCGGAATTTGCATACCTAAAAACTACCGTGAAAACACCCGTTCGAGACATTTTGACTATCACAAAAGCATGTTTTAGAGAGGAATGGAGAAACTGAATAACGTATACAGGTGTGTGACGTTTTTTAAATGCTATTCTTAAGCAGACCTCACTCAGATACGTTGGGCGGTGTTTTAATAAAATGTTTTGTGCTGGAGCTCTGCACGCCGTTCGCCGGCCTACCTAGGCGGCCTAAGACCTGGTGTACACTATTGAGCCTTTAACACACAGGAAGGTTATTTTGACCAGCACTGTACACTGCGAAGGTGCTGTCTACTTATCTCGCCTGTGGGTACATGATTCGTAGAACCGTGCTACTGTTCTATAATATAACCGATAACTAGAGACGCGGAAATTTAACGGATTCATTCNTGTCTGGTTCATATAACCGATAACTAGAGACGCGGAAATTTAACGGATTCATTCGGCAACAAGCTAGAGTCCACATCATTTGTACATTCGAGCATCAGTTAGTAGTTCATTGGCTGTTGCTCCAGTTTAACCCCAGACAACGAAGCACGGGATTCAGTTCTTATTTTCCTTGCAAGTTCATTATTGGCTGAAAGTTATTCGAGGCGTGTACTATGGTCCAGTGGAAGCACAAACACACATGTACACGTGAATGTAGTTTAACTTGTCCTCGGATGAATCCGCGAGATTTCCGTGTATCTGCCGATTACCTAACACAAAGCCTACAGCTGATTGGCTGCGACGACGAAACAAAGTCGTGTGTCGGCATAAGTAAAGCATTCATTAAAAAATTTGTTATTCGCAATACCTGAAACCATAAACTGATGTGGACAGGAAAGGTTTGGAATAGATCACAAGCTTTCAAGGCCGTCGTCATCATCTGCCGATCTTCAAGCTACGAACCGCTTTTTCAGGATTTCTTGTCGGACGTTTCAGCAGTTGTTACAGTTGCCGTCTTCGGGAGAAACAATGCCTGATCAACTAAGAAAATGAGATAGATAATATATTAAGATAATATAAATTTGCCTATCGCTAGTACAACTGCCAAAGTCACGTGGTCAATAGTGACTAAATTTTAATTTGCGACAGACCGTCATCTTACATGAATAACGCATTATTCGTCGAATATATTTATAATTTAGCTGCATTGAAACTAGGTAAGAAGAAGTGCGCAAACATCTCAAAGCACTTAGTTACATAAACAGCNCGAAATTTTAATTTGCGACAGACCGTCATCTTACATGAATAACGCATTCTTCGTCGAATATGTTTATAATTTAGCTGCATTGAAACTAGGTAAGAAGAAGTGCGCAAACATCTCAAAGCACTTAGTTACATAAACAGCCTCAAATACTCTCCATGTAGTCGGTAAACCCATTTTTGAGTACAGAGCGTGCTAGATGCGAACGTGGAGAATGCGCTTCCTGGTTCGTTCAACTGTTGGCATCCAACACACGTCGGATATACCAATGAATATTTAGAAACACTGGGTAATCGCGAAAATTACTCAGCCTGTATATTTTCGAAAACACTGTAGTTTTCTTGATTCATTGAAGAGTGGATAACAGAGATCTCCATTTCGCTTAGTTATTTGTATACTTTTCACAGACGTTCGGCTTTAGAGAATCAGAATTTTTACTGAGCCAATTAAAAGCAATAACGAAAGAAAACTGCTGGGCATACAGTTTGTACAAACGTTACGTTGAATCCTATGAAAGTCTTGTTTTTCTTGGGATAAACCATCGTCTCTACGAATATCATTGGCTAAAGTCGCTCGAGTGTGTGTCTTCACAAGGTACTACAATCATCGAGGTTCATCCCAGTCGCGAAATGATGGACACGCATTTAATGTACGGGCTTGCTGAGTGTAATGCGGTGACAACGAGACGTCTGCACTACACGGGTGGATGGGTCATCCTGGATCAATCTCCTGGTTAGCACGTTCCCCTGGTCAGAATCTAATGGATACACACCTGTCGGGACATATCAAGACCCTCTTTTGCGCAACACCTGTCACGGACATTGAAATTCTTCGACAGCGCGAGAAGCAAGGCCATCGGCAGATCCTTAGCAAACCTGGGGTAAACCATAGACCAAAGATGAGGTAGACCGATCTCGCTGGCTACGCACAACCAAACTCCGTGTCCCAACATTGAATTGCTTTTCTGCCAACACGTTTAGTGAAAACGGCATGATTTGGATTTTATGTTAGAAAACTGATTTGTAAACAAGTGCTTTGAGATGTATGTATACTTTCTTTAACCAATTTGTAATGCAGTTTGATTAAATTCAAATTGGTTAAAGTATTTTATTAATATAATAGTGTTTGTCATCTAAAATTTAAGATATAAACAAACACGTTCATCACTGTTGACCAAGTGAGTGACATTTGTGTATGGTTGGGGGTAGGTCAATATTGGGTACATACGCAGAAGACGAATAAGCGGTCTACCTCATATTTAGTATATGGGGTAAACACGTTTCAGTGACTGATTCACTGATGCAACGTTGTAAAGGTGTGCATTCAGATTAAAGGTGAACATTTCGAGCTCCTCTTGAAGGAGTGAATCACTGCTGGTACGCAGGAAGTGTTGCAGTGACACTAACAGGGTACGGCTATTAACAATTCCAGTAGAAGTTTGAAAGGCCTTACTACGGGAACCATCGAACCTAGTGCATGTGTTCATATGGTTTTTTTTATTTTGAGATGGACTGTGAACGTCAGGGTTAGGCATACTTGGCACATAAATCAACACATAATGTGTATCATCCCCCTTTGACCGGCTCATCAACGTGTATTCTTCGTCATTCTACTCTAGCAAATCTTACTTGTCAACAGCGCGAGGACTAGAAAAAATTTTAAATTTTTTGTGTCACACTTGCACGAAATATACATTTTCCAATTCTTGGCAAGCACAGTAAAAAGAGACCTTCAAGTGAACCTAATTAATACAGGCACTTGTCTAGAATATACAAGCGAACGAGCTAATCTCCAATTGATTCGAAGAGATGCTGAAAAATTGTTTTGGGTTAAATATAGATTACGTGTATGTTGAAGTGCAGGATATAGTATTGTCTTCTTGAAAAAATTTAATGGGCGATCAGGATAGCCAACTTACACGTGTAAACACGTCCACGAGTACAAAATGTTATTTCCTTTAGTGATACTATATTTTGAATGTTTCGTAATACCTTTGCAGACGCTAGTTGTAGTCTCCATATTTTATTAAATAGTTTTAACTGCTGCGCCAATCGTGAATAAGTCTTAGCCAGACGTGACGTAAAAACACAACAGCCTATTCGCGGTTTTTGAATAAAACGTTCGAAAAATAACGCTATGTAATAACATATAACGTATCACAAGGTTTTTATAGGCCTACTTGTGTTGCCATAAAAGTGGCTTATTATTATTTTGTTAAAATAGCATTATACTTATATTTTTTTATAAATTGTAATATTTCAATCATAATTAATGTTAATAAGAACATAGAGTAACGCCTAGTAAGAAATAGTTCTTATGTGAAAATATTATTAAACTGNCAATCAGGATAGCCAACTTACACGTGTAAACACGTCCACGAGTACAACATTTTATTTTCTTTTGTGATTCTATATTTTGAATGTTTCATAATACCTTAGCAGACGCTAGTTGTAGTCTCCATATTTTATTAAATAGTTTTAATTATGGATAAGTCCTAGCCAGACGTGACGTAACAATACAAAAGCATATTCGCGGTTTTTGAATAAAACGTTTGAAACATAACGCTATATAATAACATATAACGTATCACAAGCGTTTTATAGGCCTACTTGCGTTGCCATAAAAGTGGCTTATTATATTTTTGTTAAAATGGCATTATACATATATTTTATTTATAAATTGTAATATTTCATTCATAATTAATGTTAATAAGAACATAGAGTAACGCCTAGTAAGAAATAGTTCTTATGTGAAAATATTATTAAACTGAGTGCGCACCAATGCGGCGCGTTGTCCCTTTGGTGAAGTTTTCTAGACTATGTTAAGCTTTGTTTGTACGAAGCGGAGGAATATCCTGAAAGCATAATTTTAGCAGGACTTCAGGAGAGTTGGAAGTAATCTAGGAAGTGTGGGTGAATTGTAGAAGAGCTGAACGCGAACTGCAAAAGATGAGAGCGTGTGTGGCGTGTGCACTGTTTTCGCAGTGTGGAGTGAGCTGTGACGCGGGGCGGGTAAGTTTGGCGCACACCTGAGCGGTTACGTGACCGCGAGTATCGATCCGCGACCCGACGGCCGCGTTGTGCCTGGTGCGACAGGACCTGACCGCCGTCCAGTTAGCGACCTTCTGGTGCTCTTGCCGGACAACACACTCCACACCCAGCAAGCACGCCAGATCGCCGGAACACCGCAACACCACATTCTGCTATGCTTCTCTTTTTTATTAGGACGCAGGAAACCTGGGAGATCGCTGTGTACTGCAACACCGGAACACAAATTCAAACGTACAATAACTCCGGGTACCACGTTGCCCAGTTCCTGCTTGACTACGACGCGGAAAACATGGAAAACGATATCGCCAAAACACGATAACGTCGAACGTACAATAACTCCCGATACCACGTTGACTAAGGTCACAGAAATCTTGGAAAGCCTTGCAAACAACGAACCCGAAACACCACCACAACGTCGAAAATGCAGTAACGCCCTGATACCACGATGCCTAGTCCCTGTTTTACTACGAAGAACAAAGACCTGAAAGCATTGTGTAAAACACACCGTCGAATGGCCATAACGTAATCTAAAACTGCTAATGTCAAATCGCCGAAACATTTCGGTAGGAGTTACACGAGATAAGCTGAAAAATAATTAACAAATTTCCTTTTTATACTTAACGTACCAAATAGTCCAACCTCTATAATTCCGAATGCCATGAAGTTAAATAAAAAAATGTCCGAAATTGCAACTAAAGTAACCTAATTTAACCTATCGTAATCGAAGAGCTCAACTCAGGAAGGAGCCGAGGTGGGTGTAATAGTCAGACTACCTCTTCCACCACAGCGAGTCGAGTTCGATTCCCGGCTGGGTCACCTGGATCTTCTCGTGTGAGAAACGGAGCAGAAGTTGCCGTTGGCCGGTGGGTTTTCTCGAGGCACTACCGTTTACCCATCCCTTGCATTCCACCACTGATTCATCTTCACCTCATTTCATCCTCAATCAAGACATTTATTTTAAGCACCGACCATCTCACGACTCAGCGTTGTGGTTAATTCTGTTTTCGACTTCGTGCTATTTCGATGTTGTGGTACAATTCAACTCTTAGTAAATAGGCCTATGCCTTGCACCGTTATTTTGAGTCTACTCTGATGGCGAGAAGTTTCAGTTTTAATATAGTGTAATGGTGTGGAGAGTAAGTACAGGGGTGCCTCGTTTTCCGGCGGAGTCGACTCAAGATTTTCGTGTGCGGAAAAAAAGGCGGACGCTGCCGTTGACTAGAGGATATTTTGGGGTTCTTACGATTTTTGCCACCATTTCAATCTATCGTTATTCCACCCTCACCTCGCTTCACCACCATTGATGAACATCTCAGCTGTTAAATTCCGCCCAAATTTCTCTTACCGACCCAACCCGAACATCCAGGAACATCATCGATGAGCGTAAATACTATTCGGGACATAGATGCTCGTGTCGCAGCTTCCGGGCTGCTTCTTCTGACTCCCAGAAAGTTTCTGGGCGTCGTACTTAGTGGCTGATCTGCTGCTGGTATTGGTCTGCTGTAAGTGGCTTCGTCCAGAAACCTGAACTCATACTGCGTGCTCAGCTGTCATTTCGGCAAATTACCAACCACTTTGCACCCCAATACACAACTTACATGATTCTCTACTTAAGGGAGAAGTATCCTCGCCATCTTGGATTTACGTTTTTTCCTCCATAACTTATTTTTCTTAGTCAATATACAATAACCAAGCTTGTCAATGATAGGGAACACTATAACAGTTATTTCTAAATTCAACTTATTTTTCTTACATGATTAGTTTCACATCTGTAACAGAAATCAAATATTACCTAATTATTTAATAATGTAAATCCCCCATGGGAAATTACAGGTATAAATGAAACCGTAAAAAATTTCTAAAAATTGGTTTAGTAATAATTTATGTCATGACTTTTTATGTCTAGTCATAAATTTTAATTGAGAAGATTTGTAAGAAACGTCGAATATGTGATGGATACTATCCCATTNTTTTTATGTCTAGTCATAAATTTTAATTGAGAAGATTTGTAAGAAACGTCGAATATGTGATGGATACTATCCCATTAAGCCTTTCATTCGTGATTTCCTATACCTGAGAAGTGGCACAGGAAGTGGGTTTAATGGTCGGAACTGTACACGGAAGAAGAAAACTTCCAATGAAGGAATCCCTGAAGTTTGAGATGCACAACTCGTTGATGAGACTATATCCATAGGCTCATAAAAACCTGCTACCAGTAACACAAAGCAAAAACACGTTTTATTGGTATCGCTGTTTGACATGACCGACACTAGTACACTCCCGGACAAATATTTGTTAATTGCAACTTCTAAAACAGTACATTTACTGATAACTGAAAGGGTTGAATTCGTAGATAATTACATACTTAAGCTGCGAAAGAATGTTCATTGCGAAGTTTTTTGGCAAGTGTACGAACGTACGTGCATACAATCACGTTTGCCTAAAGTTTTTGTATTTGTAACAATAGTTGCCATATCTCAACGTGGTTGGGGGAGGGGGAATCTGTGTTATATCCGCAGCTATAAAATTAACGAGATGTTACTTACATGGCTAATGAGCCTACTTTCCTTTACACAGGTGCATATATTTTTTTTAAGAAGTTCTTAGTATCATAAATGGTAGGTATGTCTTGACGGATCGTAGACAGCAATATCATTATANTATTTTTTTTAAGAAGTTCTTAGTATCATAAATGGTAGGTATGTCTTGACGGATCGTAGACAGCAATATCATTATAAATGGAACCATAAACATCTGCAGCAGCAGTGAGACAATTGAAATCACACACGTGCTTTGCCCGGGTTTCGAACTCAGGAAACCTCGTACCATAAGCTGGCGTGCAACCAACTGCATTGCGGAGATAGGATTCGGAGTATCAACTTCGGATGTATTTAGACTAAAGTTTCGTTAGATAGGGTTTAATAACGTGAAATATTTAGAGGGCCGTCATTTTGAAAATAAGTCTCTGAGCCACTTTAATCACGTAAGTTTACGTGGCCTAGAGTAGACCTACTTGTATGAACGGTTTGGAGGGAGTCGGTTGATTGGTTCCCGAGATATGGCATAAAAACTTTACATATTTTCTCATCCAACACTATCGTACAAAAAGGCTTAAAAAAGAGGTTCTGTGTAAGACATTTCTCATCGATACTGTGAGCATACAAGTTTGGGAAATTTGGTTAAATTGTTTAATAGGTATGACAAATTTGTATTAATTATGTAAGTTTACATAGCGTTCTGTAGCACTACTGGTGTGCGAAATTTGGTAGAAATCGGTTGATTGGTCCATGAGATATGGCGTAAAACCTCCATTTTTCATGTATAGATCTTCATAAATATCTTGGAAATCGGTTGGTTAGCCCCCGAGATATGATATAAAACCTCAGTTTTTCATGTGGAGATCTTCATTAATGGCAGGGTAAACGTTTATGTATTAGCCAATTCGATCATTTTCATTGACAGCACTAAATTATCGATTGAANTTAGCCAATTCGATCATTTTCATTGACAGCACTAAATTATCGATTGAAATTGTTTGGGACGTGTAGCATTCTAAGCAAAAACATTTACATTGCTGTTATTTCGAAAATATGTGGCTAACTTCTTATGTTATATAATTTTTAAAAGACTACAAAAGTATACCTTGTGGCCTGTGTGCAGTGTTTCCATAGAAATATATGTTGTGGGTTCACATGCTAGACAGATTGATAGTCAGCTGGATGTGTTTTTGTAAACATTATCCGTGGCATAAGGATACGATGCCATTTTCATGGAAACAACTGCATACAGGCTTATATGCTATTCACGGTAAAGAGAGCACATTTGCGACCCTGGTTACTTTTTCCTTTCAACCATTTTTTTTTTATCCTTTAAACACCTTTTTTAAATAAATATAGCTATGTAAGTAATAAACAGTGTTTTTGTTCCACCGCACTTGGAAGTTAATGTCTAAGGCTAAAATAAAATATTGGCTACCGTCGTTCAAAAGTGCTCACTTTACCGTGAATAGCATATACCTTCACGACTGTCAAAAAAGCGAACTCTTTCGGGGAACATGCCAGATATTTTTTTTATGGATGCGATGTTCCCTTCACACGTGGACTCTTGCGTGTGTTTTTTTGAAGGACTGAGAANCCGTCGCGCGAGGCCATGTTGGCTACCCTACGCGCGCCACCTGGCATGCAGGCCTGCCAACAGCTCCGCCGTGCATGTCCTGGGCGCATACATCAGTCGAGCCACTGTCTGTCGCGGTGCAGGAGCTGGCTTGCCTCCGGAAATAACTCGCACCCACTCGCTACTTTCTTCCGAAGGGAAACAACGCGTTCCCGACACACCGTAAACCGGGGTTACTCTGCACCTGCTAGGGTAACTTAGCACCACTCGAAATTTTTGTTTTTGTGCCATTTAGAAAAGAGAAGAATAACTGTAGCTAGGGAATTAAATTTTTTTTATTGTTCTCTGCCCAGCTAATTTTTGCTACCCCTTCAACCAAATGTCACCAAAACAGGCATTTTGAATGGTGCAAAGTTACCCCAACTGGTGCAAAGTAGCCCCCGGTTTACGGTATTCTCGTGCTCACCCGGTGATCGAACACGTTCCCGGTTCGGGCGCACAGTACCAAAGATTACAGAGGTGAAACACGGCCGTTTGTAGCGCGAATTCCAGCCGCACACGCCAACAAAATGGCGTCGCCGGCCGACGACATGTTGGGAAGCCGTTCGCCAATCAGTGTCCGGTGACATACTCACAGCCAGCGCAACACGCAGTAGCCAATCAGACATGAGGTCGTTCCCAGAACCTCGCGCAGCCAATGAGAGAACAAGTGAGACATCAAAGGAACCACCAAAACATTTCGCCTCTGTGTACTTATTTGCTCTGTGGTTCAGGCGCAGACTAAAGAGGAAGAATTTTCGAATTTAATGATCTTCTATAATGGCTGTTCATGTTTAGCCAGTTATTCTATAAATTACACATAAATTTCAAAGTTTGAAATGTTTTCAACTTTAACAACTATTACTCAACGCTTTCCTATTCTTATTTGCATCGCGCTTATCCCTGGCGCATAAATGCACTCTTAAAAAAAAAAAAAAAAAAAAAAAAACTTTTTTTTTTCGCTGGTCTAAAATCGAAAGAGTTAAAATTGCTCCAAATCAGCGAATTTGACAGCAGACTTGTTGAAACTGTTCCCTTGAATAACTAAAATTCTGCTGACCCATTTAGTTTCTGGTATTCACTGATTAAACAGTGATTTCTACTGATTCCCAGTGAGTTGCACTGGCCTGGCAGTAAACCTCACAGTGCAATGCGCTGGTTCGCCAGTAGATAACAACTCGTTGACTAAAGATTCAGTAAAAAAAATTCTACTTATTCAAATCACTTAATCAGATTTTGAGTGCTAGGGCCTCAGTGGGATTCACAGCCTCCCAACCCTGGTCTGTCCGCTCCTAACTCGGTTACGATTCATCAAACTTGCAGCTGCCATCGCCACTGCCTGTACTTACAAACGTATTCTTATTCTATACGTGAAATGTTTTTTACTGCAGTTCACGCATTGTAAAGGCTGGCTACGGCAAACTGAGTACTTTCGATAGCCCTGCCAAAAATCNGTTTTTTACTGCAGTTCACGCATTGTAAAGGCTGGCTACGGCAAACTGAGTACTTTCGATAGCCCTGCCAAAAATCTACTTATATATATATATATAGTGTATTCTTGCACCATTCGTGCAATTAACATTGCCATGAGCCTGATCACTTTACTAATGCATCAGTCAAGTGAAACTGTGAGATTACTGTAAAAGTAAATAAGTTTGGAAACTTGCTGTTTTTCACACTTCCATGCGTTAAATTTCAGAAAGGGGGAAAAAAAAACTATTTCACCATTCTCAAATGTTTACCTAATACTTTCAATTNGTTTTTTACTGCAGTTCACGCATTGTAAAGGCTGGCTACGGCAAACTGAGTACTTTCGATAGCCCTGCCAAAAATCGACTTATATATATATATATATAGTGTATTCTTGCACCATTCGTGCAATTAACATTGCCATGAGTCTGATCACTTTACTAATGCATCAGTCAAGTGAAACTGTGAGATTACTGTAAAAGTAAATAAGTTTGGAAACTTGCTGTTTTTCACACTTACATGCGTTAAATTTCAGAAAGGGGGAAAAAAAAACTATTTCACCATTCTCAAATGTTTACCTAATACTTTCAATTNACATGCGTTAAATTTCAGAAAGGGGGAAAAAAAAACTATTTCACCATTCTCAAATGTTTACCTAATACTTTCAATTCAACGTTAAAGCATGGAACTACTTTCCGTCCGTTGTTGCCAACTTTACTGGTCGCATGCCGGCCAGTGTGGCCGTTAAAATGTGCGCAGGTAGGGGCAGCGACATTTTTCAAAGATTGATTTTAAAAGTGCTCACTTTACCGTGAACAGACTGTGTTCTTGCAAATTATTGGTGTCTCCGGTTGTCGACGCTGAAATTTCGCCCTTATGGTTTATGGGACGCGAAGGCCGGGCCGTTGACGGATCTATGATAACACCCGGAATTGTGGTTCTGAGCCTTTTATATTCAGGAGGTCCAATCGTCTTCATTCTACGTGCTAGTCGCCTGACGTATAATTCGAACGTCCTACTTTTGACGATGTAAGTACCTGAGCTCGACCGTAGCCTGAAGATGAGGTAGGCCGATTGAAACAAAACCTTTTCAATTACGCTGATAAAGGGACTTTGTCAGGAGCAGGAGACGAAAATCAGCAGCGTGCGATTAAAGCAAACACCGCGCTGACTAGCGTGGTGCGAAGTGATTGGTCAGACATCCGCCTGTGCTTTCTACCGGTTGCCTCACTTGCGTCGCACGCCGCACTCCAGTTCCACTTATCACTGACCACCGCAGCTTTCACACGTACCAAATACTAATTTAAAGAACAGTTGCTGCCCAGGAAATACTTGATCGCGAACTGCTTTTCAAGCGTGCTGACTTTGCGAGAACGACAAGCAAGTGTTTGAGACGCGTTCTGACTTACGTGTTTTGCCATGGGATTCGAATAATGAACCTCTCGCTCAGAAATACAGCTTTGCGATCACCGTCGCAGTCGAGTTCCGCTATGTGAGCCTTCATAAAAAAAAACAGCATATAGCGCCTTGGTTATATGCCCGCGCCACGCTCGTAGTTAAGTCAGTTGTATCCTAAAGCTATAGTCCATTCACGGTTACTTCCAACTTTTCTGAAGCCCTGCTAAGTTCTACTTCCAGGATATTTATCCGCCTTGTACAAACAAAGCTTAACCTAATATAGAAAATCACACCAAAGGGACAAAGCGTCGCTTTCGTGCACACTCAGTGTAATAATATTTTGCATAAGAAATTTTATTACTACTAATCACTAACACACCAATTTTCTCACTGTCTTTATTCATATTAATTATAAATTAAACGTTAAAATTTATAGATAGAATATTAGTGAAATTTTAATCTTACCAAAAATAAGTTTCTTTTACGTTAACGGAGGTATAAAACGCTTGTAATACACGGCATATCTAAGAAACAATCAAACACACCATACATGGTGTGATTTTTCGAAAGTAAGATTCAAAAATTATGAAGAAATTATTAAGGTACACGCATTTCCAAGGCTGGTTTTGAACCGAGGTAACCAAGCAAGCAGTCCCTGCCATATTAACGAGTCCGTGTTAACTTCTCCACACAAATTTTCCGTTTTCTAGTAGTAAACACTTTTCCGAAGCAATTATCGAGGTCTCAGTAAAAATGTAAATTTTAAATTTTACCAGAGTTTCAAAACAAATTACAGTTCGAATTTTCGCCGTAAACTGTCATTTTTTTACTGCAAAACGATGAACATCTGGGGGAAATTTTAATTTGACAATTTTCATAGCTGGCTTTGGCCTAAACCCTGGGAATTCATTCCGTGTTTAATTGTAGTCTGAGATAAATGAAAATGGTAGGCCTACTGTATTTATAATTACAGAAGATTTCCTTAAACGACATTTGTATAGAAGTCGGTTGCAACGCCATGGTTATGTACTTTGGGGTACTGATTGGAATTTCAGGCAAGGAAACTATTGTAAGTGTGGCCATTTTTAGACCTAAGTGTGCATTTAGTTTGGGTGCGACTTTTTCCCCCCTTTTTCTCCTAATAGCCATTTTGAATAATCCGTGGTCGGTAAGATATGTGTAATACAGTTTAATTAACTTCAAAAAATGTCCTTGTCAAAAAGGTTTTATGAGCAGAAAATAAATTTACCCTCCGTGTTACGAGTGATATAATTTTCGAAACGATTTTAAGCCGAACGCCTGGTTAAAAAAAAAAAAAAAAAAAATATTTCAGACAAAAGCCTTTAGGTCAACCGACGTTAAAGCAGAAGGGCAATCGCCTTTAGGTCCAGTGATTTTTAGAGCAAATAGGCTTAAAGGCAAAAAAAGTTTATGCCAAACGTATTTATGGCAAACGACTGTTGGGTAAAGGTATACAGCTTTAGGGTAAAAACATTTTAGGGCAAACGACTAAGGGCCTACTCCTTGCCAGAGTTCGCTATACGTGTGTACTAAACTTTTAAATTCGTGGTTTACGTAAAAATATTTTCATTAATTTTTATGAACGTGTTGATGTCTAACATGTTTTGTTAATAGGGGACCTTTATTTACTACTGTTAATTTGCCAACCACACATACGCGGCGCAACTGATTTAAATTCGTTGGTAGCCATCTTTTCAATCGCTATCACCCCATTGTTATAGAACGCACGTGAATTGTGTTCTGTCCTGCATAAAGTACGGCATTGGTTGACTGAAATGTCCAGTGACTTGGCGAGTTAAACTCGATACAGAGATGCTACTGTAGAGCGGTTGTCTGATTTACCAAATCAATAGGTTTATATTTCACGGGCATGGATTTATTTACATCCTTGGATGCATCAACGAAGCTTTTCATATGTATGTGCACACAAACAAGTCGAGAATGCGTAAGTAGACGACACGGCAAAAACAAAACCTGAGAAGCAAAGATACCACAACTTCGTTGCTATTGTGATTACCCCGGAAATATCACGTGGCGGTACACTATCGCGTTTCACGTAACGCTCAAAAGCTAGACATCGACAAGCTTTCCTTTACGGCTTTGCGTGAACGTACGCGTTACGTCGCGTGGAACTATCGCGATAGGTCTCGTTGAAACATGCCAGTCAAAAGAAATATCCGGCTTAAGTGAACGTGTTACTTGTAAAACGCGTTACGTGCCAGGGGGGCGTTGCCAAAATGTTGTGATAAAACTACGTAATGTCTGTAATTGTGATGCATTTTATTATATCGAGAGGTAACTTTTCTCCTAGAATTTGTCTCAGTTAACGTGTGTCAGTGTAGTTAATGGCGTTATAATCCCTCTCCCTTCTCTTCAGTAAGTGTAACCACCCTTCTCCCCCCCCCCCTTTCTCTTCTCTTACACACCTACCGCCTCCAAGGATTTTTGAGAAATTTTTTTTTTTTTTGTTACTCCTCCGGTTACGTGTGACGAGAAGTCATCGTAATCCCGGCCTAAAACTTTTAGCAGTAAGGACATTATCTCAGAGCATAACCCAGGCTGTAGCCACAAGTTCTTGGGGTCATGGGACGCCTGGGATTATAAAGACCCCCACTGGATTCAGATTCCCATGTACTGCTGTGAATCATACTTTTACTGGAGTCCCTTGTTTACTGTGACTGTCGTATCATATTTTAAATAGCAGTTAGTTCAAATCATATTATTGCTTCTACTTCAGGGTCTCTACATATTCTAAGATATGCATTCTGGGGTGAGGTGAGCATCGGGAAACAGTGCAGGCTGTGATGAGTACAATCGAATGCTAAAAAATGTTGCCGCCTGCCACCCTGATCGCAGCCATACGACGCGCGGAGTATTATTTATTTTAAACAACCGTTACGTCTCTTACATTTGATTTCACAATTTTTTTTTTTTATAGTTGAATTGTTTTATTTTCACGAACATTATTTTAATTTTGACTACAGCATTTAGAAAACACATTTATAATATGTTACTCAATTGCAATTGTGTGATTTTAAGGATGAGGGATCAGTGGTAAGGTGCAATAGGAATCAGAAACATTTTACTCTGTGTTCTAACTGCAATATGTAATAAATCTGAAATGAAGCACAACCGTCATGGTCTTATTCGCTTTTCTAATGAGCATGGGACGTGGGAGTTGAGGAGGTGTGGTAAAATAAGCTTCTTTTTAAAATAAACCCCTACTGCAAAATAAATATAAA
>NQII01000624.1:298849-331099 GCA_002778355.1 Clitarchus hookeri | reverse complement strand
TCGTAGCGCCTTACCTGGTGCTTGATACTGCCGTACGACAGCTGCTACCTCAGGAGGGAACAGATGATGCGACTGGCTCCCGGAGCACTGTCAAGGTCACCTGCATCTCCTCCTTACTTCCGACCTGGTCTGCCTCACCCTCTCGCGCGCTCGTGAACACATCGGCTACGGGACACACGACTATAGTGCGCCTCACTCATTTTCGAAATCAAACTTTTGTATTACGTTTTTTGGTTGTTTCATAAATATGCCATGTATCACAAACGTTTTATACTTGTGTTGACATTAAAGTAATTAATTTTTTTATTTAATTAAACATTTATTTATGTTATTTATATATAAATTATAATATTTCATTTATAATTAATACAAATGAAATCAATCGAAAATAGGTGTGCTGGTAACGCATAGTAAGAAATAGTTTTTATGCAAAATATGATTACTCTGATTGCGCAAGAATGTGGTGCGTTGTCCCTATGGTGTAATTTTCTGAACTCGGTTAAGCTTTGTTTGCATGAGGCGGAGGAATATCATGGAAGTATAAATTTTGCAGGACATCAGAAAAGTTGGAAGTAGCCCCGAATGGACTATAATCAACTATTTTATGCTTACACGCTACTATACAATGTCACCTTTTTGTTACGTATTTTTGTATGTATGTAGTTATTCTGTCAACACAACGCACACTGAGAAAAAAAAGGTTTAGTTGACTCAAACAAAGTTTGTTTGGCGCAACGAAATTAATTGTTTATGTAAGAAATAATTTTTTGTAGAAACCAAATTATTATTTTGTTCTTATTTAATTATAGTAAACTAATGTTTGGTTGGCGCAATTAAAGATCTGCTTTACTCACCTTAAAAAGTTTCAGTTGATGTAAAAAATTAGGGGCTCGATCGGAATTCGAACGTAGTTGACTTGCAACAGAGCGCTACTGTCTACCAACCTCAGCTAAAATATCTAGTGTCGATATCAGCATTTATATATATATATATATATATATATATATAGGGATATAGAAATTTCGCAAAAAGATTTCAAGACAAGTTATATTTCAAAACACAGTTGGTTCGTTTCTAAACTTGATTGGCTGAATTACTTTTTTGACACGTGTTAACTGTCTGCACATTAATCACGTAGGATCCATTCCGATGTTGCCGGATTCTGAGTGGCCCTGTCAAATATGAAAACACACTTTCTCAAGCAGACAGCAGCCAATTACTGTATAAAAACTTCTGTTGGGTGCATACAGTATTGAAGTCTAACGTGTACTCATATTTCTTCGCGATAAATCACTAGCTCTAAAATATATATACTTCAAATAATGGACAAGGCGCGTGACTAAATATTTAAAGATTTGCAGCTTCACTATTTAGTTTCCTGTTGAATTTGTTTTATTGGAGTGTTTATACCATTATTGAGAATATATTAACGTACTAACAAACGTTTACTATTTTAATTTCCACAAAAATTACAGACCCTCGTGCTGTATTTTCAAACGAAGGGAACCAAATGAGTGGACATGCAAGCAAATACATATAGTTGATTCAACTAAATATTTTGTAGAAAGTTTAATTTATTTTGGCCCAACACAGAGGTTTAGTTTATTCAAACGTGTATTTCGTTAGTTGAACAAAATTAATTTGGTTACTTTGCAAGTTTTGTTTGCTCAACAAAATATTTTATTTGGGCAACTAAATATATGCTTGACCCTGTACAAACATATTTTTGGTTTGCTGGAACAAACATTTCTCTCGGTGAGCTTCTTGACTGTTGGTAATCGGTAGCCATCTGGTAACAGGGGGGCGACATGTACACTTTACTGCAATCTAAGGGCGAAACTCACTATAGATGGGTATACAGCGGCAAAACAGTCACGTATGGTTAATCAAGGCATTTCTACCGTTTTAGCATATTGCATCCTTTCCAGTTGTCATATGAAGTAGTAGACTGGAAAATAACTTTTCAAAAAAAGAATGATAGGAGTTATAAGAATTTTAGATATGTATAGGCTCTATCGATGTACAGATCTCAAAATGGTACCAAAGTAATGCGTTAGACTACAGTTCGAAATAATTGCTCTTGTTATTAGAATTTCATGAAGAGTACTTCTTGGAAATTAGTTTTGTTGTTCGCACGTATTTCAATTTTTAATTCCGAGGTGAGATTTAAAGTCAAAATAGTCTAAACTTAAATCCTATTGTGGGTGAACAAAGTGTCGGATTTCAAAGAAATTGCTACATGACACGCCTCTGACCTCAGGGGCCGCAGTGGTTGGCCGGTTAGACTGTTCGCCTCCCACAAAGGCAAACCGGGCTCAATCCCCGGCCGGAACGCTCCCGGATTTTCGCAAGTTGGAATGGTGCCGGACGATGTCGCTGGTCGGCGGGTTTCCTCGGGGATCTCCCGCTTCCCACCCCCTTGCATTCCGGCTATGCTCCATTTTCACCTCAGTTCACCTTCATCGGCTCTCAAGATGTCTTTGTTAAGAGCCGCCCAAATCTTTCAATCCAGCCTCTGGCTTCCGCAAACACTTTAGCTGTAACTAAACTTTGTGCACGAGTAACTTTTAAAAATATCCAATAATAAATACTTTAAGTTGAAGTTCGCAAATGTATGCTTTAAAAATGCGTGGTAAACGTTATTTTTTTTAATTATTAGGTTTTTTATGAAGTTATCATTTATACCATGCCACGAAGCTGTAAAATATTGTCGAAACTTAGAGAAAAAAAATTCTCTCTTGAACCGCGACCTTCAGCCGCACACGCCAGCAAAACGGCTTTCGCTGGCCAGCAACATGTCGGAAAGCAGTTCTCCAATCTCCGATAAGTTACTTTCCAGCTGGGCAGCCTAGCCTATAGGGTATTTTTCGCAGCACGTGGTGGCCAATCAGACGCAAGGTCCGTTCCGAGAGCCTCGCGCTGCCAATCTGCGAAGGGGTACGCCCACATCAAAGGGACTGCCGCTTCATTTCGCCTCTTTATACTTACCTACTCTATGATCAAGTAACGTAGCTGGAGCACATTCTATTTAACACAATTTTTTAATAAACCTATACCATCATAGATCATTCAGGCAACTCCATAGTTCTATTAAAGTAAACACTTCCGTATCTTCTTAACTCTTTCATGCCCGCTGTAGACAATTGTCTGCATGTGCCACAGGTAGGTTATATTTTACAGGTACTGTACTCTCTGGGGCTCAGTGCCCAATATCTATCGTGTGAGGAAACCGATTCGTAAGCCGTGTCCTACGTTATGACTGGTTCATATCACTTATCACCGAACACAAAGCCTGAAGCTAATTGGTTGTGATAAAGAAACGAGATATCTGTCGTCTTCAGTACAGTACACATCGAAAAATGTCTTATTTGCAACGCCTAATATAGTACATTAATGCGAGAATGAAAGTGTTAAAATATGTCCCCACAAATAAGAAAAGCAATTTCAGGTCTGAACGGTCATTGATCCTCGCCATTTTGGATTGATGGCTTTTCTCCGAAACTTGGCAAAACATATTTTATAGCTTGTTTTGTTAATCGTCACGCTACATTGAGTTGCTTAATACAACTACGAAGTAGGTATTTTTGGAAGCGCTATCACTATTGCCACTTGTCCAGGTACCTCCACAATCGGCAGTCACCTATTTTAACAGCAAGCTCATTATATTTTTAATATGAAGTGAAGCTGTAACAGATCGAAGTACCTTGTAGAAACTACTATTTGTGTTCAAAAATCTAAAATTGAAGTTACTATAACTACAATTATACACGTATCCTTTGCTAAAGCATTTTTAAAAAAATCCCCTTGCTACAACTGACATAATAAATAAAACCCGATGTTTTCATTCCGTGTCTAATCATATTTCACTCCTTGTCGAGAACTTTTTATAGGATTGTTTAAGTTGGCTAACTTGTCACACAAATAGATTTCCTCAAATTTTTATAAACTTTTTTATTGACGTTTTCTCCCATTTTCTCGTATTCTCACGTTTTTTTTAATGTGTACGGAAAATGACATATGTAAGGAAACCTTGAATGAACTCTTCGACTTCGCACAAATGTAATGTACATTACCTTTATGACAGTGAATGAAACTTTGGTGTAGGGCCTACTAAAGTATTAATTAAAGTTAGCTACGCATGCCATTCCGTAAAATCCACACAGCGCATTACAATTAAATTATTGTTTTATGCATTTTGCGTGCATATTTAATATAAGTACAGCTAACAGAAGAGGTTTTTCAACCACATCAAGCCGTAACATTAATACGAGTAATTAACTAGGCGAAATATCCACACTTGTTCGGATATCTTGTCAAGCAGTACATTTTGTGATACCTACTATACAATCGTTTAGCTAATAGAATCAATTATGTTATTGTTCTAACCAATGTTTCCACTAGTTGTAGCATACAGCTGTGTTTAGTCGGGACTTGATCACAGAACCCCCCCCCCCCNNGCAGGAATACAAATCGTAACCGCCTTGATCACAGAAGCCGGCGTGTGTAATAGGAAGCGACAAAGGGAACGCCTAGTTTAAAAATTCAGTTATTCATTTTACAGTAAGAACAAAAGCTTATTGTAACTTCAGTACTGGGCGTGATCGTAGAGTCGACTCATTGTTCTAGCCAGTGCATTGTAGCTTCGACGACACCCCGTGCAACAAAAAATGAAAGCAGGAGAAAGAGGCCTGATTTTCTGGTGAAACTTTTTCCGCCCAGTAACCAACGTAGTTCTTAGAATTTGAATCCTATGCAAACCGGTAAATAATGAGCACTTAAAAAATAACATAAATTTCTTAATTCACAATTATTATTTGCTATGGACAGCCGGATACTACAGGGCTTAAAAAAAATGATTTATCAGTTTGCGTGTGCTGACCTTCTTTTGTTACGGTTATGTTTAAAACTAACATTAAATAGTAAAATGTTGTAATACTCGAAAAGACGGTGATATGAGTCTAATCACAGGTGAAAACTTAAAGCAGTTTACGCACAAGACTGAAACTTGCTATGCTGCTACTCCTGTTCTATTNTTTTTTTTTTTTCTCTCTCTTGAGGTTCCCAACTTTTCATAAGGAAGCTTTCAATATTGCTGTTGGTATGAAAAATTTGAAGTTTTATACTTAAGAGTATGAGAATTGCGTTACCGTTAACATTTTGGCAAATTTCGAATAAATAGTTATGTGTGAAGTCTACAACAATTTATCGACGAAATTTTATTTGCATGATTATACTTTCACTGCAACGTGCATTTAAATCGGAATTTAAAAAAAAAATTCATTAAGCTCAAATTTAACAATAGTTGGTAGAACTGTACAAACGGTATTCTCTGGCATTATGTAAAATCCACTTACGAGATATTAACATCCTTCAATCAGCGTGTTCCAGCACTTCCTTTCACTCGCTATTATATCAACAGTGCTATTTACTTTTACTGCCGATCACGTTTCGTTCGGACGACACGCCGTAAAACTATATGCGAAAACAAAATAAAAAACAACGCATCACTGCAAAAACTCGCTCTGACGACGGCTCGACGACAACTAGACTCTAAAAAGTTTACCGAAGAAATACGCTGCGTTCAGCTTGCCCGTTGGGGTAACGGACAGCTGGCACGTGAAATGGCTTCCATCATGGCTCCCGACTAGACTCCACCCACCCCATTGTTTCACATTTTTTTATGCCTGGGAAATAAAAACGCTTACCCACACCCCACCCTTTAGCGAAATAATAAAATTGTCCCTCCCCGGGTACACACGTGTCAAAACTTTTGATGCTACTCCCCCCGCCCTGTCCTAGGACGAGCTAAAATTCGCCCAATAGTTCCTGAGGGTACGGAAGAGAGGGTGAACTGGATGGCTTGCCAATCATTCGTGCGGTAGAGGGGAGGGAGGAGTTCATCCGTCGCTATAATCAGTCGCGTCGCCATAGAAACGGCTGTGGTGGGGTCCCCAACGCAAAAATCGCACCCATCCCAGCATGCGGTGTCACGCATTTCAAAGCACGTGTTGCGACACCCCGCTTCCGGCTGCCATGCGGCTGCACGTGCTTCGCCGTTCTCCCGCGACGAGGCGCTGCTGCCAGGACACCGCGGGGACCACGTAGTGCGGGCGACCGCCGCTAGAGCTCGGCACTCGTCGCACGGACGCGCGAACGCCGCCGCGCGAAACGTAGAGCGCGCAACTTCCCGCAAACGTCTAGGGCTGTTCGCGGTAAATCAAACACATTTGAAAGCCTTGCTTTGGATCTACCTTTCTCCTCAGTCCGTATCCTTCCGCCTATGTAAGATTAACATTGCTACAAAATGTTTCACGTCATTCACGCGTCATTCAAGTGGAAACTAGGAAATTTTAGGAAAGTAAATATTTTAATAATATTCAAATTCTCGTTCTTACGATTATAAAACAAGAAAAAGAAACATTGACTTCAAAGGCCATAAATTACAACGTTACTCTCTCAATACGTCAAAGTGTGCAACTACTTTTCGTAATTCGCTGGAGCCCGCATGCTGGTGCCTAGTGGCATGTAGGTATGTACTTATGGATAGTGACTTTTTTCAAAGGTTCATTTCAAAAGTGCTCACTTTACCGTGAACAGTCTTTAGCCAAGGAGGGATTGGGGGGATTTACAACCCCCCCCCCTCCCCCCAACCCAAATAAACACACTCGCATAAACGAGTTCCTAGTGGTATGCGAAGACCCATGGTCCCAAGCAGCAATGCCCCTCATCGAGGGGCAATTTTTCGAATACTATACTATACACGCCATAAAACGTTTAATATTTCTAATTTTGTGTAAATTCTTCGGATACACACAGGGCATACGAGGACAGTGGTTTTGCCATGCCAGTAAGAGAACCTTGCAATGTGTGGACCTCGCAATGTGAGGACCTCGCAATGTAAGAAGCAGCAGGGATTGTTCATCTGCTGAAAATAATAAAAGCCATCAATGGACTAATTACTTCTGAAATCGAACACAGATTATCAGTTGTAGAATACAAATTTGTTTTTAATTTTACGTCTATTTTATTTGCGTGTAAACACACCTAATTCTCGTTATAATGCATAGTTTCAATGGCATATTACAATTTAAAAAATACCGAAATTTAAATGAAAATTAATTCTATTCAAAACACGTCAATTTAAAATAATTACAGTTACTGCCATCTCCTTATTTAACATTCTATATCATAATTGACCAAATAAATCGTTGGTCGCATGAACATCTTAAATAGTTATTTCACGTTGTTTATTAATTTGTGTGATTATAAATTAAATAGTTTATTAATCGCCATTTCATATATCACACAAGAAGCTGAATTTATGTTAAAACTAGTAGTTGTGACATTAAATGAATGCCCTTAATTATTGAAACCAAATATTTGAAATTGAATATTATTCCCGCATCACAACACTTTTTTTTTTTTTACTAATACGCACAAATGACCTTTTATAGTTTAACAGTCAGTGTGAAATCTGTGAAACTTTGTAGCCGATAGTACACTAAATGGGAAATGCGCGTTAAGAACACGCGTACTACTCGCTTGCTCTGTTCGTCTATTGCATCTCTGCACGTGATCTGCCTCTGAACGTGCACACAGCGCCTCATTGCAACTTGAGTAGACACCACTTGTACAAGTAGCTCGGAGCCATACCTCGGCACTCTTTAATGCCATACAAACGGCGTGGTCTGCCGTTGCATTTTGATTTCCTACTACCCTTAATTTTTCCTGTACCTGTAATTTATTCTACCAATGTAAGTTTCTTCGTAAAAATTGTGAAAATTCAGAGTATGTAATAGCCACTTTTTAGTCCAAAGTCCAGAAGCAGTATATACCTGTTTTATTATTAAGCAGAATATTGGTTGATAGTGATTTTTGTAACTGAGTAGGCCTAATTTCAGGAAGGTAACAAAATGTCTTGTTATTTATAACCGTTAATTCAAGGATAAAAGTAATTGTTTGTCTCATACGTATTATAAAATGGAATCAGTATTTTTCTGTAATGCTTTTTTTTTTTTTTCCACAAATTTAAACATTTCAATTTATGTGTGTGCGTGAGTTCATAATAAAATTTAAAGTTATTTTTCTTATTTTAATAAAATTGACTTTACGTTGTTGAATCTTCTGCTATACTTCTCAAAGCTGGCATCATAAACTGTAAAGTATATTAGCCCCCCACTCCTTTCCTCTTCCGCTATTATTATGTAGAAAATCACAACCATTAGATGTACTTAATGTATCAGTGAGCGCGAGTACTGCTGAGCGTCTCACTCTATTGCGGAACAGAGTAAGCGATGCGAGCTGTTGCCAGATTGCTACTGCATTTCGAATTTCAAGAGAAGCTGCTTGTTACATTATTGTGTGCATACATAAGCATTAATTTGCGCAAGATCTTAGTAGATTTTCATCTTCAAGTAAGTTACCTCAATCCAATCTTTAAGTAACAAAAAAAAATTATATAATTGTAGGCGTTGCAACAAACAAATATTTTGTTCGGAATTTTACTGATAGCCAGACGACGCTTTGGCTTACATCGGGACCAATATAAGTCTATATGCGCTTTATGTTACTGGCAGTAGTGGTTTATGAGGCTGTGAATGATGTTTCCCACACGTAGGGAACCTTTCTCATTGGACGGTATGTTCCGCTGTGTACTGTGCAGACCATTCAAGTCACTTCATATGCACTGTCCCAGATAGAGAACACTGTCACTGAAAGGGCTAATGCACTTTTCACTGTTTAGTATCACCATTCCATTGTCCACAAAAAGTCGCACATTTACCCACGATTCATTTCTTTAAATATAAAACTTTCCTGAATCCGTAACGCCTCATTCTACCAATTCAGATATGCTTCTCTCTTGCTATGTTCACATCTAACATCCTGATGGAACACATGCGAAGTTTGAACAGATGATCTCGTCAACAGCGACGTCATTAGAGGCGGGACTGGTAGCTCAGAGAACCAGGAGCCTACGAGGAAGCGGCCGTGGGTAGTATTTAAAGACTGCCCGAGAAATCGCTTGGAGTTTCGGAAAACCATGGAAAATAGAAATCAGAACGCCCGGACCGGGATTCGAACACGGGTCCTCCCGAATATCTTACGCCACCTCGCTCTGTCGATGCGAAGTGGAACAAGATAAGTTGAAAGGGCGTGGACAATAGGTTCTGATTTCCTCTGTAAAATAGCGTTAGGGACATGTATGTTTTCTTGATTGTTTTTTGTTCTATTTGCCTTTTAAATTTTACTTCTGCTTTTATTGTTAAAGTACTCTTGTTATTTTTGTTCCTTTCTGATTATGTAAAACAGAACAGCTTGTTGCTATAAAAACCTTCTTTCACTGTAGTGTCCACGTACGGCGCACTATGGGGTATTTAGCCTTAAAACCTGGCCATAAATAAAAAATGTAAACCTTTACGGATGTGGCCAACCTTCGGTCTCAAAACAGGTAGTGAATATCCCCTCCACCTGGTACCAATTCTACCCTCGCAGTGTCCAACGCTTGGCCGTACTCGTAGTCAGATCATAGCATTTTTTTGATTCGCACGTCTCTGTTCTCGGCACTCAATTTTTAATGAACTTTTCGTGATTATTTAAAATACTTTTCCAAGTGATTTTAGTGAAAAAAACTATTATGGAAATTGAAGGAGAAGGTATGTACATCATAATTAAGTAATTTATAAGTGTAATTTCGCCAGATTATTGCCTTTTACCTAAAGTAAACCTAACCCCCTAACAAGCGTGTTATTTTTACAAGTATTTTACGAAAGTTAGTGATATTAAATGTGTTGTACTCATTTGTACTGAACAATGTTTATAAAGTATTAAACTCTCAACATTATTCTATCATTATCACGAAAAAAAATTCCCCCGAGTATTCACATTATTTTTTAACGATTTATTTTCTTATTTTGCTTGTCCTAATAAAACCTTAAAAAGAATGTTGGTCTCTTTGTTTGTTATTCGACCACGCCAAATCGGCTAGATAGACTTAGATGAAATTTAACACGTACATATCCCATATTGACCTGCATTTTTTTTTGTTCCCGAAAACCAGTGTAGTTTACCAGGGAGAAATATAGAACTACTTGAATGTGGGCAAAATCTTGTAATTCTATTTGCTTACCTTTTATGCATTTTTTGTTCTAGGTTCCGAAGATTTCTTCATTACCATGCCTTCATCCCCGCGGTATTGCAAACCAATTAGATTCTNCGAAGATTTCTTCATTACCATGCCTTCATCCCCGCGGTATTGCAGGCCAATTAGAATCCGATTTCTTAAAGAAAACACTGATGTTACCAATGAAGAAATTAAATATGTCGAAGACCAAGCGAACAATCTTCAAAAAACCAAAATCGAGGACAAACAAGTTTTTATTGAACATACTTTACTGCTCACTATGGTTGACGGAAAAGTCTGCAACGCGGCCACTCATACAGCCTCGACAATGCGGTGCTACATTTGCGGCAAAACATCAAACACATTTAATGATTTGACAATGAATAAGCCCGAAAACCCTGAGACATTCAAATTTGGTTTATCAGTAATTCATGCCAGAATACAATTTTTTGAATTCATTTTGTATTTATCGTACAAAATAAAAACAGAAGTGCATAAAGGCCGCATTTCGATGGCAGATGACAAGAAGAAGATAGCAGATGCGAAGGTAGCAATCCAAAAAGAATTCAAAGACAAACTGGGATTGCTTGTGGACGTGCCAAAAGCAGGATTCAGCAACACGAATGATGGCAACACGTCTCGTCGATTTTTCGCTGATCCCGAGATGGCTGCCTTGCTAACAGGAGTAGACCAAGAGCTAATCCATAGATTAAAAATAGTTTTAGAAGTGTTATCCTCGGGTTTCCAAATAGATGTAGATAAATTTTCGGAATACGCAGTTGATACTGCTAAACACTATGTCAACAATTATAATTGGCAGCCAATGTCACCGACATTACATAAAATATTAACACACGCCCCCAGTGTCATCTCACATTCTATTTTACCGATTGGGCAACTATCAGAAGAAGCCGCAGAAGCCAGGAACAAGCACTTTCGCCAATACCGACAAAATTACTCTCGGAAATTTTTCAGAGCAGCCTGCAATCAGGACATACTTAACAGGCTTTTGTTGACATCAGACCCGTATATAACAAGCATCCGTCCTAAATCCAACAAACCTAAGCAAGCATTCTCCAAAAATGCAATAGAATTGTTAAAACCAAGCCAATTCTCTGCATCAAGTGATTCAGAGCATAATAATGAAGATGAGGAGAAAACTGTTCAAGATGAGGAGAAAACTGAGGGTCTTTTGTAAATTTCAATTTTTGTATAATTTTTGTATTGTGTTACTTTTAATTATTTTCCACAACTAAATAAACCAGTAAAATTACCTTCTTTATTTTTTATTAAAAAATATATGTGTGTCCCCTAAACCCCCTAAAATGTTTTTTTAATAAAGTTAGAGTAACAAACTACTACGGTACACATTTTCTATCAAATATAACATAAAAATGTTTTTGGCCAGGTTTTTAGGCTTAATACCCCATAGTGCGGCGATTTAAAATACATACATGGAAACTTTTCCCGCTATTAGTCTTCCCGTCCCTAGCAGCTTAGCAGCAGTAGTATCAGTTTAACGATCGTGTAATAAGTTATGTATAACACATTTTCACATTAAGGCGCTTACTTGTTGGTTGAATAAGAAATGTGTTGAGAAGGAAGGGCCCTGTTTTATGAAGGTTTCATTTGTCTGTATGCCTTGTTAATGTTTTTGCAAGAAACAAATTGCATTTCAGTAAATATGACAGCAAGTTGTGACAATCTCGGCTTGTTTACAGCGCGCTCGCGACGCAAACACGTTTATTTGATGGCTGTAAAATTATAGGTTCTTAAAGACAAAAATGATATCGCTTTTAAAAAAAATTCATTCAATAACCTTTTAACTTTTTTTCCTCCCTCCTTTCTACCCCGGTCTAACTTACAAAACTTATAAACTTTGAAAAGTTTTCTAAATTGCTTGAAAATTCATGAATTTGTGATGTGATATAGCTTGGACTACGTCAAAAAGAGTCTGTGAACAACATGTATTTTTTCAGTCCTTAAATTAGGTTTTAATGGTAAAATTAATTTCGCGCAAATCTGTGTTATGTTCTATGAACAAGCAGATATTACGTTCCACAAATGTTTCATTAAAATTATTTTATACTTATGGCCACGGCGCGCGCCAAAATCAAGGAAAACGCAAACGGCAGAGAGCATGTGATGGAAAGAGATAATGAATGCCTATCACACTGAGCACCGCTATGTAACAGCGAGACTCTCTTGAGTAACATTCTTGTACACATCAGTAATATCTCCGTATACAAGACTTGAAAGTTCTAGGTTGCATACTCGCTAGCGCTCCACTGCCATATGTCGAACATGGTGGAACGATGAAGGAATCTTAAGCATTAATCGCAGTCTATGATCACCACATTTGTTCACAGTGGTTTATAGTACCCTGTAATTTGTAGGTTATGCCAACTCTGTCGGTACTGTCGATACCAATTCAACGTAAAACAAAAATACAGATGCAAATCGACCACAGATACTTTTGCTTTTGGTTCGTGCTTTGGGCCGCTGAACCTTGAGCATTCACGAGAGCTACTTCAAAGGCGTGGCACGGTGGCAGTGAGGACAAAGTGACCTTGGAGCAGCTGGCCAGTGGGAGGTCTTTCGTACTCTAAGGCGGCAGGGATGGGCCAAGACTGTCAGTTTTACGCTCCTCAACGGCGACAAGAGAAAGGGAGCACAATTGTATTGTCGGCGCTGTCTACGTTATTTTCCAACAGGTTTGGCTGCTCATTTTTCCTGCTAGAAGAGAGTGGAACAGGCTATATTCATCTTAGAGCCAGTGTACTCAGGTTCTAGATAAAAGTAAAATATTTTGATTTTTTTTTTTTTTTTTTTTTTTTTTTCCACCAAACTCTAAAAGCAGGAGTCATTGGATTATGTGAAGCTCATCTCTACGTAGTATTGTTGCGGGTGTCCTCCCCCCACAGGCCAAGGACCTAGCCCCGCCAGCAGGCAGCCTACCGTGATGCATCTCTCCGACAGGTCCTACTCTTCGATGCGAGTGTTGTGAGGGGAGCTGTGCCCTGCCTGTGATTGAAATAAGGTGTTAGGTGAGGCAAGAATCTCTTATGGAACCGGTCCCGCAACGGGTACCGGAAAAATTCAAGTCCGTTTCGAGTAGGTACGTAATTGTTGAAGGATAACTCCTACAGGACATTAATTTTATATCCTTTCACTTAGTGGCATGTGATTACACTGCATATGCAGGGTAACATGCTAAACATTTTACAACATATCTAACAACAGTCTGCGAATCCAAAGTCACCAAATTGTATCCTTTTTAACGTCCACGCTCCTGAAATAAATGAAAAGACTTAAAGATATTTTAAATTCTTGTGCTTTTCTGCAACAAATCTAAAAAAAAATGTGTTATCTTTTTAGTGATTAGTTTGGCTTTATCAACGAGGTGGGCATACTTTTTTCGCTGACGTACAAATCGAATGCGGATAGCTATATACCTGAAAATTTCGCGGTTTAAGTGACCTGTAGATTTGAATTCACAGATTTATGTTCAAACAATCGTATATTAAAGTCTCATTGTTTGCATGATGTCAGGTTGGATGACATTAATTGGACACACACACACATTTTGTTTGAGTTTCTTATTGGCCCAGAAATTTCAAGGATGTGTCAAACAACGCGTGTACAAATTAAAAATGACCATACTTACACGTTTTAGATTTCTAGCTTGTCCCGAAATAAATCCTCTAATTTGGCAGGTCACCAGGGATACCCAGCTGTAAGGCTGCAGTTGTTTGCCTCGTGACGTCGAGCACAGATGAGGTCGAGAATGTAGATAGTTTGTCAGCAAGAGGCAGGGTGGGCGGTGCGCCGAAATGCCCTTCAGCAGGGCCATCCGGACTTGAGAGTCAGGTCGTGCTGGGAGCAATGAACTCGTGGAAGTCCCGTGCATGACGGACTGGGTCTGAACGACTCGGTGTACGAGAGGAGGGAGAACCGTTCCACAGTTGTCAGATATTGTGTTGTATCCATTGTTTTCTTCGATCTAAACTAGCTATTCTATGGCAAATGCCTTAAATAATATTTCGTATGTATTTAGTTTTAAGTGGACTTCCGTTAAATTAGTAAAAGTTTGTCTCGAGGAAATCTGTTTTCTCACTCTTTTACATTAGTAAAGTAATGTTTATTTGGCAGATTTTCATAAAAATTCAAACTCCAGTGATGTTATTTCCAGAGCTCTGCAATATGGATACTGAAATATAAATTACAATCATTCTTCGCTATTAGCATTAATTCTGTAAGCATAAAATAACGTTGGCCTACTGTAAGTGTCGTAATTTGTTTATAAATTACGTTAAGGTAAATTTCATTTGCCAGTACAAGGGAACAGCACAAAAAATTGTTATAAATATCATTAGCTTATTGGTTGCTGTTTATTACGATTTTATATCAATCAACGTCGTTTATGTAAATAAGACACAGAATTTGGATGCGTCTGACACTATATTGGAGAGAAAAAAGTGCACAATTATCTTAATATACGGAACCTTTCTTTGCAAGTACTCGATGATCTGAAATTGGTTAAGGTGTTATTTTTTTCCCCCGTTTACCTTCGGTTTTTGATTAGGGAGAAACCGAATACACGTGTACGAATGACGTCGTCGTAGCACCACCTACACTGTGTAAAATAACAAGCTATTCTGCTCATGATCAGAAGCACGTGCGAGGAGGTAGTTGGCGGGGGTGGCTGGCACTCAGCGGCAGGGAGGGTCCCGCTGAACGACTGCGCTTTGTTTTGAAAGCAAGGCTGAGGGTTAGAGAAGCTGGCGAGCAGACACGCGACCCACCGCCTCGCTACGTCACACGCTCCTCGCTGTCCTTCAGCGCCGGCCAATGAATGCCACTTCGCTCCCTCCCCGACAGCTTGCTGCCACCGTAGCCATCAAGGCGGATGAAAACTCTTCTGCCTGTTACACGGGCAAAGTCACCAAAACTGTCGAGGATGCTTCCTGTAGTCGGCACGCTCACGGTTACCTTCTTTTTTACTATTAGGGGGGCAGCGGTGGCGTAGTGGCCAGGGCGCTCGCCTCCCACCACGGCGATCCGGGCTCGATCCCCGGCGGGCTCACTCCCGGACTTAAGCATGTGGGAATCGTGCTGGACGATGCCGCTTGCCGACGGGTCTTCTCGGGGCACTCCCGCTTCCCCCGCCCTTGCATTCCTGCGCCGCTCCATTCTAAGGTTCTCATTTCTGTCATGCCCGGGGATGACGGTCACCTGCGGGTCCCAGCTGGAAAGACCGTCACTCGGAGGGTGTTGCCTTGCCCTGGGTGCACCCCCCACACGCCATTATTATTATTATTTACTATTAGAAAGAAATACGTTAAAAACACCGGATAATTACGAGTGTGTTAAACGTGTTTTGAGTACAAAGTTTCCTAGCGGTAAGTAAAAAATAAGGTAGAGATACAAATTATATTTAACTAAAAATTTTTATATTAAAAATTATTATAAAATTATCCTGTGAAAAAAGTCGTATAGAAATGATTTTTTCCTCAAATATGTTTATAATAATGACAATAAGGAAGGTAAAAAGAAAATGGTAGCCATGAAAACTTGAAATATTGTATAGAGAAAAAAAAATTTACACACTTTTAGTTGAAAATACAATTAAATTACGTGTTGGTTTTCGGTTTATTAATTTCTTCACTGTAGCTTTTATTTTGTTATCAATACTAAGGCTAAAATGTTTCCCCTTGAAATTGGTAAACATCCGTTTATTAGCATATGGAGTTCAGCATATACATCTGACAGTAAAAAATATGATAAGGTAAAACACTAGAGAGAAATTCGAGAGTAAGACAACTAATGGCAAAGAGAAATTACACAAATATCCTGATTACACTGTAAAATATTTTCTGGTAAACATCCTAAACTCTAATGGAAATATTTAGCATACGCATTGTATTGAAATAATTCCACCTGTCAGACTGTAAATATAGGAATGTTGAGTCTGAGGACTTCCCTACACATTTGACTGTTTCGTGTGCAAATGTAGGCACAGTTCTATGGATGTATGAGAAAATAGTTTACTATTCGCACTTCCTCACTATTCGTATACACTGATATGGTAATTTTAAGAATAATTTCTTAGAGTGTAGTTAAAGATTTAAATCAACACGTATAGTTAACAAATGCATATTACTAAATGTCTAATGATTAAAACAAAAAACAAATTAAACATCAACATTCAGAGTGAACCAGGATTTTGTGTAGTTCACGAAGCTCGTTGTGACATACTCGTAGTATGAACATTTCCCACAGAAAGGAAAAGTTGAAACTCTCTCTTACCGAGTCAAATATTAAGGGAAGGTTTACCATCAACGAATTTAATTTTGTTAAAATACCTAATAATATCTATAATCTACCATTTATATTTCAGAACAAAGCATATTACGGTTTTCTCAGCTATGGCGTGAAGATAATTAAACATCCAATTTTGCTGGATAAAGTGTAGTGTAAATTGTACGTGGTGAAATCCAGTTTAAAAATCCTTGATTTTATCGATGGAGAGTAAGTCATAGCAAAACACACACCCCTTTACCTAATTAAAAATATAATCTTAACATTTAAGTTTTATAACATTACCTTGGTTTTCCAAACATTTATCTCTTTAGATGCAACCAGCCCAAAATATTATTTCCAAAAAATTATTATATTTCTTGAGTGTTTCGTAACATGGTTAAATTTTAGTTTTTGAAATTGTATTTTTATTGTATTGAAAATATTTTTTGTTTATTTTCACCTTTTGGAAGGGCGTTTTAAAAAATTAATGTATTTAACTTCATATTCACGTAAATTAAGCTGAAGAATTTCTAACCAGCTTATGAAAATAACCTTTACACATCGATACTGGCATATGTATATATATAAACATAAACATACAAATTTATTTATCCGCTCTATGATAGATCATAAAAATGTATATTTTCTCTCTTCTCTCATAAAGTCTATACATTTTCCAAAAAAAAATATTTTTTTGTATATTTGTTTAAATGCGTAGACCTGTATATTTTGGTATGCTTAATATTGTATATTTAGAATATTCTGTACTCAAACTGGACTTTGTTAAAAAATTGATATATATGATTGATAACAGTATATACACTATATACTATTTAGACTGATTCGCTTTCAGGATAGAGCAGATTCACAGTTAATTATTTTATTTATGAATTCTACAAGTGTCTTATTAAACTTTCCCGTAAATACAATTTTGTCAGTAGGCATTTGAATCCGTTTGCAAATTTCTGTTGAAAAATCTCTAATTTAAATTTTGATCTGGCACCGTTCATATAATTTACAATCATGTAACAACATAATAAATTTGGTTCCTGTTTCATAACATTTTTAACAGTAGGGTAGATTGGGTACGGTTGTGCCATTTTGCATTTTATCAGCCATAGTTTTGTATGTATACCAGTTAGCTAAACGAAAAGTGCTTTTTCGTATAATTTCTACATAACCCTAAATATAATTAATTAAAACTTTATCCCTAAACATAATGGTTTGCACACAGGAGCAAGTTAAAAAAAAGGGGAAAATGTCACAACCGACCACACCCCAGGGGCCGTTGTGACAGTGCTTGGGTCGAAAGTGACAGGTTTAATAATACTCTGAAATGGTCTGAAATAACTTTTATAGCAACACTCTAGCATTAATATTACATAACATTCTTTTGAAAAGAAAAGGAACAGAAAAAAGTATGTTTGGGAACACTTCAATCACTTATAACTAATAA
Source organism: Clitarchus hookeri (assembly GCA_002778355.1). NCBI lineage: Eukaryota > Metazoa > Arthropoda > Insecta > Phasmatodea > Phasmatidae > Clitarchus > Clitarchus hookeri. The sequence continues at coordinate 313,220 of NQII01000624.1, read as the reverse complement.
GGCACTATATCATTTATATACATAATAGGTAATTATTAAAACCAGTCTTCACATTACAATGAGTCAATAATATTTGTTTTACCTAGAAACTAGCATAACTATGCATAATCAAAATATAAAAGAAATGTTAATTAACATCATAAATATCAAAATTATCTTTCTAGATAGAAACTAGCTTTACAGGAACTCTTTAAGATTAAAAATAAAACATTAATAAACGTAACCTCAAAATCTTTGAAATAAAAACACGACAATGTGTTCTTCAACAAAAAAATAAACATCTTTGTATCAACATCTGAACAAGGACATTCGATTAATTTGAAACATTTCTGCTGCTTGTCGCAGAGATACACCTCGTTTTGTTTCAATATATGCATTTTCGTATTGAGTAATGTCTTGCCTCCCCCTTTCGGTCTTCCGAGAGCGTTGTCTGGGCATCTAAAACAATAAAACACAACTTTTACTTATGTCACAAAAGTACCCACAAAAAATGTCACAACCGTACCCAACGCACTTTTTTTCATAAAAACAAACACCATGCCAAAATGAAATAATCTATGAACAAAGTAATCACTGCTTTTTATTTACTAATGTATATGTTATACAGATAAATAACACTTAATACTCAATCTGTATATATGTAACAACAATTATCAAAAGAAATCGAACAAAAATACTTACTTTTGACTATAAAAAACAAATGCGGGTCTCTCCTAGCGTACGCAGCGCGCAGCGGCTGACGCAATACTGTGACACGGGTTCAAACACGAAAGCCCCTCCCTTCACCGTTACCAAAACTCGCTAATCCGTATACTTTGGCTAATATTTCGACTGTCACTTTCGTACCCTGGCACAACCGTACCCAGTCTACCCTAATGACAGCTACATGAATATAGCTTGTATCTTGAACATCTTTAACAACGTTGTCACAATCATTTATTTCACAGACTTATCTATAACCCTGCAATAATTTAAAGGAGATGTGATTGTGATCATCTTTTTTCTCGTAATATCATTACTGATAGTTATGTCTCATTTATAAATAGCTACGTCAGTTATACGAATTTCATCGCATAATAAACCCTGCTTTCAAAGTTTTATTAATTCAAGTTTGTAAATGCTTGTTGACAATTTATTAAGCGTTTGAATGTAAAATTCTTAAGCACGCAACGGTCCTCGCACAATGCGTCAGAGTCTATACGTGCGTGAACAGACTCGCAGTCCTCACATAATGCTTCAGAATCCATAAGTGTGTAAAACGCAGTGCGTGTAAAATGGTCCTCTGGCTGTTTGTGCTGTTTCAATCCTGGTGTAACCAGAATTCGACTTGAGCACTGCCTAGTGTGAAACGCTCGAACTAGCATTTCGAAGATACAACTACAATCCGAGGACCGGCTCCAAAATAATTTTTTACACGCTGTTTGATATCAGGGGTGGATTTTAAGCTACAATACGAGGTCCTTTCGTTCCGGGAACCGTGGTCTGGTCCTCGTATTGCAAAAGGTCCTCGCATTACTGCTCCCAGCGAATGTGGTGGACCACGGTTCGTACGAGATGCTCACGCTCTCTCTCTCTCTCTCTCTCTCTCTCTCTCTCTCTATCGTTCTCTCTCTTTCTCTCTGCTCTTAATATTGTCAGCAAATAGTATTAAAATTGTAATAAAATTATGAAATTCTGTATACTATTATGCATCTGCCNCAGAGAATCCCCCCCCCCCACAAACACACACACGAACTCATCTTACTTTGTTTAAGAAATTTCTGTCTACGCCACTGTATGAGTTACCAATTTTAAAAAAAAAAGCGTGCTTAACGTGGTAAACGTAATAGAAAACACATCAACACTATCCTAAGATTGTGGACGGAGCAAATTATATGTGCGGAGCGATTTATCGTTTACGGAGTCTTAGCAGCGCGGTCAGGATTTGCAGCGCAATGGATATAAAATGCATCCTTCCCTTCCTCGTCATTCGACCCACAAGTAACCAAAGTAACTGATTTGGAGGAAAACACTTCATCCCCTAATGTTTCCGCAGAAATTATGCTGTTGTGTATATTCGATTATGTGCCTTTTTTTCGTGCAAATTGCAGTAAGTTCTGACCAACATTAATAAAGCATAAACATTTAACGATAGCCACTGGCCTACTGGTTTGTTTCGCGTTCGTTATCATAGGAGAGCGTCATATTCAATATAATAAAAATAAAAATATGAAATTCCTTAATAACATTAATTTGTAACACACAAGTAAATAAATATATTTTTTCGGAATGTTGCTCAGTCGTCCAGTTTTGTCTCCCTAGATTATTAATTAGCCAAATCAATGTGAAATATAACACGCCTAGATCAGGTCGAAATTATGAATATGCTAAGAACTAAATCACTAAATTTCTGCTACAATTTTGTGTTTCCAAAATATTTCATAATTCGTTAATTTTTTAAACTAAAGAAGTGTGTCTAATTTAATTTATATTAACTGAAAGTTTAATAAAAATAGTGTTAAAAACTGCTAGTGCCATATTTTTAATTATCGATAACAGTAACATTCAAAATGTTCAGAAATTAAAACGTGGAAAAATATTTTTTTTTAATGTAGCGATTCCTTGAAATTAATAGGACAGTATTTTCGATGTTAACATATGTGTGTTTTTACGAGCGGTAAAGTGACTGCCGCATTCATCCGAACTGAAACTTTGTAAATCTCACATTACACAATAAGGATTTAATTAATTCGAAGACATCGAGAAGAAAAAACTAATGTCTTCAAGAAAACTAGTTTTTAAATAATTAGTAATAGTTCCCGATCCCACCTTTTTAATATAGGGCAGTAAAATTTTATTAAAATATATTTTTATTTTACTGTTTAGCACCGAAACTTATTATATCTATATATATATATATATATATATATATATATATATATATATTAGTTAAGCAGTCCAGAGGATCGGACGAACCAATTTTACGATAGTTCAGACACAAAACACCACTGCGTCATACTCATAGCTTTAATATTTCTGTATTCTCACTGAGGCATAAAGTATGTTATTGCTGAAAGTCAGCCTTTAGAGAGACTTTCAGGAAAAGTACCGTCACGTTAAAAAATATTTCTTTTTCAAGACGTTTCTCAAATGTAGTTCCTAAGCAGACATCACTTAGGCACTTTGAGCAGTTTTGTAACGCAACGTTTTCTGCCGAAGTTTAGCACATCGTTTAGTAACCCGGGCAGGCGGCCAGCTTAAGAGGCGTCACCCAGTAAAAAAAAATTAACACCTCAAGGTCACACCCTTTCATAAGAAAGCGTTGCGACGGCTGTGGAAAATATAATAAACAAGCTTCGCGTGTGATCTGTTTCCTCAGAACTTAAAGCGGTGATTATAAGGTTTTAATACAGCAACATGTTCAGAAAGGATACGGTACTGTTGCTGTAGTTTAAAACACTGTTTTACAGATGAATAGATATCGTAAACAGAGAGCTACTTATAGCGATTTTTGCTGGCTTTGACACTTTTCAACGACCATATTTGCGTTTCAATAACGAAATTTATGAATTGGCAACAAAACATCGACTTTCATTTTTGGCCTGGAGAAACATTTTTCCATTGAAATATTGCATAGTTTTTTCAAAGATTGGAATAGACACTACTACTTACAATGAGACACATATTACAACTAGGTATAGGCTATTCACGGTAATGTGAGCACTTTTGAGGCCTTGCGTTACTTTTTTCCTATCAGCCATTTCTCATCTTTCCGCCACTTTTTAATATAAATATTGCCATGTAAGTAATAAAGAGAGCGTATATATTTCAACGGGCCCTAAAGTTAACGTCTAAGATTCTTTTAAAATATTTTATTCACTATTATTCCAAATGAGAGTGCTTCAAAAAGTGTTCAATTTACCGTCAATAACCTATGGGACCCTTCAACTTTCCATCCGGCCATAATTTGACGAAAATAGTAAAAACAAATTTCCGGTGACAAATTTGCGTTGACATACTTTTTAAAAAATCTATATCCCCACCAGGCCGCGACTGCAGACATTTCTCGGGGGGTTTAGGCATGCCGATCTTAACCTAATAAATCGATGTGCTGGATCGTTCTATATCGAAGCACACATCGATGCATATTAAAAATCGGGCGGAAAAAATCGATTTACTGGAAATCGATTTTCGTTCCGGCCGATCGTACGTTCATACTTAATTTCTTTGTAGTATTGCCAGATGGCGGGAAATTTCCCGTTTTCCGGGAAATGCTAGTGGTTGGCGGGTAAAATGGAGAAAACTGGTAAAAACGGGAATTTCGGCCTTCCTGCACATTAAATTTTTTATATTGGATTCCATAAGTTCACAAGTCAAGAAAATTCATAACGTTAAGTGACACGTAATCGCTGAATCGAAAATCGGTTCTTCAAGAAATATATTGATTCCGAAATAAATCTGCGTCTTCGATATCGATATAAAAATCGATTTTTTTTAGACCGATTTAATCTATTTTCAAAAAAGTTATTTTTAATCGGCATCCCTAGGAGGGTGTGAAGAGGTGTGTGGCAAAAGGAAGGGGGAGGGGGGATGTAGTTATCTGGTGCGAATGTGAGGAGGCGCGCACGAGCCGACNGGGGGGGGGACGCACATAAATCTCAGGCGCGAGGACGCGGCGAAGGGCTATAGGTCGGCCGTATATTCTCGCCAAACACTTCCATTTGCGGAGTAAATTATCTGCGGCGCTGGAGGCGCGTGATAAAGAGCAGCAAGCGGTTTTTAACCGCGGCCGATTACCGCCTCGCCCAGTTCGCTCGCAGCCCGGGCCTGGGACGACGACCACAGACCTCCTCCCCCGGGGCTGTAAATCAGGATGAGAAAGCCTGCCCCACCCGAGGGACCCGCAATCATTTTTTCATTTCATCACACGGCTGCGCGGCTTCCGTTTGTCCGCAGAGGCCAAGCCACAAATTACGGAACGGAGAGGTCTGAACGGCCCGTAACACCGGGGTCTTGGAAGCCGACGAGGGCGAAGTGAGGCGAGTACGGAGCAGCGCCGGAATTCAAGGCTGGGGGAAACTGGAGATCCCCGGGAAAACCCGCTGGCCAGTGGCATCGTCCGACACGATTCCCACGTGCGAAAGCCAGTGACCGACCCCGCCGGAAATCGAACCTGGTGTGCGGAAGTGGTAAGCGAGTAGTCTTAACCAATGCACCACCGCGGTCCCCCAGGCTCTCAGATTAGACAAACACACAGGGGGAAAATGGTGTGGCGGTCTCCTTCTCTCATTGGCTGCGCGAGACTGCACCGGGGCCTTCCGCCTGATTGGCTACTGTGTGCCACGGAAAGTTCCCTGCTGGCTGGTGAGTATGTTACCAGGCTCTGGTTGGTGAACGGCACTCCGTCATGTTCGCTGACCAGTGACGCCATTTTGCTGGCGTGTGCGGCTGTTTCACCTCTGTACTCTTAAGTACTCCGTGAAGGCACTTTACGATTATGTATATTTTAATATAAACAATATGTATTTATTTACTTAGTTTGGCAAATCTTCGGATATGGTGATGGATGTACGTTCCAAATTCTGTCACTAAACCACCGCCAACCCAACAAGGGCATCACATCGTTCAGTAAGTTACAAAAACGGTTCGAATTGTCGACTCCCTACTTGATCACATCGCATGTGTGGTCGTGTGCACAGTAGTTCAGTCGCTGCGTGGACTCGTGCGATGAGGTCCTCCTCTGATGGTACGGGAGTCTCATACACCATACCCTTCGTAGTACACCAAAGAAAATAGTCGAGATGTGTCAGATCTGGTGGCCGTGGTGGCCATGGAACAGGCCCCACAACGCCCAAACCAGTTTCTTTTTTTCGGGCACGAACCCTCCTCTTGAATAACTATCGGTTTGCTGTCCCACACAATATGCTGAGCGTTGTCAGTGTGGTTTTGAATCAGCCTGTATATGTACCAACTGCGCTCGTGCGCCGGACTAGAGCCGTCCAGACGTTACTTCCTCCGCCGCTACCGACGTCGCGTTCCCATGCTCACTGGTTTCACTCGCCGGTAACATCGGTGACGTCAGCTATTGTTCTGTTACTGCTGGCTAAGCACTGGTGTTCACTAAGGGTGGTTCATGTGGGTTCGGCTGATACACCTCGTGCGAGGCTACGCGGTGTACCGAGAACGCTGCATATCACTGGAGCCCACAGAGGTATTGAAGCGCCAGAAACACGAGATATTCACTTGTTTTATAAAGATGCAGAGTGTAGCTTCCTTACAAAATGGTCTTTGTGGAAGTATCACACAAAAAAGCAACCTCTAAACACAAATCGCCTTGTTGTAAAAATTAATTTTCTCGAGTCCTGCAGGTATTAGTATGGTATTTTATGAGTAAACAGTCCTTTCAGAGACGTAATCAAATTTGAGGCTAAAATTCCTACCGTTGTACCATTTATTTAATTAATTAAATAACGCTCCCAAGCGTTCCGGAACTATCAGCTTATTGATGAACAAAAATATTTACTTGTTACTGTTTCGTTGTTGTTGGCGGGCTCTAACGAATCAGTATGATTTCAGTGGCCATCAGTAGTAACTGAACGCGGCACAAGTGGTTCGGAGACCACCATGGTGCACGAGGTCTGGCCGTTCACAACCTTCGCGATCGCTGTATCCTTGGTATATCGCTGATTCAGTTGTGTTTCCTTTGACTAGGATCATTAGTTCCTTCGATTTTATGCAGTGGTGTGGATCGTATTCCGAACAACATGTTATGTTCCTCTTAACTTAACTGAGTTTTCTCTTTATATTTACATATTATAAAAGTGGGGCGTGACTTGTCGTGGTGTTCATGTCACACGTCCAATGCTCTGGGTTATAAAATGTTCTGTGCGACGGTCCCTTCAAAGTGCAATTTTGTATGTAAAGGTAGTACCACTCCATTAACCAGAGTTAGTGATAAATATTCTCCCTTAAACTTCATCTGAAGGATTGGCATAAGGTTCAGGATTCATCTGGGTACTTTCTATAAAGTGAGCGCTCTCAGTAACTTACACAAAAACAATGTGCTCTCCTGCGCGTAAGCTAAGGTAGGCTAGTTTTCATCTTCCATGCATGCCTCCAGCAATGACCTGCAAATTACCTCCAGAACTGTCAAGACCACGTGATTCTTACAGTGGCTTTAACTTCAGTATATCAGAGATGCGTTATAATTTTGGTCACAGGAAGTGTATCAACATACAATACATGTACTTACGTACATCGTGTACTTAGTTTAGTCAAATCCATGCGTTTTGACAATAGTAGTGGCAAAATAGGCAATTAAGTGTTGTAATTCGCAGCTTGGGTACCTTGCATGTGACATGTGCACTTGGCTCGTTATCTCTCTATCATCTTGTGCTGCTGGCCAGTGTATTTTGAAAAATCGAATACGGGTGTAGACTTTCCTATGTAAGAAGATTGAAAGGAAGGAAATATTGTTAAGTTTTTACGATATTTCTCGTGATGAGCGAGTTAAACGTAGCTGAACTCCAGCAGAGCAATTAACATACGGCAGAACGTTAAGGTCACGCGAATGTGTCCCTACAAAAACTAAGGCCAGTATTTCTGAACATCCAATTCAGCAATACATATATTCTACCATCTCAGGCGATTGAAAATGTTTGGTTAGGTTAGGTTATGTTAGGTCAGGGTAGTTCAGGTCAAGGTAAGGCTAGGTCAAGGTAAGGTTAGATCAAGCGTAACTGTGTTGTGTTTGAACGAGTAAAGAAAATGAGGTTGTGTCCTACCAGACAATTTAAAAACGAGAACGCTGGTTGTGAGATTAACACGATATGTCGATCCGGGTTCGATTCCCGACTGATTTGTGTCCAAACATTTTTACATGCGGTGAAGCTCATTGGGTGTTCCTGCAATTTTACCAGCCTCTGTGGCTGACGTCCTGATTTCTTATCCAGCGTTGTAATGTATAGCATTAGGTGTGCAATAGCTTAACACGCATAATCTTATTTAGCAAGAAAACCAATTTTTTTATTTCGTTCTTTATCAAAGTTATTTTTCGAAAACAAAAATCTGTATTAATATATTTACTGACTTAAATTATATTTCTTGATAAGTTTGATGTGCTTTCGTATTTTATACACACGCCGATACACACATATAAGACACACATATATAATAACTGTACAAAACCGATCATCATCGACCCCACGTACGTCACGAAAATAAGTAACACGAGTTAAACTTAACTAATTTATTCTTTTCTTTCTGTATTTTTTTAACGACATTTTCTATGGTTTTTTGCCACATACAGGTAAACTCTACAGTTTCGAATGTCTTAATATCACTTAGCGCCATTTCAATAATCATTCTAAACCCACATTACAATTATTCTTGAAAAAATGTTAACGTGACAAATTTTTGAAAATTAGATTAGTTGCAAGACTGGCATACCTACAGAATGTTTCCAAACTCCCTGCCCAAACTGAAACCACGGGTAGCTAAAAAGAAGCATATGTCAGTAAACTTAAATCCAAAAACGTCCTTGCATAGTACAAAACTGAAACAGCAGATGGCGTAGCAACACCCTTGTATAATACTTTGCATATTACCAGGCGTACGGAGCCACAGGTTGGCCGGAACGCCTTGAGGTATGCAATTGGCTTTACACTTCTTCACTGCTAGCTGCGTACTCCAGGCGTCGCCGCAACATTTGCTGATGCTATTGTCATTTACAACAACATTTCCCTGGATATACGTTTGCTGAGATTTTGTGTTCCTTTGTTGCCCACAAATGCTGTCGATTCATTTTTAGTAGAGAACGCATTTTTTTTAAGCTTCAAGTCTAACATAGGCCATGTAATATTTCCTTTATGGTCTATTTTAGTTTGCAGTTTTCTTTAATGTTTGCCTGGCATGTTAATTTTTTTAGAAACATATAATGTTTAGTTAATTGTTTGTCATTTTAATGTAACACACTTTATTATTTTTACTTTTATCCTCCGTCAGTTTTTAATTAGACGAAAGTAATTTCTTGATTGATAATTATGGATTATTCTTCTTTGACACGTGAGTATAGAATTTTTGTGTTTAAATGGAAGGCAAATAAAAATCATCTCAAGTTCGCTCGGTATAAAATCAAATCGAAATACAATAAATAAAACAGCAAATTTAGAAAAATTACACAGGAAAATCTTTTTCTCTAGTGTTCGTAGGCCAATTAATAACCATGCCTTTTTTAAGAAAAGGTTTCTTATTTACTATATTAAACTGAAAAATGAGATAACCCGTCATTTCCATGAGACTGTATGGCAACGGTGACAGTTGTTTTTGCAGTCCTTGCAGATATTCCTACAGCAATACATTATCCACAAACGTGAGTTCAATGTCGATAAAATTCTGCAATATTTCCAACAAATGAGTGATTAAGTTTGAATTTTAAAGTGTTTAATCACCTTTTCTAATATTTTCGTGAAGAATCTGCAGCATCGTGTCATCGAGTAATGATAGGTCACCTTGGCGCGTTATTTCTATTAATTATTTTTAGAAGACTGTTTTGATGTCATATTTTTATATTTTTACCACATTATATGCATATTAGGAATAGAGAACAGAATAGATAAGCACACAGGGACGAAAGGGCGTGGCGGTTCCTATAACGTGGGCGTCCCAATTTTCTGATTGGCTGTGCGAGGCTCTGGGAACGGGCCTTGCATCTGATTGGCTGCTGCATGCTGCGATATATCCCCTATTGGCTGGGCAGCCGACTGGCGAGTAGGTTACCAGGCGGACGACGTTCCAACATGCTGCTGGAAATTGACGCCATTTTTTCTGACCTGTGGAACTGGAGTTCGCGATTTAAACGACTGTGGTATAGGTACACGATCTTGTATACATGTATTACACGATTATGTGTGAATGTACGTACTTATTTACTAAGTAGCCCAAATTAATGGTGAAAACTTAAAGAGCCATACGTGGGGTGATTTTTCAAAGGTTACATTCAAAAAGTGTGAAGAAACCGCAAATAGGCTATAGACATCTGGAAGCACAGACACTATACACGATGACGCAAATTCTATGATTACATGACTAAGCAGTGCTAGCATATACGCTGGACTGTCTAGCAAAGTATAATAGATGACTGTGTGAAATCTACTCGAATTGCAATCACTAATGCTTTCGATGTTCTCCAAATCTCTCGCTGCTATTATTATCATCACGTTTGAAAGCGAACGGATAATACTCAGCTCCTCGTTCTCCTACGAATCCTTCTTGTTCTTCTCCCCCTCCTCTTCATTACGTGTGATTAACGTAATACAGACAACCTTTCTATGTAGTCTGTTGTTCCGCGAAATCCAGGAGTACCGTGCAGAAACGTTTCGGAGCGACTTTTCGCAAAGCACCACCGTCCCAGGGATTCTGCGAAACCGACTGCGTCGCACACCGAGAACCAGGCCACATGAATTGTGGCACTTAACGGTACCGCTTTGGTGGAACTGTGCCTCGTCAACTAAAAAATTCATCGTCCAATTTGTTCAGCATATCAACTCATTAATTCATTTTGTTTTTCACCATTCTCAACGCCTGCAGTTCAGTTGTAATTGGTACGGCTTACACCTTCTCGACTAAACTGCTGGTAATATCAATCACACGGAGTGGAGTGGGGAAGCGAAGTGCCATCTGGTGATTACTTTTTCGAACTTAACAATATGACAGGACTTTCGAAGTACATTTGAAAGCAGTTTGTGAATCTCACTTTGAGAATTAGTTTACGATACTTTTGAGTGACGGATTTTTTTAATAAGTCTGTCCAACGTGATATGTACATGACTTCAGGTGTTATATACCAATAACCCTGACGACAGTCATAAAACATTATATTTTTACTATTTGGATATTTAAAGTAAATTAAATCTAGAGGTTGGGAAGAAGAATATTTATTTACTGTATAATCATCTGCAAGGAAGCACGCACAGTGTCCTGTGTTCTATGAATTCTAAGGACTAAGTTAGCGCACCGAGGTAGGGTGTGCTTGTTTGTGGATATTCTAGCAACAGGGATTTCTGTGTACGAACTGTTTTAGCGTGTTTTTTTCTCATTTGGTTGACTTGGTAATGCATCAGTGTAATAAGGTAAGTACATGAGTTATATGTTTTACTTCATAAGTGTTCTGTATAATTAAGCGGGGTCATTGTGCGAGTGTGAAAGAAACGCTACTTTGCACACGTTATCTAGATAATTTTGGTAGTGTATCAAGAATGAATATTAATTTAATTCGTTTCCGATTTACTAGACACGGGTTGTATGGTAGGACATTTATTTGTGGTGTGGTGAATACGGTAATATGACGGATCATAATTTCTTCCTCGGTAGCAACTATCGTATTGTGCTCACGTCTGCATGGTCTGTTCTCAAATTTATGTTAAGCACGAAGGTGATATGGCCCATTCACTATTACTTCCAACTTATCTGAAACCCTGCTAAAGTTATATTTCCAGGATTTTCCTCAGCCCCATGTATTTAAAACTTAACCGAGTCTAAAAATTTACACCAAAGGGACAACGCATCATATTCGTGCGCTATCAGTGTAATAATATCTTGCATTAGAACTATTCCTTACAAGGCATTAGCAACACGCCTATTTTCTCTATGTTTCGATTACATAAATTATTGATGAAATATTGTAATTTATATACAGAATATCAATAAAAGTTAAATTTAAACAAAAATAAGTTAATTTTTAGTTAACAGAAGTATAAAACGCTTGTGTTACATGAGATATTTACGAAACAACCATGCACGTCATACATGGGGTGATTTTTCAAAGGTTAGATTCAGAAAGTGTGAAGAAACCGCGAATAGACTATGGTCATCAAGAAGCACAGATACTCTATCCACGATGAGACAAATCCTATGATTACATGACTCAGCAGTTAGCATATATGCAGGATGGTCTAGACAGGTATGACAGATAACTGGGTGAAGTCTACTCGAGTCCTCTCCCGGGTGGTAAACCTAGCTGAAAGCCTGCCTATCCTACACATATGTAGGGGTTAATGGCCTGGCTCATGCATAACCAGAAGAAAGTATTGGCTTTCAGACGACAACTTTCGTGCCTGAAGTCCGTATTCTGGGACTGTTGTTTTGCCTTTCTGCTGAGGAAGAGCAGACTTGCGTTTATGTTAAGTATACTGCGGGTACTTGACGGTGATATATATTATATATAGTAATGAGCTAAACTGATAGCTCCGTCTCTGTACGCGTTTGCACTGGAAACAGCGTAACCATAACTGACTCGCATTCCAGATGTCAAGGATTCTTTCCTCAGAGTCAACTGCACTGCGAGCTTGTTTCCTTAACATTTGTCTTACCAATACCATATCACATAATGCGTCATGCTTGTTTCAGCTGGTCAATCGGTGGACTAGTACTCGAATTGTATTAAACCCATTAAGACTCAGTGTACACAATTTGTGTACATTACGCACATCTGGGTAATTTTTTGTCTCTGCTGCATACTGCGAAGACCAATGATCTTACCTGTGTGTAAATGATTCGAAAACTATCCTACTGGTCTAAGTCATACTTTGTCCATATTACTGTATCCGAACATATAGCCCACAGTTCACTGGATGTGACTATGAGATAAGTTTTATGGCGACTTAGGTACAGCACGCGTCATAAAATAGTTTATTTGCAACACCTGAAACCGTAAATTAAAGTGGGTCCGAAAGGGTTAAAATTAGAATAAATAAATAATCTAAGAAAATTTGTAATCAGCAGAAGTAGTTCTTACAATTCCATGAATCATATGACCATAATAAAGTCCTCGGTGGCCGTGAGATTAACACGACGCCCCCCTACCCCCTCCCACACCAAGGCGATCGGGGGCTCGATCCTTGGCAGACCGGGTGGAGACAAAATCTGCGAAGTAACATGAAGTAACCTTAAATTTCAAATAAAACCAATTTTCCTCGGCGATATCAGTTTAATTCCGTAAGAACCTTTTCCGTGTTAGTGTCGCCCTTTTGGTTCCCTTGTTTCTCTCCCACCAAACGCATAAAATAGTTCCATATACACGTTAAGTGGAGCTTCGTCAAGCAGACTATGGTAACATAAAGACTAGAGGGGGGAGACTGATTTTCGTCTTCTGCGCATGCTTACTGCATTGAGTGTCAGATTCTCGTGGATCACGTGACAGTGGACATTGGGACAGTGGACAGTAAGACAGTGACATGCGTGTTTGTTTGCATTTGTTTTCCGTAAGATGCGTGCTTCTGTAAAACAAAATGCAATTGCGTACCTGCGTGTACAACTTCTACACGATTCAAGAACTAATTGCATGTTGTGTGAAAGGATTATTAGATATAAACAGAATTGTTTTTATTTCTTTTAACTAATTATTGTGTCCAGTCAACATTTAACGGGCAGGCCTATTGCCAAACATTCACACAGTCTTTTAATGAACGAATCACTATAAAAGTCGTGATTATATCCCTTAAACACTATTACATCTCGTTTCCTATTAAGAAGGTGCTACTTAAGTGGTAGGTAATATGCATTACGTTCTAACTCATGCTTACTACTAAGCATTAAATCTTTGCTACATATTGTTACGACTTAACCACTAGCCTACTACCACAGCAGGTGGAAGGCAGGGTGTGTCAGCTACGATGTAACTGGTAAATTTTATGTGATTTAATGTAACTCTAATTTTTAGAATCGTCTACCGTCTTTTTCCTTGGGGCCCATGTGTTCACGTCTTAACCCTTGCCATGCTTATTTATACGGTGACGACTCACTCCCTAAATGCCTCTTTGTAAATAAGTTTCTGAAATGTGTCAATGAAGATCTATATAAATTTACTCTGAGGTGAGGTTTAATCAATTTCCATAAATTACGACTTGTTATTGTTAGTTGTTTAGTTACTTCGCTATATATATAAATTAATCTCTGAGGTCGACAATGAGGTGTAATTACGTTTGCGTTCTCCTTATGTCCAGTCCTGAACCTGCATGGGTTAATGTAGAGTTCAATAAACCCGAAATACATGGGCTGTCTCTGAACTCANCCCCCCTTCGTAATTTATAGTGTGCTCTTATACTACGTGACAATATAAATACCAGTACTTAGTAGACAGGTTTTTAATAGTTCATTTTACTATACTAAGTATATAGTGCATGTACTAATTCTGAATTGTATTAACAAATTTTCTTGGTTTCAAGAATAATCTCATTTCATTATCAAGCCCCCTTAGACACCTGCTCGTCCTGGATCCACCCCCGCATCGTAGTGCTTATTGTCCAGGTCCTGAAATGAAGAAATATTCCGCAGCGGGCACGCGCACTCTTCTTCGGCGGGGATGCGGCGGCGAGGTCGCCGCCCCGAACAGACT
>NQII01000624.1:279371-298802 GCA_002778355.1 Clitarchus hookeri | reverse complement strand
CTCGTCCCCCGCGACCAGACCTTCGATGACGTCACACCACGAACTGGCCGAGACTTCTTGCCACAAGTACTGCTATCGCCGACTGGATGGTCAGTCGCACGTAGTGGAGCTTCGGGTAGAAAATCCCGCGATTCGAAAACAGTTGCGTATTTTGTTGTGTTGGCTAGACACGGCCCAGCCTACCGAGCCGGCAGCCACGAACCTCAAATGGGGAATCAATGTTAAACGAAATTCCTTCTCATTGCGTCAATTTCAAAGAGAACTATATCAAACAAATAAACATTTTGACTCATCTTTCTCAGAAAATATTGGCATACAAAATAATTTTTGTGTAAAAAAAAATGTTTATAATTCCTTTTTTTTTTGTTATACTTAAATTTCAGGATTTCATTTAGGAAAAAAAAAATTAAACAAAACGATCAGGAAGATTTTTTAACGTAGAAAGATTCCTTAAGAAACTGCACGTAGAGTACTTTTTGTTTGAAATAGTTATCTTTAAAACTGATGAAGTCAGAAGGAATTTCGTTTAATATTTGATTCCACGTTTGAAGTTTGTGGCTGTCGGCTTGGTGGGCCGAGCCGTTAAGGGTGCTATTACGAAAAAATTCATTATTTTATATTTGTACGAAATACTGCTCAACTTGTAGACATTACTTACAAGTACTATTTCCTTGAATAAAAAAATTTATGCTGCATATATTTTGCATAATTGAATGTCAAAATCACAATTTTTCGTATTTTGGGAACGTATAAATAATACAAACTAACTGGTTTATCCAAGTGAGATCATTCACGTTGAAATGAAATGCCATTAGTTACTTCAAAAAATATTTGTAATGACGCTATGTAATGTTAACGAAATTTTTAAAAATTGCTCAAAAAAAGTAAATTTTTGCATATTTTTATTTGTATCCTATGAGTTTTTGTAAAATAGATTTGGTTAAGAATACCTAAATTAATGCGTGACCTTTCAGTCACTCTTGTTAAATTTTCTGTAAAAGTGTTTTGTTTATTTTATATGCACGTCACTGTTTTCTATAGGCGTGCATACAAAAGGTCTAGGGAAGTCGGTGTGACTTCACCAGCTCCCCCCCCCCCCNACGTAGCACGAAATCGTCGACACTGTTACTGTGACATGTGTTATTGAGCTTGACTGTACATGGTAGCTGGAAGAAGGTCGGAAACTACCTTCTCTCTGCGCGTGTCACTGTTTTGTGCTTGACGTAGGCGAAAATTTGTGCGAATAAGCCGCTGCTCTCGAAAGCCACGCGTAGCTTTTTTTCACTCTGGTCAGTTGTACAACCTTCTACGGGTACGTGAAACAGTTCTGCTTAATCAAATCATTTTATACAATAATTAAGAAAACACGTAGCTCCTAATTGAAACGTTTTACTGATTTGGCGTATTCAGGTGCATTTTTTAGATGCCAAGCAAAATTCAGGTGTAGATCGAAAGTTGCTATGAAATTTTATTACCACCAAACTTCAACATAACCACGCCGTAGAAAAGACTAAAACTAAAGAAGCTTGACGAAATTATAGTTCGGAAGTCTCCTGTAATTATCGGAACATTTGTTCGCTGTCGCTGTTGTGTAGTGGTCATGCCACTGGCCTCCCACCACGTCGATCCGGGTTCCGTTGTCAACAAGAGTTAAACCCGGATTTCCGCATGTTGGAAATGTCATTGGCCGGTCGGTTTTCTTAGGGTTCTCTTGTTTCCAACCACCATTACATTCCACCATTGCTCAATCTTAACTTAGATTCACACACGTCAGCGCTGCGCTGATGACTTCAGCTTTTATGCAGCAGCGAATATCTCTAACTATATGCCGTTCACGATAAAGTGAGCACTTTTGATGCCCCCGCCACTTTTTTCCTATCAGCCATTTTTTTATCCGTCCGCGATTTTTAAAATAAATATTGCCATGTAAGTAATAAACACCGGACTTGAAATTTAACGTCAAAGGCTACAATTATATATATATATATATATATATATATATATATATATATATACATATATACATTAACTATTATTCCAATTGAGAAGGTTTCAAAAAGTGCACACTTTGCCGTTAATAGCCTATATATGTCGGTCTATATTTTAAAACGTGTACGTGCCATGTTTAAAATGAGAGCGGGCTCGGTGGGACAGCAAATCGAATTCCTTGTCACTGAGAATTTTTTTTTGTGAGGTAGCGAGGTGTGTGGTAACGTGGTGTTTGCACACATATTGAAGCACGGATTGATTGGGTTCCTATTGACTTGCTGTTCACTGACCAGGATCTCGTAAGTCCTGAGTCATACCGGTTCCGGCCCCTCCCGACAAGAGCGTCGACGTATTGGCGTTCACAGTCACCATACAAGAGCTCCTGGTCTTCCCCGCATTGCACACCGCCGTACAGTTGTGTGGTATCGATAGCCTGGCTGGTCAAATATCAGATATCGAGAACTACTCGGTCAATTTTAATAACAATTGGAACGTAGCTTTTCTGACTTATTATTATGAAGTACTGTAATTTTCAGTTCAATGTAACAAATGATTTTCAAAAAAATTGAGTTCACTATTTCAATCTATTTTGATATGGCTACAGAAACATAATTAAATATGACAATTTTATACCTCGTACATTTTTGTAAGTTAGATCTAGTTCCATTCTCACTGTCACCTTTGGGCGAATAACAGGGTACTGGAGGCTAACCAAGCAATGGCTTGAGTTCTCTTCATTATGGCAAAGATTTCCTCTTATTCAATATCTCTAAGATGGTAATGTACTTAAAGGTTCGAGCAAATCAGCAGTCTATGGAAGAGGTCAATATTTCTGTCGTTCCTTGAAATTTTCTCGTGAATATTTCCTTAATATATCTGGTAACTTTGTTCCTAACTTCGTGAGCATGCTCGGAGAGTTGACCAATAGGTAATATGCAGTTTCCTATAACCTACTCTCCATGAATCTAAAACGTATGTAACGTTATTGGCATGTTATATAATTTCTACTCTAACTACATTTCTCTAGTTTCCCTTGCATACATACCAAAAGCATGTTTATCGATGGCAACCTCACACGAAAGAACTTCGAATATCACACACAGATCACAATCATATCTGCATTAATTCCCGTTACAGGCCTATCTGCAGAATTGACGGCCTCTTTGAAAAATCATCTAGCTGTGTTTCCATCATTTGTGTTTTCACTGCTTTGCTTCGGCATATCAATGAGTAGTCCCATTTATTTTCGAAAACGCTCCCGGGAGTTATTCTTTCTATAGTCAACAAGTTTCTTATCGTTGCCACATTTGTGTTTGGTCATTTGAATTAACTGTTATTTGTTCCACATGAACTTAACATTACTACTATCCGTGTAAAGTTTATGCCAGGCTGTGAAATTAATATACAGCGTTGCCTCGTAAGTCGGTTACAAAGATTGGTACATGATTCCATGTGAAAATCATTGCGGCTATGAGTATACAAAATAAATTATACCAGGTTCAGCGAATACCAGATTAAGAATTGCACTTAAAATTATATGCTGATACGTGGAATTACTTTTCCTTAATTTTCTGCCGACATAACTTTAAGCGTCCCAGTCAATGTCAATTTCTAATACATCGAACCCGGTTCGCCTTGGTGGGAGGCGGATAGTCTGACCACTACACCACCGTGGCCCCACTTTCCAATGAGTTCTGCGTGTTGTACAGTCAGGTTGCAGTGTTCCCTTGAACGTCACTCTACTTCTACGTTAAGGCTCCCGCCTACATGACTCTTGAACTGCGTTGCAGATTATTTGAAATACTCGTTTTTCTAATAAACTATAAAAACGTGCGTCTTATGTGGTGTTATACGAAAAGAACACGCACTTCAGATGAGGGCTGTTGAGTGCTTTCAAGACGTCACGCACATTAGAAACACAATTTCAGAGTAACCCAAAATGGCTACAAGCTGCTTTTTCAAAGTTCTGTATTTCAAAATATCCGCTTCAGATACATACGAAACACCTCAAGGGCCCTGCATCGAACCTTGCCTCAGACTCTCCACCAATAAAATAATAGGTTCGCAGCTGAATGTCCCATAGGTACACGCAGTGCGACTAGAACGCTGCACGCCAGTTGACAGCCTTGCTGTTAGCGACGATGGCACATTTGATGCACGTTGCAGAGTCGCCCTTATCGCTCCCGCGCTTCTCGCGTCTCGAACGCGGAAAGAAGCGCCAGGTAGGCGGAAGCCTTAAGGCTCGGTCTCATTCGCTACGTTGAAATTTCTATTCACGAGCCATAACTTTCTTTTACAGTCGTAGTTAAAGGCTGTTCACTATAAACTGAGCACTTTCGAAAGTCCTGCTTAAGATCTACTTGTATGTAGGGGCTTACGTTGTGTATTTTTCCGCCATATGAAAACTAACATTGTCGTATGCCTGGTCACTTTATTCATGCGTACTGTAAGTCAAGAAAATCGTGAAATTATTAGAAAAGTAGATATTTAACAAATTTTCTGATTCATACACTTATTTGCATTTTAAAAAAAGCTGAAAGAATAAGAAATAATTTCTGTACTCACGTATGTTTACCTAGAACTTTAAATTGAGTGTCAAGAAATGGAACTTCTTTCCTTCCGTCGTTACCAACTTTATTGGGCGCTTGCCGGGCAGTGTGCCCCTTAAATTTATGCAGGTAGGGGAAGTGATATTTTTTTGTCAAAAGTTGATTTCAAAAGTGCTTAAATAACCGTGAACGGCCCCTGCATCTGTGGGTTTTCTTCGCGTATCTGTTACAGAATCTCATTTGCAGAGGGTAAAGCGTGACGACGGAAGCGCTGCTTGCGCGAGCGACCGATGGGGCTCTGGGCAAGTGCGTCGCTGTGCCTCGAACGCGAAAAGAAAGACCTCTGGGTGCATGCACTCGTCAAGTGTACTCGTCAAGTGTTCTCGTGGCAGGGGGAGGGATGCGAGAAGCGAGCGCGGCAGGACGCAGGTTCACCGCCCTCGACGACGACCAAGGGCAGCGCGGCAACTAAGTCCTGAACGGATGTGAGCGCCAGCCACAGCGCATGTCAAGTAGACACGTCCCCCCCCCCCTCCACCATTCTTCAGCAGTCTGACCGGCCACGCGCACGCGCTGAATAATTATTACTTCACCTAAACGCTTTTTCAACGTTAATTAAACCTCATTTTGAATTAATCATGGGTGTTTTAACACGGACACTGGTTGAAATATTCATTGTCCCGTTGGCAGTGTTTTACGGGAAAGCATAGGAAGTTCACTTTAAAGCGATCACCTTTGAAAGTCCTGCTTAAGTGAGTGAAGAGTGAAGAGATTTGGGCGGCTCTTAACAACGAGGTCTTGAGAGCCAATGAGGGTGATTCGGGTGATTATGGAGCAGCGCCGGAATGAAAGGGTGGTGGAAACGGAAAACCCCCGAGAAAACCCGATGACCAGCGGCATCGTCCGCGGCAGAATTCCCACATGTGAAAATCCGGGAGTGACCTGGCTGGGCATTGAACGCCCGGTTCGCCTTTGTGGGAGGCGAGCAGGCTAACCGCTCAAGGTCCTCCCCTCCCCTCACCCGGTTAAGATCTACACTTAAATCCTCAATTTTTATCTTTCCGACATATCTGAAATTTACATTGTTATGGTTCTCGTCACTTTATTCACGCGTCATTCTGGTGAAAATGTGAAACTGGAGTAACCCACCTGAATACGTTACAAATACGCCAATCAGTACCCAAAAATGTATAATACAAAAATAAATGCCAATTTGAATTATCATAAATTTTAACATTCCACTCCTAGTATCGCACGTGGGAATCGTGCTGGACGATGACGCAGGTCGGAGGGTTTTCTCGGATATCTCCTGTTTACTACGCCCTTTCATTCCGGCGCTGCTCCATTTTCACCTCGATTCACCCTCATCGGCTCTCAAGACCTATTTGTTAAGAGCCGCCCTTCCCCCCTACCCTTTTTTCGTAATACAACATGGTGAACTGGAATCATTTTACTTAATTCGCTGCAAATTTGCCCGGAGACCTGCATATCGGTGTGCCAGGTAGCATCTACGTGCACTGGTAGAAAAAATGTCCGTAAAACTACGGGAAATACCGATTACAAGTTATCCATGCATCTATTTTAAATTACGGTCTCTTCGTTTTTTTTTTCAATAACGTTCTCTCCATAAATTTTGCACAAATCTCCGTGAATTCACGGAACGTGTCCACAAATTTGTAAGTTAATTTTTTATCTGCTCTTTACAAAAAGGGGTAACAAAGAAAATGTTTTACTTTCGTTATGTGGGTGATTGATTCACTGTGTATAAAATGACTATTAAAAAAAAGAAAAATCTTGTCCGGTAGCGGGATTTGAACATGGCAAAACATCTAAGCGATCCATTACTTAACCTACTCACCTGCCACATTTAATTTTAAACTATAGTTGTAAATACGAATTTATATTCAATGATCCATGTATCTCAGTTTCTTGTCATGTTTCTTTTGTAATGTGTTTCACTGTGCATAACAAAGAAATTAGAAAAAAATGTAAATATTTTGTCTTGTGGGATTTGAACACGAATAGAAAAGTCAACAATTAATAACTCGAACCACTTACCTACCACACATTTGCCAGGAGTTTTTTGTAAATATAGATTTTTACATGAAGGTGACGAACGCGTCTCTCTTAGTTCCAAGTCGTGTTAGAGCGCTCTTTATATTTGCGGTTTATAACACGGGGTTACGAAAAAGTTGTTTTATTTTCGTTATGTGCGTGTTTCACTGTGTTTACGGAAGGTTTTTTCCTGCAGGGGAATTTGCCTTTGAAATTTTGGTAGAACCTCACACTGACCGAGTTTGAATGGTAATGCAACATATAAAATAACACAGAATATTTTTATGAACGCACAGCTATATTCAAATTTCTAAACTTAACAGACGAACTAGTTTGTGTTGGAATCACGTGACTTTGACAGCTTGCCTACAGTACGTGTGCAAATGCGCGTAAACACGATGTAGGAGACGAAAATTTGTGTATCTCATGTTTAGTTTATGGTTAGTCGTCGCACGTAGAATTAGAGACATATGGTTGAACAGCAAAATACGATTCAAGTCACAGGTTCGTCGATAAAATCCTCCAGGCGATCCTATTATTCTCGTATCTGATGATGTAGAAATAAGAACGCTCGTTTTCTTCCGGGGAGTCGAGAATGTTTTCGCATAGTGTGATATAGCAATGCTGACCTCATTGGTATTTCACTGTCGCCTGGATAGAGAAGAACAAATTAAGAAGCCCTGGAGAAATAAGTCGTCCACAAATTTTCCTATGGTTTTCTGAACGACCCCGGTGAGTTCCAGGAAGAAGAATGATTTCTGCCTGTCATGCGTCCACGGATCAATTTTAAATAAATTCTTTCTCAATGCATTAAATTTAAACATAACCGTTTGAAACAAAAAAAAAATTCAACACGACATTCTCAGAAAATACTGCCACGTTAAGAAATGTAAAAAAAAATTATAATAATATACGTTTATAATTTTATTTGTAAAATGTAAAATCCGATGTCAAATTTTTGAAAAAATTGTTAAACATAAAAATTGGCAAGATTAATAAACGTTCCAGCATTTCATGCGAAATTTCACGTGTAATACATTTTTTTTGAAACGATTATCTTTAAAATTTATGTACCGAGAAGGAATTTATTTAACGTTGATTCCCCATTTTAACTAAGTGGCTGCAGGCTAGGTAGGTATAACCCTTAATTTGTAACATTTTCACATTAAAGTAAACAGAATCCTTGCGTCTGTTTCAATTACTAAATCTAACATTCAATTTAGCCCGTTTATGGCTGATTGGTACCAAATCTAGTCCACGCTGGCCCTACACATTTGACATTTTAGTTACTCTCGTTTTTACATTGACATAGGCTTTATTTTAATATTTCGAAATTTTTATTGGCACTTTACTAATTTGGCTTGCAGAAAACAATGTCTCTAAAACACTTCGCCACATGCGAAATTAAAATTGCCCAAAATTGTTAGGGATTAAAATATACAACAGATTTTAAGTTGCGCCTTTACTTTAAAAATCTGGGTTTTGAAATCACGATTGTAAACATTTATTTCTGGAGAAGTATGTAAAACCAGAAAAGGCTGGAACGTATCCTCATATATCTAAATTAAGAAGAATGTTGTACTAACGTCTTATATCTATCGACTTGGCGTTACTATTAGCTTTTCAGAATACATACACAAAATTTGGGGCGTTAAGATCTCAATAATAGCTTCCTACGCTTTTTTACAATGTTAGATATTGACTACCTTTGTTTTTCTCTGACTGCTAACGTAAAATAACTTAAAAAAATATCGGGGATATCATTTTATGTAAGTAATCAGCGAATATCAGTGAATATCTAACACTGTAATAATGTTTAGGCGATTACAATGTAGATCTTAGCGTACCAAAAATGTCCGTGAGCACCCTGAGAAATTAATTTTAACGTGTTTGTATTTACGTTATAGGACGTTAGTGCAGCATCGCCTTCAAAACTGCGGTCTTGTGCCGCAGTGTGCGTACTGGGGACGGAATCCGTCGCAGGCAGATGTGGGGATTAAGCCGATGACAGCGAAGGGAATAAGCNGGGGGGGGGGGGCAAATGAGACAAATTACAGCGGCTTGGGCTCTCCGCAGAAAAAAAAAACCACAGTTCGGGACAGAATTTAATTTGTTTACCGCACGAGCTGGGACAAATTACGGTCGCCCTGATGCTATCCAGCGATGCGAGGTTGTGGATGTTAGATAGCAGGGATAGGAATGTCCGCAACCGGCTATCAATTGGGGGAAATACTCGTTCGATAGTTAATTAAACCTCAACATGATCGACCACAGTTTTGTTATTAATTTTATTCAATCTCAAATCCATGGAATCACTGCGTTTTAAAAGGCGTGAAAATACTGATTGGGTACAACACTAGTTTCGTGCTCGACAAGATGTAATTATATATTTTTATCTCTAGTTCTTTTCATCTAGTTTTGAAAATTACAATTGCTTGCCTAAATGCGTGTTTGTGCATATAAAGAGGAAAGATAATGACGATGTTTGCACGTGACTCAAATTTTCTTAGGTCTCTAACCCCTTTAAAGGGTCACTCAAAATGTCGTGCAACTCTTTCGTTTTAGTGTAATTATTATGGTAAGTGATGTCTGATGGTTGAGTTTTAAGTGTGCATTAACATGCAACGAGAAACGTTTAAAAAAATCCTTAATACTTGGTTGTATTCTCTAGACATCACATATAACATGGCACTTACACGACTTTCGTCAAGCAACAGAGTATCTCTACGCGGTTATCTGGCGGAAAACATGTGTTTGATTATTTAACGGCACATCTGTAAAACCCAAAGATATTGCTCCCGGAAGTATCCGATGGTTACGACGTCGAAATAATTACCATACGTGGTTTTCCCTCTTTATTGGTTTCTTATATAGTAGAGTGCACTAACCACTCCCGATACCACAACATTGGAATGTTTTTTTTTTTTTTTTTTTGTGACACGAACGAATGTTCAATGTGTGCACCGAGAGAGAGACACGGCGTACACACACGATAGTCTTGTTCTTGCCACACTCACAACATGGGCCTGTCGATAGCGCCTTCCACTGCGACGATCCGCTTTCTTTAGTCTGCGATATTACGTGGGGACGACTGGACTCGTCTTTAATGTGACCCCACAAATAAAAGTCGCACGGTGTGAGGTCAGGTGATCTTGGCGGCCACAGCATCCGGTGATGACTTCGTGGAGAGGGATTCCAAAACACAAGATGACTTCTCAACACATGTAGCAACCTTTACATGACACCTTGACACCTGCAAGGAATGCCCACTGAACAACACAAGGGTGTCACAGTGGCAGGACTGTGGACTCGAGGCGTATCACAACATACACACACACACAAACTGTTTGCGTGCCTAGTTCACTCTGCACTGTTGTCAATAATGTACGTTACGTGGTTTAGTTGCAATAAATTTCTGTAATGCTTGAAGTCTTTATGAAAAACGGTTTATATATACATATATATATATATATATATATATATATATATATACACTGCTATGTTATATTTGCGAATAAATTCTTACAGTGTAATTTTTATGATACTAAAGGTCTTAATATTAATAAGAAAGTACTTTTCATGATGTTTTTTTATTTTAAAATAGTGAAATTTGTAATTAAGAAAGACTTATTATTTTAAAAGATGACTCCGTCATCTTTGAGGAGAAAACGCATATATTATGAATTAATTTGTTATTTTGTAATATAAAGAATTACCACTTTAATTGTTCATTAGTATTAAAATATTTAGCTCAGAAAATATTAAAATCTGTCCACACATAACACTAAAAACCGCAGTTATTTACTTAAAAATGCGCTGGAAGATAAAGAACTAATTTTTACGTTACTTCACAGTGCTGATGACAATGTTTTTAGTATAATTACTTCGCAGTGGCCTACTGCAGGAGTTTTTTTGTCTCCAATGCGCATTACTTAATAACTTCCAACCATTTCCTTTTTTTCCTTTATAATATTTTTTACTAAACAATTTTATTTACTTTATTTTACATTATTTCCTTTCAAACAACGTTACGGTGGGCATCAAATTCAGTATATGTATGTCTTTCTCACAGCCGTTGTTGATTTTTTTAACCATGTATAGAAAACCTATTGCACTTGAGTTTTTAACGGTAATATATCCTTCAAGGTTTGCTCATAACCGGTCATTTTCCGATTCCGTCCAAATATTTTCACAAATACCATACTCAGAAAAGATTACATGATAAATGTCTTTACTTATAATTGCTTCTCTTTTCCTTATCATTTTCTCTAACATTTCAAATACACTGTCTGAAAGTAAAATCTGTGACCAAGAATTGTCAACTAATGTTCCATTTTTTTGAAAACCTGACTTGGTATATAGGTCTAATACATCAAGGTACATGGTATTTTTTAGTTTTTATTTTGCTTCTAAAAAGCATTTGAAAGCGACTTTAGTTTGACTGGTATCCCAGCTGCTCTCTCAAATCGTCCTTCTGAATGTTTAATTATATTCACAAACTCAGAGCATACTTCATTTTACGCTATGCCAGTTTATTTATGTAAATAAACATAGACATTAGATAATACATATTAATTCAATTGTAATCATATCTGCGGGTAACAAAAGTTTAGTTAAAAAATGGTGTTTGTTGCGGTGAACCAAATACAGTACTCCATTGCTAATAGCTTTGGTACAGTCTGATTTTGTGGCAAATAAAAAGATACTTTCGCAACTCCACTATCTGGTGTTCTTAACATCTCACTAAAAACATTTTGCTTGATCTTTGTGAAGCTTTATGTGACTCTTTTTCTGACAGATAGATGTATAACGATATTATTTTGTGTTTTATTGTCTCCCAAAATGAGCATTCACCGGTTTAAGGACAGAAAATCATAAACTCAAGATCATCTGAAATATTTTGCAGTACTTTGATAGTAACACTATTTGTTACTCTTCTTCACTCCATTTCCTTTTCCATTCACACCAAGGTAGCATTATAGCTCCGGAGCTTGATGTATTTTTATAATCTTGCTCCTACCATACTGAATTTCCCTACACTCCAGATATTCTATATTTAAACTGTAATATTTGTGTCAATAAACTTAATATATTGCCTCTTCTTCGTACAGAGTATGAATTTCCATTTTTGAAAAGTACTTGGGAATAGTGTGTTTTTTCCTGCACACCTTCAAAATGGATAAGAAAGTCCTGCTGCATATACAAGTTATGACGCCATCGTTTTTCCCAATGAAATTATCTCACCTAGATTGTATTCGTGGCCCTTCTTTACGTTTGGGGGGAGAGGGGTTATTTGTGGCATATGTTTTAGGGGGATATAACCATATAACGTAAAACCCAAGAACCTGAATGAATTGCTGTATTTAGAAGTACATTGGGCTTCAAAAGTATATGTTATATTTAAGTTGCAAAAAAAAAAAGTATTCAACCGAGCTTTTACTTATGGGTATAAGTGTGTCTAAATATAATAATACAATCCTCAAAAACGTCTTCAACCAGACTGGAGGTTCTCTTTGTAATGAGTTAATTTCTTATTAAAAAAATTTACGCAGTGTGTAAAAAAACAGCTTTTTCTTACTTGGTTATATGCAATAAATTCCACCTTATAAATATATATATATATATATATATATATATATGTGAAATTAAGTTTGATTTACAATAAAATATGCGTAAATATGTAGTTGAGTTGAAAGGTATCGGCCGGCGCTTAACAGCGAAGTCTTGAGAGCCGGTGAGGGTTAAGTGAGGTGAAGATAGAGCAGCAGAGGAATTAAAGGGCTGGATAAACAGGAGATCCCCGAGAAAACCCGTCAGCCAACATTTATTATTATGGATTGTTTTCTTGCGTTCTGTTAAGGAAGTTGGTTTCACAAATTAGGGTTTTTGCGACTGACAATAAGCAGCCGCCGGTACATGAGAGTTGAGTATATTTCAGATTTTGCTGGCAGTAACAGGATAATACATGACTTATGAATATTTATGGTTGTATTTGGGGAGAATAGTTCTGAAAACCGTGAATGCGACAATGTTTCTCCACGTAGATATTTAAACTACGTGGAAATAATTTGTGGCTGGCTGTAATCGTGCGCTGGAGATGGTATGGTCAGAGAGACGTACATTTAATGCACGATGCAAACATTGGTAATTCCAGAATTTCAGGGATGTACAGTATCTGAGAACTGAGCAGTAACCCTGTTGTACTCGGTGGCATTCAGGGTCGGTGCATGGCTGGTATTGAAACGCCTGCAAGATCTGCAACCATCAATTCCTCTCGTAGAAGTGGTTATCTCTGAGCTGACGGTGCCTGGCGCATTTTTGACAGCGACTGGCAGTGAACGTCTGCATTTGAAGGCCCGGTGAATGGGAACGAAATTTTTTCTTATTTTCTTCTCGGGTGTCTTCCCGATGAATAAACATATTCTTTATATTGCAGAATTTATTGTGAAATATCATGTTCCGGAAACTGGAATTGGATTGGATCGGAAAGGGTTTATTAACGTCCCCCGGTGTTATGCCTGAAGGCTTATCAGGGGACGGCTTATAAACCACTTATTACCTATCTTAAACTATCACCGATACCTTACCTGGGATTCGAACCTAGAAACTCCCGCACCCCAGACCGGTAGCTCACTAATCGACTTGTGACACGGGAGGTCAGCTATTCTGGAAATGAATACATTGTTTTTAATTATTGCCAAATAACAATTCTGAAATATGTCAGTAGGTGAACTCATGGGATAAGGGTGTGAAGGATGATTACTTACCTGGGGCTCAACCACTCACTCCGAAGATATGCCAGAACACTTCCCTTCTTAGTCATATTTTTCCTCATTTCACTAACAGAAATGATTACTCACGCTCAAAATTGCAGTGATCCCATTTATTTATAGGCTGTTCAAGGTAAAGTGAGCACTTTTGAGGCCCTTGTTACTTTTTTCCTTTTAGCAACTTGTTATCCTTTAACCACGTTTTAAAATAAATATTGCCATTTAAGTAATAAGAACAGTGTTTATATTCCGCCGCACTCAGATGTTAATGTCTAAGGCTAATATAAAGAAAAAATGTATTATTCCAAGTGAGAAACCTTTCAAAAGTGCTCACTTTAACGTGAACAGCCTATACATACAAAACGGAAAACTCCGTTACTCATGCGACATCAGTGCTACCTGGCGGCGAAAAATTTTAGTTGCCAAACCAAAAGCACTGAGCTTCCCAACCTCAGTAGAATAAAACTTTACCAGAGTAAACGTACCTGTAATTGCGGAAGCGGTAAATTACTGACACTGTGTTTATTAATATTCAAGTAGTCTGAGATACGGGATATATGACTTCGTGTCCTATGTCCATTCGAGATAAATATTTTAACCCCAGGATACGGGAAATCCCGTAAAGTACGGGACAGTTGGCAACCCTACTGCCGGTGTAAGGCCGAGATTACGATGGCTTCACATTACACGTAACACGCATCACGCTACACTTCCACGTGTAGGTAAATCGTGGTCTTTTTGGATAGTATATTATGATGCTTCACGTAAGCACGTAACCTTTGTGCACTGAATGAAAATGTTGGAGATGAGTTTTGTTGATTTTCAGATTGAAAATTCTCAATATTCTTGTTTTACATGCGTATTTCTGTTTTAATATTGATATGGCAAGAACAAGTTGTGAAAGTATGGCGTTCGTGATTTACACCAACTTTGAAAGCAACTAGGACATCGTCGTAACCTAAAAAAAACTAAATGGCTTTGTGAGATGTACACACGCTTTTCGTATACATGGAATAAATCTCATGTTATACAATTTTATCTGGAAAGAAAATTAAAATTTTTTAAATGAAATTAATTTACTAAAAATTTGAAACCTAACGATAAACATTCTATATTTCATGCATGTATTTTTACACTCTGAGAAACCACATTAATAAACTGCAGCAATGCAGAGATCAGTAAGTATTTGCTTAAAAGTAAGTAAAAATAGCCCAACTTCTATTTACACTTTCGACGTAACTTACGGGACAAAGTTACACGGAAGGTACACGTATTTTAAACGAGATCAGACGACATGGCGGGAAATAAAAATAAATCCACGAAAAGCAGAGATAACACAACACCGTCCCTATCGTGATCGTCCAGCGAGATCACGTGGTGCAGAGTCTCACGCGTCACGTATCACGCAAAAGAGTTAGACGTCGACAAGCTTTTCCCATTCAGGAAGAACGTTACGCGAAATGACCCGATGGTACACGATGGTCAAGACGTAGCCGGCCTGCGTGAACGTGTCGCTCGTTACGTGTTACGTGAAGTCATCGTAACACCGGCTCCTAAACCCGCCTTCGCGGTCTGGCACCGCTCTTTGGCAGCCGCGCTCAACTCCGCAGTCTAAGGCGAGTTTCCCCCTCTTTCTCCTCCGTCGACCGGAGACCCTTATCCAACATCGACCAAGTAGCGTTGTGCAGCTCGCCGCGCAACATTTTTCTAATGCGCCACTCGCGTAGGGGTGCGTCCGTGTGTGCGTGCGTGCACGCCCTCGGGGGGTTCTCCGGCGTGGAAAATCCGCAATCCCGGGATAGGAGCCGAGATTCTTCCCCCGGACTCTTGTTTACGACGCGCCGTCGTTGGCAAGGGAACGCGCCTCGTGTCTGCAGCGCTCTGCACGCCACATAAAGTCCGCGGGCGAACCGACGCGAGGGCTTTCTACCAAATCAAAGCTATCTGTTTCTCCTTGTCAACGAAGAATTTGTAGGGGGAGGTGGGGGAGGAGGTGCTCGAAGGTTGTTTTATCTAACTGCTGTTTGACTCGCTGTTGCCGCGGCGCGAAATTTCTGTTGCTCCCCCCGAACCTAGGAGGGCACTTCTCTCGATTGGGAGCGTTCTTCCTTTCCTTGCCCGTCGTGAGGGACGCCTCCATCGCACGCGTCGACAAGCAACTGGGCTGCTAGCAGCCGTTACGCTTTTCCAAGAAAAGAATTCCTTGAATAGCTAGCCACTCTACTAACGACGGCGTTAAAAAGGGAATAATAAAGTAATATCAAACCCGATTTTTATGTGTTATGACGCCAGAAATACCAATGCACCATTTTTTTTTAAATGAAGTATAGACGAGCTGCATGAAACCTGACAAATATTGAATACGTACTTTCAATGTTAAACAACGGAACTATTCTATACTCAACAGATTACGTTACTGAAAAACTAAAATGTTGCGGAACATCTAAAAACCTGCGTGTGTTAACGAAAAAACAAAAATATAACAAACCACGTTAAGCTTGCTCATTTCACTGTGCTTTGCTGTGAGTTAGTGTTCCGGGCGTCAGGTAGATTTGTTAGAGTCAATGTGACGTCATTGGTGTTCAGACTGCGATGCGGACATTGCAACTGCAGACCAATGTTGAGATACATACCTGCTGCAGCGAAGCAGTGCCTGTGCTCTTCTGCCTGTGAGCGTGAAGTTAACATAAGGTAGGGTACGCTAACCAACTGCGCATAGCGGATCTCCGTGTTTCAAAATTGAGCCTCGGAGTACTTAAGAATACAAAGGTGAAATAGCCGCTTATTTCGCGAGCTCCAGTCACACACACACACCCAGAACGGCGTCGCTAGCCAGCAACATGTCATCAACGCCGTTTGCCAATCAGCGCCTGGTATTCTACCGGCCAGCCCGCTGCCCAGGCATGAAGGGACCTATCGAAGCACGCAGTAGCTAAT
Source organism: Clitarchus hookeri (assembly GCA_002778355.1). Lineage (NCBI taxonomy): Eukaryota > Metazoa > Arthropoda > Insecta > Phasmatodea > Phasmatidae > Clitarchus > Clitarchus hookeri. Next base: position 282,502 of record NQII01000624.1, on the reverse strand, counting down.
CGGTAACAAGGCCAGTTCCCAGAACCTCGCGGGGCCGCATAAAAGTAACCGCCGCCGTGCTATTTCGTCTCTGTGTACTTGTCGACTCTATAGTTCTAACTCATCTTTAGTCTGAGGTTGTGAGAATACGCCTGGTTGCTGCTGGCCCGGCCAGCAGCTCAATCCGACGTGTAACATAACGCACAGGCGCTCAGATACAGGCTTTTCACGGTAATCTGAGCACTTTTGAAGCCCTAGTTACTTTTTTCATTTAACAATTTTTATCTGTTAACAGTCTTTTCAAATAAACATTGCCATGTAAATAATAAAAATATTGTGCATATTCCACCGCACTCGGAAGTAAACGTCTAAGGGTAAAATAAAATACATTTATTGAATATAATTATTCCAAATGAGAGGGCTTTCAAAAGTGCTTACTTTACTGTGTTACTGACGTCGCAGTTCTGCTCCTAAATTTGTATACTTGGTCGAAGGAAACCAGAATATTCCAATGTTTTATTTAAGAGTAGTACAAATTTTTTTTTTTCATAATAACTGCAAAAATATAGCAGAAAATTAAATGAAATACAGAAAGAGCGCATGCACATTATTTCTCAAAACTTTAGTATCTTGTATTATTGTATGATATTGTATGGTTTAGAGATATAAATAATAAAGGAAATACTGACTCAATAAACATATCCATAGTTATTTTACCAAATCAAAGTCCGCGACAAAACTTATTGCGTTTAGTGAAGTTCTGAATACGAAATGTCATTATAATATTTACCAAGTGTCACATCTTACTTACATTTATAAAAAAAACAGTTCATCAGTTTGCACTATCAAGAGTGGATGGAGACTCATCAACTTCAAGAATACATCAACATTAACAAATGTTGTCTCATGATTTAGTTCATTATCTGAAATGCGTGAATTTCGCGATATTTTGCCAACAAAGGCACACTTCCGAGTTCTTTCATTTCTCGGGCCACAACTGTTTATTCAATAGCTGCTATTATCTCAACAGGTATCTCAAGATCTCGATATTAAGAGCACAAATTGCTTCGCTCAATCACTTGAGCCTTATCTTATTTTATACGATTTGGTTACACATGATACGGTTACATATCTTCCTGTTTATTGTAGTCTATTCGCGGTTTCTACCAAACTTTTTTAATCAAACCTTTGAAAAATCACCCCATGCATGACGTGTTTTGGTTGTTTCCTAGATATGTAATCCATCACAAGCGTTTTATACTTGCGTTTAATGAAAGTATCTTATATTTCAATATATTGGAGGTTTATTTACATTTTGTCTATAAATTATAATGTTTAATTTATATTTAATATTGATAAAAACAGGGAGAAAATAGATGTGTTGGCAATGCCTAGTAACAAATCGTTCTTGTGCATAATATTACTACACTAAGTGTGCAGGAATATGGTGCGTTGTCCCTTTGATGTAATTTTCTAGACTCGGTTAAGTTTTGTTTGCATGAGGCGTAGGAATACCCAGGAAATAGAACTTCAGGAGGGCTTCAGAAAAGTTGGAAGAAACAGTGAATGGACTACACTGGCTATGAGTTTTCCAGAGCATAGAGTACACAGACACTGAATTGCAAGGCGGTTACTTTGATGTAGGCACACCCATTCTCTGATTGGCTGCACGAGGCTATGGGAACGAGCATTGCGCCTGATTGGCTGCTACATGCTGCAACAGGTTCCCTAATTGGCTGGGCTGCCAGCTGGCGAGTAGGTTGCCGGGGTCTGATTTGCGAACGACGTTCCGCCGTTTTTCTGGCCAGTGACACCATTTTGTTGGCGTATCTGGCTGTAGGTCACGGAATAAGATGTTTCGCCTATGTACGCTTATATACTCTGTGTACAAGTCGTGTGCAAACAACTGTCATCCTATTATGAAAGAAACGTACAAGTATAAATTATTAGTCTATCCTGCTACCGAGAAATCATTTGCGAAATTGACTGACCACTAGTCAGTGTATGAAAACTGCAGTTTGCTGATTAATTTACATACTTTTCTAGAGAGAAATTCCTTCCCAAGAAAGGTTAAACCTTACGAGCGCAGCAAGAGCTACGCAGATAACACAAACTATAGTCAATTCACGGTTACTTCACACTTGTATAAAACCCTGCTAAAGTTCTACTTCCAAAATATTCCTTCGCCTTCTGCAAACAAAGTTTAACCAAGTCTAGAAAATGACACCAAAGGGACAACGCATCGCATTCGTGCGCACTCAGTGTAAAAATATTTTACATAAGAACTATTTCTTACTTGGCATTAATAACACACCAATTTTCTCATTATTTTTCGTATTAATTGTAAATAAAATATTACAATTAATAGATAAAATTTATATAGAATTTCGATTTAACTGCAATTATGGTTCTTTTATGTTACCAGAAGTATAAAACGCTTGTGTTACATTGCATATTTAGGAAACAGGCAAACTTCAAAGGTTTGACTCAAAAAGTGTGAAGAAACCGCGATTAGACTGTTTCGCGTAAGCGAAACAATTAGTTTTTGAAAGTTTTCGAAAAAAATTTGAGCTACATCGCTGTCGTCAAAAAAAAAGAGTCCACGAAAACCTTGCGTTTGCCTAAAAAATTAAAATTATATTAATGAATGTCTAGTTTGAAATGGTAACATAATGCACGGTAATAACACCGTGCTAGTACAGTACACAACAATGACAAATCCTTCCTCCGCTGACTTGCATCGTATATTCCGAAAGTTAATTGAGTTGAGAAAACTTTATTTCTGGGGGGGGGGAGTAAGGAACGCGAAGGAAGGAAGGTATTCTGAATGCGGGCCAGAATGCGAGAAGCGAGCCACAATAGCGGGCCATTAGGAGATGGCCTGTCAGTCAACAACTTCGCCAGCGATGGGGAAGCGGGATAGGCTGGGCCGCGGCCCAATAACCAGGCTCCATTAGGTGCGCATTTGAACCTCGAGGGCCCGCGCTACTCCTCGACAGCCACACACACACACACGCACGCACACGCTACCATAGCGGTGCATTGCCTGCCCTCACTTATCTCGACACGACCTGCGTCGTACTTGCACCACGCACGCTTCTCAACAAGCTGTTGTGATTGGAAGATTTCCGTCGTTTTACGGGAAAGCGCGT
>NQII01000624.1:216312-279359 GCA_002778355.1 Clitarchus hookeri | reverse complement strand
GGGGGGGGGGGGATCTCCAAAACTCTCCGTAGAATCGGCGGTAGACTTAACGTAAATTTTACAGGCCGTCCCGTGAATTCGTGGAACATCTACGATAACCCGATAGTTACTTCCGGTTAAAGACGAGAGCACGAAACAAAAAACAAAATCTTTGGTTTTCGTTATGCCAGTGTTTCGCCACAGACAACGTAAGTACACGCCAGCAAAATGGAGTCACTGGCCAGCAACATGTCCGAACGCTGTCCGCCAATCGGCACCTGGTAACTTACTCCGCCAGCCACCAACGGGTAACCTTTAAGCAGCACGCGGTAGCCAATCAGGAACAAAGCCCGTTCCAGAGTTTTGCGCAGACGATCAGGGACTGCACTCAGATAAATAATTGTATCAGTTCACCAAATGTATTTGTTTGCTCGGCATTTGTTTCAGCTGAACGATATTTTGTTGCAACAGCCAAGCCTCAGTTACTCCAAATGAATGGAATTTGTTCACAAAGCCATAATAATTTATTTAAAACAATTTTGTTTCTGCAAAGAAAATATTTCGTTGTTTCAAGACGTTAAACTAGTATTTAGTGTAAGCAAACATATCGTTACAATTTGTCAACATACATAATAATATGTTTACACCGAGATAAATGTTTGCTCGAGCCAACAAAATATTTTTTGTATAGGGACAAAAATAAATATTTTGCTGCCCCGACAAAATATTTTGTTGGGTAAATAAAATTGAGAAGCGACAAAATTAATTTTCTTCATCTAACAAAAAAATTCCCTTGTATTAACAATATATATGTGATAAGGGAAAAGAAACTGGATTGTCAACAAATTATTTAGTCGAATCAAGTGCATATATTTGTTTTGCCACTCATTTGATTGCCTTGTTTCGAAAACACAGCTCGAGAGATTGTTTGTATTTTTGTGACAATAAGGGCAGTAGCAGCGCTTTTCAGTGCATTTAGTGAGTCTTAAGAATTGTATAAACATCTTAATTAAAATCAATTTCAACAGGAAACCAACGTGAAGCTGGAAAACTTGAAATATCTATTTTCGCTCGTTGTCCAGTATTAGAAATTAATATATTTAAATTAATTCATCTCACATCAGTAGTCCCTTTAACTGAGGTTGCTATGGCGTAGCTCCCGAATGCAAACAATCCAGATTCGCATCTCGGTCGGGTTTTTATTTTTGTTATATTAAACGAAACTCTTTAATATATGTAGAGCCGAATACATGTTTAGCTATACCGACCAAATCTTTGTTTGGGGCAACCGAGCAAGCACAACAAAATAATTTGATTTCTAATACAAAATATTTCATTGGCCCTATACAGACAATTAATTTGGCTGGGCCAATCAAACCGTGTTTACTTCAACAAAACCGTTTTTCTCTGTGTGGGTGCGAACAAATCAATGGATCAGCCACGCTATTTTTCCTGAGAATACTGAGCTACCCTGTGGTTTTACTGCGTATATAAATAAGTTTCAAAAGTTGGAATATTTTATACTTTGGAACGAGACTGTTGAGTCTAAAGTCGAACGTTCCGTGGCCTCTCTCGCTGAACTATGATATTACAGCAACGGTGTTGGATTGATACATTCACAACAGCCGCCTGAAGCTACTGTTTTGATGTGTGGAGGAAGAGGTCTTAAGTGGAGTTGATACGCTAACTGTCGCATAAACGATAGCCTAATTTTTATGATTGCAGTGTCAAAGAAAACTTCGTGGTAGACTCGACATTGCTCCTTCCCGAAACCCGAAACTTCAGGAAATACGGGGCTCAATTTCGTTTCCAGTTATTATTACAGATCGCGTTTCCACATAGTAACTGTACATTTCCGTAACAATTTCCGTGAGTATACGGAAAACTTGAACAGTCCACATTCCCTCGTGTTTTCCTCGCCATACACATCCATACTGCTATATGCTTTCACGGTGAAGTGAGCACTTTTGAAGCCCTGGTTACTTTTTTTTCTTTCAGCCGTATTTAATCTTTTATCCACCTTTCTAAATAAACATTGTCATCTAAATAATAAACACATTGTGTATATTCCACACCACTCCGAAGTTAACGTCAAAGGCAAAAATATAATATATTTATTGTTTATTATTCCAAATGAGAGGTTTTCAAAAGTGCTCACTTTACCGTGAATAGCATATACACTACATACATGAATATTTTTATACCATTTGCAATTTATTCCTCAACCTTCACACTTCCTACTCTATAAATTATAAAAATTACACTACACCGCAAGTTTTACTATATATTTTACTACATGATGTCTGTAATTTGAGCCAAAACTTTCGCATCCAGAAGTAAAGTCTGAAAATTTTTTATCACTTTGTACAGTATTTTTAATTTGACCTGAATTAAAATCACAGAAACAATTGAAGGGAAAATATACACTGACACTGGCGAAGACACAACTGTCCCACGTACTCTTTATGTTTGAAGTTTTAAAATTTATTGTAGTGAACCTTAATATGTACCAAAGATTACTCCCTGTATTCTTTTTCCAACGAACATGGTCCTTTTCTGAAGGAAAAAAAAGTGTTCATATGAAATCGTTTGTTTCTATCTGCAGATTACATCTACAAATAATTTGAGAAGTCGCACATTTGCATAAAAACTTGAAAGCATGCTTCCCAACTTTCATTCCACTTTACTTAATATTTCCTTTTTCGAAATAGCATTACCATTTCACTTATTTGCCATAATATCTAATAATATAATTAATATACGACAAAAAGTAGAAACTGAAGTTCCTGAAACACATTCAGCCTTTCCAAACATGTCGACGAAATCCGCGAACATCCCTAAAATCAGATTTTAATACGTATTTTCTCAGAAATTTTGCTGCTTATTAAAATGGAGACATACTGTACATATAACGTCTGCTCGCATATAACTTTACGGCTTTTTCCTCTGCCCATCGTTACCCATTACCATTTTCGTTTTCGAGTACTTCAGGACCATTTATATTTTTATAAGTGAACATATGTCAAGAATCAATCAATAGTTCGTTATTAAATTCGGTACTTTGTACTTCATTTACGTACCGGTGAAATCCTGATTGTATGTGCGTGTATTCATTTCCTTTTACGTAATTTCCTGAACATTGCAATGACCAAGATTTCTTCTTCACTTCAGACGACTGCAACAAATCTTCTTCATATATTTTATTTCTAATTAAGTAATGATATTTTTTCAATATAACGGACCTCTTTCTGGTATGTATTTATCAACATAAGCCTAATTATGTTTACAAAGGAACAGTAGAAAACCTTCCTGTGTGGATATTCGTTTCCGTTTTAGGATATCCCCAGGTACTCTGTAATGCCGCATAACTGTAAATGTTACTACATATTAAACTTCACTAGTAATATATGTTGTGCTATTGTAATACTCTCGTGATCATTCGATGAAAACGGCAACATCGCGTATAAACTGAGAACGGCGGTGCAGTGGGAAGTCTAATCCACAATAATTTTGAACAATTTGTTTCCAGACAGCGAATCATCTTCTGAGCCGTAGTAAGAGACAAATATTTCATCCACTCGACATTCGCAGGCAGCTTTATTTGATTCCAGTCGTGTATTGTCCTCGCAAACTGCAGACTTTTCTGTCTGGAACGTTGCCATTGGAGAGTTTTTTCCCGGTCGATGCCGTATTATTATTTTCGCGTTCGTTTTTATCGAAAAGTGTACGATGGATTGTATGTTACATCCCTCTCCCGTCGTGCTTTTTTCTGAAAGGAAGGATAAAGCAAGTTCTTAGTTGCTGGCGCTTCTATAGGGAGAGTTGTATTTCTCCTCGGCTGAGGAATATTACAGTCGTGCGTTCGGGGATTTAACATGAAAATCCTCTACCGATTGCCAATAGAAACACAGCAGCAGTCTTAAGTCTCTTCAAATTGGGTTCCTACAAAATAGCGATAAGAATGGTATGTGTGTGCAGCGGAGACACGTGGAAATATTCTGAAAAGAGGTCGAGAGGAAATAATAACCATATTCAAGAAAGGCGAGGCCCTGTATTTTTATTGTTCCTGCTCCCGCCGAGCGAATATCAGTCTCATTATGCGGACCTCAGAATAGGAATTTCCGCAAGTTGCGAACGAACGGCTATACATCGGCATTACATGTATTATGCTTAAGTTAAGTTCTATCTTAAAAAGGATACTTTTCCAACGGTATGGAAAAACTTCTTACTAAAGGGGGAAGGTTTGACTTTGGGAGATTCCTTTAAGTGTTATACAGAAGTGTAGAATTAAAATAGTAACATTGTTGGTTGTTAACGATTTCCTATAAACTGAATTCTTACTGTATATTATTACATTTTAAATGTCAAACATTTTTCAATTTTGTGTTTACACCTCTCCCTTTCTCTTCTGAACCCAATAAGGAATAAGAAATGTCAAGCAGTTAACTCAACAAAAACAATACTGAATGGTAGTAATCCGATGTCTTGCCTCGCATTTCAGAGAACAGTTAAAATTATGTTCGTATGAGCAGTGTGAAATCAAAAATAAAATATTGAAACAAACGGTTATAGCATAGGTATGATATTTACGAATAAATTAATTGAAACCTCGCAATTTCTGGAGGAAGAAATAAACATTTAAACTAATTTGCCAACATAGTTATCAGTGAAGTATAAGTATAAATGCACATTTTACTCAACACCTATTTTTAAAACTGATTAGAGTTCTGAAAAATTGACATAGTAATAAACATAGAAAATAATTTGCTGTTTGAAAAGGCTACTGAAGTTTTTCTGGGGACTTATCAAAAATTAACTAATTTTTTTACTGCTGTTTATTTACCTTGAAATGTTTGGAAGTCAGAAACAATGAATGTGTACTATGTACGTACAAACAATTGGATCTCTAGACAACAAATATAGCGATTAATAAATTCTTCCGATGCTATCTGGTTAGGAAAAATACGTTAAGTAAGTTCAACTCGGTTAGTTCAACAGGTATTTTCTTATAAAATGTTTTGAGCTTAACACAAATAATTTTAACGCGTAATCAAACAGAAAACACCTCGTTTTGGAATAAGTTTTTGGTAAATTTCAACATTTAAGGAGAAGATATCATGTGAATGTAAATAGCACTCTCTGTGGTGTAATATAATCACTAAAATTCGGCTTCATTGCGAAAAGTTTTTCCTTCCTGACACTGCCCTGCAGTCTGGACAATACTTTGAAATTACTAGACAGTTTTTGTTCAGCTGTGAGTGGATTACTAGTATAAACATTCATCTTGGCAAGTTTATGAATACGATTTAGTGGGTGCTTAAACGTAAATGTTTGTGAACGTCTAAAAACAAAAACAGGAGAAATTGAGGTCTGACTAATTTGAACTGACGGTATACTGGAAAATAACCGGTAACCCCCAACAGGAAAGCATTTATATAATATTGATATAATACATGTATTTAACCACATCAACAAGATGAATTACACTTCCTTTTAAACAAGCTATACCACTCATTAACATTCAAGTAATAAAATATGTAAGTTCATTACTGGATTTTAATCATTCTAAATTGACTTTTGGTAGCCCATAAAATTCTAACCTCAGGTTTTTTTTTTTTATACACGTAGGGGCACAAATTTTTGCAAAAGATTCTGTGACTTGTTGACCTTTGAAACACACTAGCATATGTCCCACTTACATTACTGAATCATTTTACGTGTTACGCGTCTTAAGCGTAGGCCCACAAATCACGGACGTTTAGAATCTGAGTAACTAATATACATGATAAATTAACGATTCTGGGTATAGTCAGAGAATCGCAAAATTCACGATATTGTTAAGTGACATGTTATATTTCTCTACCTTATACGAACATGAGAATAATTCGTGATTTCGTTAGCTACTGACCACACGTATCCATCAACATGTGTAACCGTGTTACATGTCAGTGGTCACTCCGCTGTTGTATTTATTACGGGCGAAACGAATCCTTTGGGCGTGCCTCACAAATTCTCAGCCAATGAATGACAGAGTCGAGCAGGCATGTAGCATCTCGCACTTTACTGCGCAGCCAGATGATACGCGAATTTCGCACGTCCCTATGTAAAGCTTGATGACTGCCACTGCAAGTTTGAAATATTATTGAATGTTTTTAACTCTGTAACTGTATATATGCTCGTGGCGCCTTTTTACGGGAAAACTAGTAACTAAAGGCTGTTCGCGATGAAGTGAGCACTTTTGACGCTCTAGTTACTTTTTCCGTTCAGCCATTTTTTTTATCGTTTTTAAGGCCGTTTCAAATAAATATTGCCATGTAAGTAATAAACATACTGTGCATATTCCAGCGCACTCGGAAGTTATCGTCTAAGACTAAAGTAAAAGATATTTATTTGCTGTTATTCCAAATGAGAGGTCTTTCAAAAGTGCTCACTTTACCGTGAATAGCTTATATCAGAAGACATCTCCTCCTAAGGGCGCTGAACAAAGTTCCCTCCTCCCCAGCAGATTCAAGTGACGCATAATTTTGATTCTCTTAAAGTGGAGAGGTTTGGGCGGCTCTTCACATCGAGGACTTGAGGGCCGACGAGGGCGAAGTGAGACTGGAGCAGGACAAGAATGGAGGGGCGGGGGAAACCGGAGATCCCCGAGGAAACCCACCGACCAGCGGCGTCGTCTAGCACGATTCCCACGTGCGAAAATCCTGTTCGCCTTGGCGGGAGTCGATCGCTCTAGCAGCTTCGCCACCGCGGTCCCTTGGATTGTTTTGGAAAGATAAGGAGCGATGTGTTGTGGTAGTTGCTCACCAGGCTGCATAACTGCGCAACGAGCATGGAGACGCATGAGAAGCTACTTTAAAGGCGGATTCACAAACTCTAGGTACGTTTTCTGTTGGCAGACATTTAAACAAAAACAAAGCGAGATTATTATTTCGTGTTTTGTTTTTATATGCTTTGTGGAAAATATTGTAGAATTTTAAATTATTAACTAAATAATACAAAATCTTGTGTATTCATGTTATTATCTTAATAGTTTTAGTTAGAATATAAATTTATTATTAAATCGGGCATTCTAATTGGTCGAGAGATCAGCCGTACGTACGTACGTATAAGTTGAAAGTTGAACAATTCTCCCTCTCTTTTCTACGTACGTACGTACGCTACGTGTGAATGTGAATGCACGCATGCATTTACGCAGTGTTCTACTTTTATTCATGCGTACGTACGCTCGCTACTTGGAGGTTGTGAATCCATCTTAATTGTACGGGTCAGGAGTTAAGTGCTGAGAAATTTAGAGAGCATTTGCAGTGGTTGCTCATTCCATTACGGAATACCCCCAAGTATAAAAAAGCGAAACAACCTCGAGTGCTCCGAACTCGGACCGCATGTGACAGTAACACGATGCGAAATGCGAGGTTTCCCACCAAAGCGCTAAGCAGCTAATTACACATATACGGACGACCCGTTCCAAACCAACACACAGTAGATCTATAGTCAATTCATGGTTACTTCCAACTTTTCTAAAGCCCTGCTAGAGTTCTACTTCCAAAATACTCCTCTGCATCATGCAAACAAAGCTTAACCGAGTCTAGAAAATTACACTAAAGAAAAAACGCACCGCATTCGTGTATAATCAGTGTACGGTATTTTCCACAAGAGTTATTTCTTACTAGGAATTACCAACACACCAATTGTATTCCTGTATTTAATCGTATTAATTAAAAATCAAATGTAGCAATTTATAGATAAAATATAAGTACAGGTTCGATTTCAGAAAAAGTGTGTTACTTTAATGTTAACAGAAGTATAAAACGCTTGTGATACGTGGCATATTCAGGACACAACCAAGCACGCCATATATGGGCTGGTTTCTCAAAGGTTTGATTCAAAAAGTGTGAAGAAACAGCAAATAGAATATATACTATTAAGTGACACAGAAGAACCACCACTCCATGACGCTTCTGTATAACTTACTAGTCCGTGACTCGGCCTTCGCTAGCATCTGCTATGTTTTTTTACGAATCGTAACCTTATATTCGTAGGGCACTTGTCCGCTGTGGAATGTAATACCAAAGAGGCAACTAAACTTACGGTGATTTTATAAACTGATTTTCTTATACGTATATTTGTGCGTTCTATGCCTGTTGTAGACCGCAAGGTTGTAACGGTGTAATTATCATCTGGTTATATCTCGTGAATGTGTGTATATATGAGTGCGTATTCGTAGGCTGTATGTAAGCCCCTTGCATCTTTGTATATATGTTTTAATATATGTTAGATGTGTCCGCATGTGCAGATTTGAGTGAGTGAACGATGGATGTAAATATTTGTGTTGTTGTGTACGTGACTGTAAGTGTGGCTTAAATGTGAACTTGTTTTACGAATGACCTAAATTGTTGCATGCACAACTGCAAAAAGAGTTCCTTTGTAATTTCTGTTTGCTATAACTTTATCTTTCGTTTAAAACCTACAGTTTTTTCTTGCACATTTCCAAGATGCTACTATATAATTTCAGTTTTCTTAGCCATCTTAAACATATAAAGATTACTAAATATACTATTTAACTAACTAATGGGAAATCCCCGAGAAAACCCGCCAACCAGATAAATATTCCGATACGATTCCCACCTGCGAAAATCTGGGAGCGACCCCGCCGGAAATCTAACCCAGTTCTCCTTGGAGGGAGGCGAGTAGTCTGACCACTACACCACCGCGGCCCCGATTCGACTAAGTTATTTGCAGACTAATTAGAAACGTCTTACTTCAGAGCAAGTTTCATACATGCATTACAATAAATAACCGAAGAAAACTGTCGGACATGTATATAGTACGTTCAATCCATAAGAAACAATCCAATTTTCTCACGAAACCATTTTCTCTGCCTATTGTGTTCATTTAAGCAAAAATATAAAAATTATTTTTATTGAAGAAAATTATTGTTAATGTAATATGATGTGTTGTTGGCGATTCTGATGATAGTAACTAGCAAAACAATACGACTAAGAACGTGCAAGTTTTGTTTTTTTAAGGGTAGAGAATCTTTCATATGAGCTTAGCGCGAAATACACACGGGTACAGTAATTAAAAAGCTAAGAGGATTCAACACTACTGTTGAAACTGCACGCTTTGTAGACTCTCTTGTCTCGTGTAATGGCATGAACGTTTTATTCGCAAAAGATCTGCAACAGCTAATCTGTAGGAAATACTTTAAATTAACGGCAGTGGTGAAAAGAATGTTTAAATTTTTGGTGTAAAAATATTTGTTGTTCGTAACGGAAATAACATTTATTCAAGGTGAATTTGGCATTGTTCTGTTAATTATTTCTTTAAATGTGAATTGTTAGAGGTGTTGTTATCGTCGTAAAAAATATTTCTGGCTTTAACTTTCAAAATCGTTGCTGGGAAAAAAACTAATTTTAATAATACGCTGCACAAACCATTGCAACGCGTATAGACATGAAAAAATTGCGAGTTATGTGAGTTGTAGAATAGCTTTCCCAGAATCACGTGCAATCATACAGATATAAAATTCCTGTTGGTTATCCTGGAAAAAAAAATTGTGGCGGCCACAAAGTGTTTTCTTGGTATTCACACCGCCAAATTTTCTTTTGGTAAACACCAAATTTTCTGTTGTCATCACTACATTTTTACGGCCATCAAAAATTGATTTTGTGTTTGTCACAAAAAATGTTGGGACACCACAAGAAAAGTTTGGCAGGGTGAATACCAAACAAAATACTTTGTGATCGTCTAAAATATTTTTATCGGTGTATTTGCTATCACATTATATTACTATAATTGGACCATCAGTTTGTTGCATATTACTAGTTGGCTCTCGTAGATCCACGAGGTGTCAACTAACGCGTGAACCAATTCCAAATGTAGCATAAATATACGAGATTTTGAATTATAGCTTGTTCCGAAATTGATCCTCGGAAATTTGTGGCTATGGACAGGGAAATTTTGTGTTTTAAACTACCAGTTTGTTAGACTCAACTGTTCTATGTATCTTCGAGCCAGAGCTTATTGTTCATTGGCTGTTATCCCAGTGTGTTGCCAGCTTTACCTCAGACCAGATGGCACGGCATTTGGTGCTTGTTTTCTTACAGGTCTGTAAATGGCTCAGACTTCACCTGGGCGTGTCGAATAAACTGTGATCCAGCTGTAAAAATTACAGAAATGTACGTGTGTTTGAAATCTAGCTTGACCTAAACAGAATTCTTGGAATTTTCGTAGTTACGGAACGCGTCTCCGATGCGGAGAAAATATGATAATGTTCAGAGAACAAGGTGGACAGTCTGATAGTTCCCGCCCTGCAGTTCTGTTGGTGTCCTTGAAGATAGGGAATCCAAGTAATTCACTGCCCGCCGCCGAGAAAAAGTACTAATTTTCTGCGTATAATGAACCCTCTTAGAGACGGAACCACTACTTAGTGGCAATTTTTAAAAGAGATAACTAACGTGTATCGTCCTTTCTTACCCACTTCCTGTGGGAATGAGGACTTTAGTTATAATGGAGCTATCTGCGTATGTAGGAACTACCCTATAATTTTTAACTACTTGGACAAAACACGAGATTTTATGCTGAGATATTTCCTAGCAGAGACACCGTAATCATAGTTTTGAAACACATAGTACTTAATTTGTCAGAATGACTACCTTCCCAATCTTCGAGGTGAAAAATGCTTACGTCAACCAAATTTTGTACAGAGGTGGTACCTAACAAGACCGTCAAGAACACAAGTCTCAAATTTTATCTTCGATCATATTATGAGATAGTTGCTACCTTGATGAATGGTGATTTTGCTTGCCAAATAATTTGAGATGAAGCAAGTGTAAAGGAATGACTCCAAACGCTGTCGATTTTCAGGTCTGCCTTTAGTTAAATATCGAACTGGCGAATACTAGCATTAGTATTTCCGGAACAAATGTAATAATGATTACCATATAGGCAGTAACTAATGAAGACGTAAAATGTTTCTAGAGTAGACCACTTTATTTTGCCTTACTGGAAGGCAGTTAATGGCTAAATTTTATTAAAAGCAATTTAACCGTTCGTTAACCTATTCTGTAAACACGTAATATACGGAAATTGTTTTTCACGGTAATGATTGCAAACATGCTGGTTTTCACATTACCCAAGAGTTGCATTTTTGAAGACATTTTTATCTCGTGCATTTTAGAGTATTTATTTTATTATTCAAAATAATTTTTTGACAGCAACCATGTTCCATTTGGTATATTTTTAATAAAGGTTTTATCTTAATAAATAGATTATTTTAATAATTTTGATATTACGTGATTTTTAACTTTACCATCTAGATTTAATTTCTTGCTTAAAATATTACACTACTGTTAGCATGCGAGATAAGATATAATATTGCACTGGTGGTCGATATCGAGCGTGAGGACTTCCGTTTTCTGTGTTCCAGGTTGTGCTAAGTATTATTACAATATGTCAATATCTCTGGGCATATATTATTTTTGTGGCCAGCCAAAGGCCAATCACTCATTATTTTCGCCTCCGCGCATATAACCTCTCTGGGTAATACACGGATACAGGTAGTTCCTTGAACTGATCATTATATTAGATATATTTGACTTTCCATTCCTTGGCTCTCTCGGGCCTCGTAAATTTTTATTGTTTGTTTTATTTTTATTACTTTCATGTCATAATCCCTTGATTAATTATTGTTGTATGTGATTGAAAACTATATTTCATTTTGCTGCCAAGCTACTCGGAGGTTTAGTGTGGCGCGGTCTGTACATAGCCAGGTTCTCTAAGTCGAAGTCCCTTTATGTCACGGCCTTTGCTAGACACTTGTCGCACTCAGACCAGGTGGTTTTCACAGACTGTTGACCCTCCGGCTGCGACCGTATTTATATTATAGGTGGCCTGGCCCAGAACCTTCTTCACGCCTCGAGATACGTCGAGGAAGGTGTTATCTGGAAGGTTCTTACACCTGCTACCAAGTCGTCGACTCCTCTAGCAGGGTTTGGCAGTGGAGTCAGTCCAGGTCAGCTGCCAATCATTATTCCCCCCGCCGGCCTGGCGACGTGGCGGTGGCTGAGTCCGCCTGTGGGAGAGGCAGGTTGTGGTGAGTCACCCCGCACCTTGGAGCCGTGGTTGCTGAGTGGTTAGCCTGCTCGCTTCCCAGCAATGCGAACCGGGTTCAATCCCCGGCCGGGTTATTCCTGAATTTTTGCATGTGGGAATCATACCGGACGATACCGCTGGTCAGCAGGTTTTCTCGGGATCTCCCGTTTCCTCCACCCTTTCATTCATGCGCTGCTTCATACTCACCTGAATCACCCTCGTCGACTCTCAAGACCTCGCTGTTAAGAGCCGCCCAAAACCTCTTCACTCACTCACCCCGCACCGCGCTGATACTAGTCGCGTGTAACGCAGGTATAGTCCATTCGCGGTTACTTCCAACTTTCCTGAAGCCCTGCTATAGTTCTACTTTCAGGATATTCCTCCGCCTCGTGAAAACAAAGCCTATAAAATTACACCAAAGCGGCAATGCACCGCATTCGTGCGCACTCAGTTTAATAATAGTTTTTATGAAAACTATTTCTTACTACGTATTACCAACACACATAGTTCCGCCCTATTTTATCAATATTTTTATATAGATAAAATGTAATAAAAGTTTAATTTCATTAAAATTTAGATCCTTTTTTATTAACAAAAGTTTAAAACGCATATAATACGTGACATATTTGTGAAACAACCAAAAAACACGTGATTTATGAAATGATTTTTCAAAAGGTTTCATTCAAAAAGTGTGAAGATACTGCGAATTAACTACAATACGGCACCCGGCACGGGAAGTCCGTACGTGACAGTATTCCAGTAAGTGACGTCCTAGAATAGCTGCACATGTTTCAACTGCAGTTAGGAAGCGATACGAATAAAGCAATGTTTAAATCGTGTGAAGCGTTAGTGAAGACTACTCGAGAGGAATCACGATCACGATGTAATACACAAACGCAAGAATGCCTTTTTCTCAGTGCGCTGCTAGAAAAATGTTGGGCACGCAGTTTTTATCTAATTGTTGTTTTCAATGTTCGCGGTTTACACTGGGAGGAAAATCGGTGACTGGAATACCTACTAAACTAATCTAAATTTACGTCTAAAATGGCACACAAATACGTGGCTCAGCAGGGAATGGAACTCGTAACCTCATGATCTGAAGCCGCCTCAAAGATTTTGTTAGTCACATTCAAGAGCTGAATTTTCTTTTATTCACATGTTTGTTTTGGGTTGGTTTTATTTGTTCTTATTATGAACACAAAAGAAAAGTCAAGTCCTCAAGTTGTCTTCACCCGCGGCAATCGGGTAAAACAAGGTTGACGTTAAAAGTTCATGGTATATAATTTAACGCCTAACTTCTTAAACTGAAAACTACAGACTATTGGAAGTCACGGTATTAGCAACTGTTTCACCTCTATATATAGTATATTCGTGGTTTCTTCATACTTTTTAAATCAAATCTTTGAAAAATCACCCCACATATGACGTTTCAATGTTTCCTAAATATGCCTTTTTTTCTCAACCGTATTATACTTGTGTTCATATAAGTACCTTTTTTGTGGTTAAATTAAAAATTTTATTCGTATTTTATTTACAAATTATAATACTTCATTTACAATTAAGATAAAAAAAAAAGTAAGAAAATAGGTGTGTTGTAATTCCTAGTATGAAATAGTTATTTTTAAATATATTATTACACTGAGTGCGCACGAATGCGGTGCGTTTTCCCTTTGGTGCAATTGTTCAGACTTAGCTAAGCTTTGTTTGCACGAGACTGGGGAATATTGGAAGCAGAACTTTAGCAGGGCTTAAAGTTTGAATTAACCGTGAGTGGACTATACTCCCGTACTCTGATGTGAAGCGTCCACGATTTGGGATTATTACGGCGAGCAATAAGCTCGAATATTGCTCGGACTAAGCTACAGTAGTACTAAAATTATTCTACCTTCGAATACAAAACTTGTGTGAATATAATTTTTTTTGTTTCACTATGTACATGAGCTTACATGTAAAAAAAATCAATTTTGTTAGTAAAAACGTTGTTGTAATATTATAATAATTACTGAAATGCACATGTTGGATCGTGTAGCCTGTTACATATTAAACGATACGTGATTCGTAGTCAGTCAATAGGGACTCCTGTTTTTCGGGAAAGATTTCACAACTAGTTTTGCTCCAAAATAGCTTATATCAACTTTCATGATTGGACTATTCGAAGAATTGCTACTCGTCTTAGCTGTATGGCGGGCGCATTACGGACGGAGAGTGTCGATGAAACTTAATTCTGATTGGCCCACTTATCACAAAGACATGCACGACCAATAAATAGGGGAAGTGATATTTCGCGAAAATATTTTGAGACAAGATACAGTCCAAAGCACTGTACGGTCTTCCAGCTGCTTTCATTGGCTAAAAAATGTTCTGACCCGTGTTAACCGTTTGCACATGAATCACGAAGGTTCAGTGTCGCAGTTACTTGGTGTTACCTGAGTGGCTTGGTCAAAGACGGACACGGCACCAGCAGCCAATGGAGGTATAACAACAGCTGAGGTGTGTATATAGTATTGAAGTATACTGTGTGCTCCGATTTTTACGCGAAAAGTCACTGGCCCTAGCTATAGTCCAGACACAGCTACTTCCAACTTTATCGAATCCCTGCTGAAGTTCTACTTCCAGGATATCCCTCCGCCTCGAGCAAGCAAAGCTTTAAGCCGAGCCTAGGAAATACTCCAAAGGGACAACTCACAGTGTTCGCACGCGCTCTCAGTGTAATCAAATATTGCATAATAACTGTCCACGGCAAACTGAGCGCTTTCGGAAGCCCTGCTTAAGATCTACTTGTATGCACGTCGTGTATTCGTCTCCGTTATGTAAGACCCAACACTGACATGTGACTCATCACTTTATTCATGCGTCATTCAAGTGGAACTGTGAAATTCTTAGAAAAGAATCTACAAATATCCTAATTTTTACTCTTATAGCCATAAAAAAAAACAGAAGGCGAAATATTTAATTCGACGCTAAGACATGGAACTTAAATATATGCAGGTAGGATTAGTGCCTTTTTTCTAAGGTTGTTTTCAAAAGGGCTCAGTTTATCGTGAACAGCCTTTACCAACACACGTATTTTCTCCCCTGTTTCAGTTCGTATTAATTAATAGTGAAGTATTTTATTTTATGAATGAAATATAAGTAAAAGTTTAAATTAACTGAAAATAAGGTATTTTTATTTTAACACAAGTATAAAACGCTTGTGATTCATGGCATATTTACGAAAGAACTACCCACATAGCACAGGATATCCACCGGATATCCTAATTATATCCACAAAATATCTAAAAGTCATCGTCTTACAGTGAAGCTCTAATCTACAACCTTTAGATATCCAGTAGTAGATACCAGTTTGTACCACTTACGGGATATCCATTATATATTACAAAACCACCAATTGCCATTACTTAAGGTTAGTGTAGTGAATACATCTAAAGATGTATGTAGGACATCCACAATATCTATATCACATTTTGGATATTGGGCGGACATTTGTATATCTTTTGGTAGTCTTTTGAATGTAACTTTGCTACTCTTGGATGTGCTTGGATATCCAAAACGTCCTAGAGTGACATCCTTCAGATGTTCTTTGGACGTCTCTGTGCTATATGGGCAAACACGTCATACATGGGGCCATTTTTCAAAAGTTTGATTCAAACAGTGCTTAGAAAAAATATATAAAAAATTAATTCTTCGTGACCAGTGCCCTTGACCTTGAAAAGCTACGACTTGCTGGCGCCTGTAAAAAGGCGGGGACAAGGATATCATAAATCTATAACGCGGTGGTAAATAAAACATTCAATATCTGCCGAAGCGGCGGGCGCGTGTGGCGTGTGCAAATGCTCGTACGTCTCGGGCGCGCGGTCACGTGGCCCGGAGAACGGCCAATCAGGAGGGCCCTCCTGCCACCCGGCCAGCCAATGGGAGCGCGCGCCGGCGGCGCCGAACCTGCGCCCGCGCACATGAATCCATCAACTGAGCGCAGTTAGCTCGTATTTCGTTACGTGCGGGGCCACCATTTCTTAAATATACTATATTCGCAGTATCTTCGCACTTTCTGAATCAAACCTTTGAAAAATCACCCCATGTATATTTCCGATTTTTCTTGCTAAATATGTCACGTACGTTTTATTCTTCTCTTGCAATAAAACTATCCAATTTTTGATTAAGTTAAACTTTTATTTATATTTTATCTATAAATTGTGATATTCCACTTACAATTAATATGAATAAAGACAGAGAATAAACACGTGTGTTGGTAATGCCTTGTAAGAAATAGTTCTCCCGTAAATTATTATTAAACTGAGTGCGCACAAATGCGGCGCGTTGTCCCTCTGGTGTAATTTTCTCGACTTGGTTAAGCTTTGTTGCATGAGTCGGAAGAACATCTTGAAAGTAGGACTTAAACCAGGGCTTCAGAAAAGTGGGGAGTAACAGTAAATGTACTATAATTTGATTATTTTTTTACATGCCTAGTTTAAGACCAGGCACGGTTGATTATCGCCCCCGCACATGTGCCCTATCTGGGTACTTCGGTGGTAGCCTATAAGTGATCCCCTTTGCTTTTCTGCGCTCTGCTCTTGATTTCATTTCGTCTTGGGCTTGCTCTTGGGACCACGTGGCTTTATTTCGCCTGGTTACCGGGCATTCTCGTTTATCATTTTTATTTCCTTTTATTTTACTTTCCCATCGCCTCTTTTGAGGAGTGATACCTCCACCCGTTTATTTACTTATCTGTTTATTTTATACTCTATAATCTTCCCCCAGGTAGTTGTGCGGTTGATCCCGCCTCCCAAATAGTTCCCCCCACCTCCCGAATCCTTTATTCTAATTCTGTTCCTTGTTACAGTGGCACTAACTACTCGACTACTGTATTTAATTTATATTTTCCTATTCATCCCCTCAGTATCGTAGTACAGCGTAGAGGGGTGGCCCTCGGGCATATTTTCAATACATTTCCCCAGCGTAGTCAGTTCTTTGGTCCTCATCTCGTCATGCCTTATGTATCGTGTCCTTATGGTCTGAATAAACTCCTGGTTCACTTCCCTTTATTCTTCGCCTCGGTCATTGCTACTCGGTTTCCTCATTTGCCTTATTCTCTGACTGGTCCTCGTCGTACTTATTTCGTTAACTTCAGTGTGTGTGGTGGGGGGGGGCACCACAGCTCATCACTTTCGTGCTAATGTTTCCTTTCTAAGTTTCTTCATTCTTTCTATGGGGTAGCCCTTAGGCTGCTCAGTGGGTCCGCTGCCACTACAAAGTACTTCGTCTTTTCTAGGAAGTGTGTCAGCTCCCACATTAAAGATTTTCATGGTTATTTTGTAATCATGTTATGGGTAGGCAGCCTTTACGGAGTATTCTCACTTTCAGGAGAATTCATATCTATAGGCTGTTCTCGGTAAAGTGAGCACTTTTTGAAGTCTTCTCATTTGGAATAAAAGTGAGTAAATATATTGTATTGTAGCCTTAGACGTTAAATTTCCAGCCCGGTGAAATAAATAGAGTCTACACTGTGTTTATTACTTACATGACCATGTTTATTTTAAAAAGTGTTTGAAGGATTAAAAAAAAAAGCTGATAGGAAAAAATTAACTAGGATCTCAAAAGTGCTCACTTTAACGTGAACAGCCCATATTCAGGTGTCAAATTCCTCTAACCTGGAAATCACATAGCTTGTAAATTCTCCCAGGATTGTTGTATATTTTTTTAGGCGTTACTATTCACAAGACTTCATCTTCTACTTGTAGTTTTCTACGTAGTTCAATTCTGATATATTCTATTTTTGGACACTCAAAAGAGTCACGCGAGCAGGACAGTGTCGTTTATTCCTCAGATCTGACATAGCGGAGAGTCCACCAGATGTTATCTAATAGATTGATGGCTCGTTCGTTCATTAATATTTGGAAACATGTGTTAGGTAACTCTTCCCTTCTCCGACCTGCCCCATCTCTCCGACCAGATTCGAAGGGGTTCCTTTCTTCTCTCTCTTCCATAATATCGGTGATGTTCTCCCATGTGCTTCTTGTAGTAGCGAATCTCTCTCTTCTGCTAAAATGTGCAGGGGCATTACTCCCACCGTTACTTGTGATACTTCGGTAGAAGTTGTTCGGTTTGCCTTGGTGATCGCCAATAACGCTGCTCCTTTGAGTCTTCAATAATAGTCACTGTGTTTGCTCTATTTTGGCATTGGGGTGCCAGATCGTGCTCCATATAACGTGATTCCGAGCAATACGGTTTTATAGAAAGTCTTCGTGCTATTAAATCCTAGGCCCCTTGATGTTGATATTGCTCTCGTCTTGTTGAATACGCTCACTCTTTGCCTTCTCCATCAGATGGTTTCTTGGAAACGTAGTTTGCTTTCTTCTACATCATTCCTATGTATTTTACCTTTCTTTGAATCTTTTGCTATGGGTCTCTGCAGACTCCCTTTCATAACCATTGAATTTGTCTTCTCCAATGAGAAATTCAGCTTCACTTGTTTTCCCCGTTCTTCACCTTTCTTCACGATCACTTCTGTATTTGGCCCTAATTCTCATCTGGTTCATGGTGGTATCGCTATCAGCATATTATCTGCATATGCAAAGACATTCTCTTTTATAATAAATTTGTTCCACAAGAGAGATCCTAGGATAGACACCTGTAGACACCATTTCGTCATTCTTTTGTTTACACTGACTTCGCTTAGTTGGTAGATTCTTCTAAGATCAAAGAATTGTTTTGTTGTATTTTGAATTGATGTGCTCTGATAGAAATATACCACAAAGTACGTCGGTGCCGTTCGCCAATCAGCGCCACAGAGCAGATAAGCACACAGGTGAAATGGCGTCGCGGTTGCTTTGATGTGGTAGTATCCACTCTCTTATTGGCTGCATGAGGCTCATGAAACTCATGTGAGAATCTGAGGATGTTGAATTTAAATCTATGGTGCTGTATTCTGTGAAGGCGTATAAAAAAATTTTAGTTTGAAGTTTTTTTTGTGGGACAATAATGAAAGCTTTGCACACAATTGCCATCTCAAGTGTTAGATATCTGGTTAAATTGCTTCAATTGCGTAAATTTAAATGCAAAGCACGGTATTTTAGATGCATTTCAATAACGTCTTAATATTTTTTTCATAATCGTGGCACGTAGTTTGGATTATCAACAAGCAGGTACACGGTAGGATGACATAAGAGTAGGCTACATATTTCGTCATAAGAGCAGTTGGATACTTTGCAATAATAATAGTAGTTGGGTACTTTATGATAATGAAAGCATGAGAATGTTTACCCGTTCAGTCCCGAAATCATTTACGAGCTCAAGTGCGGGAACCGTTTAATGATTTGATATGCACTGTACGTGCGTCGATTGTGCTTTTCGCAACCAACAAACAACGAGCTACGTTTGTGTCAGCATTAACCATTCACAAATGAGAGGAGCAGAAAGTTCGAAAAATCAGGTTTCTCAAGAGGAAAGTGATCAAAACACCGGCCACTGATTCCTTATTGTGTGTGGTGCCGATCAAAAATAGCCTTAATGTTAAACATGTCCTTGAGCATAGCCACTGGGACTGGATGTGTTAACTTAACGGAACATCTAGTATCAATAATTTTGATTTGCCATCGATTATGGTGGGATTACACATTCTAGTAGAGTGCTACAGGATTCGTGTGCCTGTTGTTGCAAGACTAGCTATGAAACTATAATTAACTAAAGTGATGCGCGTGAAAATAACATTTTCTGTGCAGTTTAATTGTGTCATCTGGCAGTACTTTGAAACGAATATCAAAATACTATAAATGAGCCTGTGTGTGCTACTCAAGACAAGGACAACAAACCTCTAATGTGGTAGATGGCGTTTAGAGCTCGGTCTAGTAGGAGGTCTGTTTGCGTGAGTGAGGCGCAGTATCAGTACCAATGAAACATCAGGGGTAAAGTTGGACGGTGCACTTTGTATTGCAATATCGCCTCAATACACGAGTCGCTGGAATTTCTTGCTGCTATAGGACAGCAAGCAGCCACTTCATCTTTTTAATGGTGGAGGATCTGTAATTAGAGTTCAGTGCAGTTTTCTAGTCTTGTTTTGCAAGACTCAAATTCGTGTGTACAGAAGTCAGAAAAAAAATTATTGTTTGCTATCTTGTGGAGACTTCAAAAATAGACGTAGTGGTTTTAATATGCGCGATGTCTTGAGTAACATCCCGTAACCCTCTGAAATGTTTTTTTTTAATTGATAAACATATCGGGGTACATGTTTAGTAATTCATTGATTGTAAAATTAGATTTCAGACACAGCGCAGTGCTATTCAAACGTTAGGTAAGGGAGTCATTATTAAAATTTTAAGTGCGGTTGACGTAATATTACGTCTCCTGAACTTAACTGAGTCGTATCACAGAGTACGTAAGAATACAGAGGTGAAATGGTGCCATGTATTGCGAACTCCAGCCACGCACTCCAGGTAAATGGCCTCACCGACCAGTATGGCGGAACGTCGTACACCAATCAGCTCCTGGGGATCATTTTGCAAAGACGGCAGCTTTACCAATAGGAACAAGTCCATAACGTGCAATCGTCAATCAGACACAATGCCCGTTTCCACAGCTTCGCGCGGCCAATGACCGACAGCCGCGCTATTTTGCTTCCATATACTTGACTACTCTGCGATCTTATGGAGATTGCCGTAATATTACGACATCCACATTCTTTGAAGACACGGGCTACGAAATATTACTTCGCCGGCAGTTCTCATAAGGTTCTCATAAGGGTCGCATCAGTACAACACTCGACGTGCAAACTGTTCAAATGAACGGGATTGATTGTATATAATTAAATAAGGAAAGGTCATTTAATTGGGGCACAATATAGTAAGCATGTCCAGTATCGCGTGAACCAATATGGCGGTTGTAAATGGGATTACAGAATCAAGCAGGACTAACGGTCATGCAGTAATGAGTATACCGGCGACTAACGTTTACACTGTTAAAAATTCAGGTCTATTTACTGATTTTTTTACGAAAATGTTCCGTTAATTTACGGTTATGCCTTCTGTTGGGTCTAAATCACGGAAACGTTCCGTAAACACGCAAAACTTACAAATTTCCGTTAACTAAAAAAATCTATTTCTCGTATTTTGGTTCATGTAAGTGATATTCTCGCATTGTTTGACATTCGCTTTATCATAATTTATATTTTTTTTTACTGAGGACTAAACTTTATATTACGGAAAATGCCTTTATCCACTCCAATGTAGTGGACCTAAAACTATTCGTGTGAGAGTTAAAGTTATATTGCCTTTCAATTGTTCTCATCTCATGACTATAGAATAATGCATTACAGTTCCCCTAGATTTTATTATTGTCTTTGTAATAATCTTTCGTATGAACTTAACATTATATGATAGCACCTAATAAAGAGTAACAACTCTTGCGTCATATAACACTTAGTTTGTTACTGTAAACACAAACACATTCATTTTAATTTGTTTTAAGTAGTCCGTTGGCGATACGTGCTGTTGATTAAATTTAATTACTTGAGGATGCATGAATGTTAATTCTGTTTAAATATGCTGTAAGTAAGCTTTCTGCCTGCGGCCTTAGACTCAGAGAGATGCCGTATGTGTCCCATAGGAGGAACTAGGGGATTATTCTGATTGTCCACTATAGCTGTATGATACAAATATTTTTTAACTCGAAAATTTATGGTCTTAGAATACCAACAAGAAAACATTGATTTTGTACGGACTGGTACGGACTCTTTTGATACCTGCGAAATTAAACCACGAAATGTACCCTATATCTTCGTGTTTCGCAAGCTAATCAACAGAGCGCAAGATGATAAGAGTAAGTTGTTAACTGCTTAAAGGTATTTTATCAAGAAATTCTTTCTTTCAATGCAGGCATTATGATAATCTACGCATTTCAATGCAAATAGAGGATTTTAACTAAGTAGCAGGAGCTGTTCCATTTTGAAATGTTGGCTATTCTGAAGCATCATTTCCGTGCGTGTTTTTTTTTTTCTGTTCCGTGTCCGTGCTCGCCACGGTTGTGTGAACTGTGGAGAATATTATGAAGTAATTCTCTGAACGCTGTGAAGTTGTGGCTATAAACGTCTCAAGAAGTGAGAGGAATTGCATGAAGGACAGTTAAATAAAAGGTAAGTAACTTATTTTATAAATTGATGTTCTCGTATATACTTATTTGTTGTGTTTATAAAGCGCGTGATAGAGGTTTGAGGCGAAGTCGTTATAACCACGGTTATAAAAACACTGTAAAATATAACTGCTTGAAAGTTGCCCAAACAAACTTTCGTACGCTGAAACTTTCTTAAAATTTGTAATTACAAGTGGTGTTTACCTAACCTAATTTTACCCAACGTAATGTTACCTAACCTAAACTAAATTAAACTAACCAAATTCAGGTCAACAATATTTTAATACAATTTGTGTAGTATTTTTTAACATCGTGTTTAATGTGAATTGTATTCAACATTATATATTTAAATAAATATTGCTTATTAAATACGTTTTCTGTGTGTCATTATGTTGAGTAGTGGGCCACATGTGGCCCGCAGGTGCTTATTGAATAGTTCTGATCTATAGAGTGTGTAGTTTACTGAATAGTTCTGATCTATAGTACGTGTAGCTGCCAAGAAATGTTTCCCTTTGTTATTTAAAGCTATGAGAACCCAACAAAAAAACTGAAATATAATGACATAGTACAAAAATGCAAAATATTTGAAACTAATGCCACACTTGTGAACATGTTTTGTGCTTCATAGCGATATAAATAAATTTTATTTCATAAGCCATATCTGATGCTTGCAATGTTAGTCACAAGAAAGTGGTGTATGAAAAAGTTACCGTCACTTTGTTTGTTTGTTTGTTATAGTGCGGTCAGTTCATAGGCTGGAAAATTCATCCTCGTGGTAGATGGAGAGGCATTTATGGAGGATGCCATAGGTTTCCTTTTTTTTAAATAACCCATTATATGTTTGTGTAAAGGACTATGAGACTGCTGCAATTACTCTGTAATTAATTTAAAAGTACCCACTGGCAGCATCTTGCATCTCAATTTAAGTGTGGTCTGTGGCAGGCATTAATAAAAAGTTACTTCGCTTCTGTAAAGAAAGCATTAATACTTAGAATCTCAGCTTGAAGTGGTGACGTGTTCACGTGTGTGCTGACACCCAACTAATCAAAAGGGAAATAGGGAAGCATGTCAAAGCAAGAACAGGCACACTAAAGAAAAATTGTTATTCAGTGTTTGTCTAACCTCACGTGAAATTCTGACTCTGGATGCTATGGATATTCTAGGTGACAAGTTTTGAGCATTCTATATTCAAAACCTTTCAATGTAACAGGAAAAAATGCATACTCGATCCTAATCACAGGTATTGTATGTTCTATAAACTGTCTCATATTTATTGAGACTGCCATCCAGTTTTAGTCAGAGTGCAGATAAACTTGTTACTCAGAACGAGATGCTGATTCTAGGGGACAAGTTTAGGGCCTTTTAGTTTCAATACCTTACATTGTAACAAAAAGTACATACTGCACTGTGAACAGAGTAAGTGTATGTACTATATAATGTACCAGATTTATAGTGACCAAGGTCCATTTTTTTAACAAGCCTTGATAAGCTTGTGACTCGGAACAAGAGAGCAGTTCAAGGTGACAATTTAAGGTCTTCCAAATTCAAGATCTCCCAATTTAGAAAAAAAAATTACATTGAAATCTAACCAAAAACTGGCATATTTACTATACTATAATGTATCAGGTTCGTGGCAACACAGGCCCAGTTTTTTCCCAAGCGCCAATTAACTTGTGACTCAGGTTAAGATTGCAATTCTGAGAGACAAATTCAAAGCCTTCTGAATTCAAAACCTGTCAGTGTAGGTATAAAAAAGTAGATACTGCACTGTAAATACAGCTAGTGTATTTAAAATAAAATGTACCATATTAATTGCTACTGTTGTTCAGTTTCTGTCTAAGCACCAATATACTAGTAACTCACAATAAGATAGCAATTCTGGGAGAAAAGTTGATGGCATTCAAGATTCAAAACTTCCCAGTGTGTAGCAGAAGAATTAACAGTGAACTCGTATCACAGCTAGTGTATGTATTTTTCATGGTTATTGAGGTGCAGTTTTTGTCCAAGCACCGATAAACTTGTGGACTTAGAACGATAGAGCGGTTCTAGATAACAATTTTTGGTCTTCTAGATTCAAAACCTTCCATTTTGCAGAAAAATTCACACTGAAATCGAATCACAACTGGCGTATGTACTATAAAATGCATCAGATTCATGGCTACAGTCGTCCAGTTTTTGTGGCACAGAACAAGATAGCAATTTCAGGTGACAAGTTTATGGCCTTCTAGATTTAATACCTTCCAGTGTCATAGCAAAGTCATTGCTCCACTTTAAATACAGCTATTGTATGTACTATAAAATTTACCAGATCAATGATGACTGTTGGTCAGTTTCTGTCTAAGCACCTATAAACTTGTGACTCAAAACTAAATGGCGGTTCTAGGTGAATAGTTCAGGGCTTTCTAGATTCTTGAACTTCCGTTTTAGCAAAAGAGATTTACAATGAATTCAAATCAGAGGTATTGTATGTACTATAATGTAGATATTCATTGTGACTGCAATCCTGTGTTTGTCTCAGTGCCGTTAAACTTAACTCAGAACAATATTGTGATTATGGAAGTAAGGTTTGGAGCCTGGAATCTCTCTATTGTTCTGAATTACAAGTTTGCCAGCAAATAGATTTAAAAAGTCCGTGAGTCACTGTAAACCTGTTACATTTTACAGTACACTTACTAGTTGTGATTAGAATGTAGTTATGATTTCCATGCAACATTGAAAGGTTTTCAATGTAGATGGCCTTAAACTTCTTTCCAAAAATCAGCATATCGTTCTAAGCCACCAGTTTATTGTTACTTAATATAAAACATTTTGGGCAGTCATCAAGCGGGGCTATTAGTGATCACAATTGTGTTACACTTACACACTTACCTTGAAAGAGATACATTTTGTAGTACATCATGGGCTATGAGTACAGTATATTATGCATAAACATTTGCAAAACGAATAACGTTTTGATCAATTTTTTTTTATTTTTTTTACATTTTTATTAACAATCAATAAACATAATTATGTATTTGCTTGTATATAGTTTTATTACCTCTTTTCTAGCCTTTGAATTTTTGTTTACAATAATATAGCTACGCAATTAATTATACCCTAGAAAGTATCCACTTTAAACAAAATGTTACATACTAGGACACATGCGATTATTGCGCAGGACATTTGATGTTCAATGGGTGCAGGAACAAGTGCCTTCCCAAATAAAATTTAACATGCCCCAGCAAATAGGTGCTCTTTTATTGAGCTTTCTTTCATAATTTAAGTGTAAAAGTAACACATTTGGCCATTAAGTTCTATACCACTAGGTTGCGAATAGCGTCTCCTTACTTTAGGAGCGGACGATATTTTTCCTCGCTGCTTTAGGACACAGACGGCCTGTGCCCACGCTGCCGTATATTTTCTCCTTGCCGAAGGCACACGAGACTTCTCGGTAATAGCCGAAGAGCGGTAGAATCGGGGCACAAGTCACTTGTGCCCACGCGGTTCGAGAAGTGCTGCAACAGCTCGATAGATGGCAGGTGCGTGTAGATTGCGCTAGTCTGCGGTGTGGTTTCTGATGTCGTGACGCATTATGTACTGTTTCCGTTGCAGTATTATATTCTAGGCTTGAGAATTTGTGACTATTTATAAAAAAACCAGTGCGTGATATCGTAGTTTTTAAAGTTTGTGTGNATGGCAGGTGCGTGTAGTTTGCGCTAGTCTGCGGTGTGGTTTCTGATGTCGTGACGCATTATGTACTGTTTCCGTTGGAGTATTATATTCTAGGCTTGAGAATTTGTGACTATTTATAAAAAAAACCAGTGCGTGATATCGTAGTTTTTAAAGTTTGTGTATTATTACGTTTCTGATGTCTATTCACAGCATTTTTGTTGCTGTGTTAAGGCCTGTCAACAATCAGCCGTACCTGCGGACGTGGACGAATCTCGACGTCAAGAGACGACACATTCACGCAGTCCGAATATGGTCTACAGATGCGTTGTCCAAAAGTTAACTTTCAGAATATGACATTAGATCGCAGTAAATCCGTCACATTAGTTGTTGTTACTTAATAATATTTATATTGCTAAATTGTTGATAATAAAATGCTTGTGAGATGTGCGATTCAGATATTTATTTATCTCTATGATATAGGCCCTAACTGCTTTATTTTAAATAAGCTCGGCAACTGATATCCAAGAATTTTCTTAAATGTTCGTCCTTCATATCGAATAGTTCAGACCGAACGCAGAGTGCACTAATTAGCATTTCATCACGTTCGTCTCGAGAAAATTCACCTTGCAAGTCCATTATTTACGTTTATAACGCGTACATTCGACGAATGCGCACGAAAGTATCTGTGGTCTCTTTTTCTTTCATGTTATGACAACTTAGGATGAAAGTACAGTTTTCTAGATGCTTTGACTTGGGTTGCGGGCTGACTTGCGACACGGGAGGTTGGGAGACAGCGTCATGACGTCAGAGGGTCACGTGCACCAATCAGCATATCCTTATCCGAAGACACAAGTTGAGATAGCGCAATTGAAGACAGAGCTTTACTGAACTTACATGTAATATACCGTATTTAATCAGTTAACAGAATCAAAATTTTTTAGGGTACGAGTTAGTGTATCACGACTTGGCATTAAATTATATAATCTTGGTCCTTCGACACCACAACTTATAATAACGCGAACCTTTCACACTCAAAAGAGAAAGTATGCATGTAATTTTAGTATTAAAAAAACTCCAATAAACCATTTGGTTAGCAGAGTACGATGATAAAACCGTGTTTTTTTTTTGTGTTGTATTCTTTTTGGTTCTGACGATACGTGCGTGACTATAGGTGTTGTCGGCGTAAAACTTTTGGATAACAAGATAGAAAAAGCATTAAGGGAGCAAACTGTATTTGCAAAATGAAATGAAAATGGTAATGCTGGGGCATGAACAAATAAGAAATCAGTTAAACAAAGTATACAGAAGGTCAGTTAAAAAAGCAATGACCATGTACAAATAATTGATACATAAGTTCTACGATAAAAGAATGCAATAAATTTTGTGGATTTTTTTTTTTAGTCGGGTCTATGAGATCATGATGAAACTACTCTATTAAAAGTGAAAATTCGGGTGTGTTTAGAGGTTTGTTAATTCGTTGCATCTTCAATAAAGTATTATATTAATCTTTAACTTTGTGCCCTCCTTTGGAATTCTTCCTGGAGCTGCAACTGGTTCAAAGGGAGCATCAGTAGTAATTTTCTGGCCAGTATGTTGGCAGGGTAAAGTCAAAGCTGAGATTCAAATCTGACTTCACTTTGATGCTTTCTGTACTATTGAGACTGGTGTTAAGGGCTATAAAATTATCTTGCAGTGCACAAACTCCCAAAACATAAAAATTCAAGAATGTAATTTGAACAATGGAGTAAGAGCTATTGAAAATACGTTTGAATGGTAGTAACTAACATTTAATACAGTATATAGTTTATTTTGTACAATCTTATGACATTAAAATTTATGTTGTGGAAAAAAAAAAATTTCAAAAAAATTTGTAACATTTGTTTTAAAAAAAATAAAATTTGACTGAAGTTTTGATTGTTGGTTTGTTTTTAATTTTGTCAAAATAAAAGTTCTACATAAAGAATTTATCCCTTTCAGCTTCCTGTTCATATTTATACGTAAATGAATACACGCACATTACGAAATATTTTATCCCACTGCATGACAGCTAGTTACATATATGAATGCTGAAAACTAAACTTTTCTTTTTCTTGTAGGTGGTGGTGTGCAGAATCTTACCTTTTGAGGTGCCAGTGAACAAACTGTAATTTCATGAATTTTGGTTTCATGTTGTACTAGCGAACCGGCCCGGCTTCGCCTCGCCTGGTAACAATTTAGTTTTTACAGTGATACTTCGGAAGACAAAAATGGTTACTGTGGGTCATCCTTAAATGATAAACGTACTCTATTGCAGACTTTTCTGTATACCTTTTTGAGAGCTACAATTCTGTAGTACGCTAATTTGATGTATATCTTATGGTTTAGTCAGCGCAAGCCATGTAAGCGCCCTAAAAGTTGTTTTTTACGACTTAATTACAAACAGTTTGACATTTCTCTACTATACTTACATTAAATATAAACGTATTATACACCAACACTTTCCTCAATAAATTTTCTAAATGATGTTTAAAATCGCATCAAAATCCATCAAGTAGTTTAGAAGTATTAAGGGAATACACAGACAGACGCGGATAAGCGACTTTGTTTTATGCTATTTAGATACCAGAGATATATATACTGTATTTGTGTTTGAATACTGACTAGTGTGGGGCCGGCAGAGTGAAAGTGTGTTATAATGCAGAGGTGTCAATCCTTACAATTTAAATGTTAGCGAAAGGTCAGGGGAAAAAAAAAGATTACTTTTGTCTGGAAATCAGGGATATGTCAGAGAATTTTCCAACGGAAAATAGGTGGCAACCCTGAAAATACAGTACAAACCAGGAAATTTTTGTTTTAGATACATTATATGGAATATAAGAAAGTAGTTGTGAAGCGTGGTAGTCTAAAGTCGTGGATTGCAAAAATCGAGATTTGTAGATTTCCTAATCCAAGTATGCCATTTTTTTTAAATTTAAAATTGATAAGGGACTTCACACAAAAACAAAGTTTGGTTTGGTTTTTTAATATGTGGTATTGATGTCCTAATTGTCACAACTATTTTTGTGTCGAAGCTGCACGTTGGCTACCATTTTAAGAGCCAGTGCTTCTCTTTTTAATATGCGACTTCTAGCTTGAGCATTATACAAATTTCTGTAATGCGCAGTTCATCAGAAGTTTTTCTGATCAAAATGCAATGATTTATTTTTATAACTGGCCTCTTGGACCTTGGTAAAGAGTATATCTTATTTAAGTATGGCATTACTGTAAAGTGATTGAATTATAGTTTTCGAAGCTACTTCGTGTATTGCATCCGTTACTTCTATGTTGCAGGTGCATACTGAAGAATAATCAAAAAATGGAACTAAATACGGAAAAATAAGCAATTAGAAGTAATACATGCAGGAAGCATGTGGTTGACTAAAACTAACAATTTTCATAATTTTTAAAGATGTTGAAATGATGGTTTTTTATCTCCTGTAAAAACATTACGTGTGTGTACAATGTTAGTGATATTAAATAAAATTGTTACATTTAAAGAACTTCCTTGTAGCGCTGGGTATTTACTAAAATAAATTATCATTCAAATCTGGTTCACCTGTGTGTGATTTCTATTTAAAAAAATGGCGTTACAAAAATATGTTACAAATAATTGATGAACAGTTTATATAAAAAGTTTTTTGTCAAGAAAAAAATATTCATTGCAAAGTGAAATGGCACCTAAAAGAAGATTTCGTTCAAATGTATTAGGTTGTGAAAAATTAACACAAACAATTTGAACAACAAAGATTGAATCTGTTATATCCAATGAAAAAAGTTTATATGGAGTAAAATTTTTTAGTGCAGCTATTTTTCCTATTTTTTGGTATGTGTGCATGTGCAAACATGCATGTGATATATACCAGGAGGGTGGGCACTCACGAATACGGAATACAGCATACAATTCTACGGCAAAATGAAAGGTAAAAATACGTTCACGTGAAATTGCATTAAAGGCATAGTGTCCGAGACAAACGACATGAAAAGTTACGAAAGAACTTGAGTGCTATCACACACGCACACTCACGCACTCTTTTTAAAAACCTTTACAAACATTTCCGGCGCGTGTAATGCATGCGGGGCCCAGCATGGGGACGTCAATCATGGTGGTAGCAGCGTGTAGCCGCGCGATGATGTCCTCAGGCGACTGGGGCTGGTTGTATGGCTGATGCACTAGAGACTTCAGGCGAGGCCACAAACACAAGTCCAGTGGAGAGAGGTCTGGTGACCGCGGTTGCCATGCCACAGGTGCCCTATGGCCAATCCACTTGCCATGCCACGGTTGTTTGCCAATAGTGAGTCCAACTGCTTTCTTTCCTCTTAACACGTCCTCGTCACCTACGTCACAGTGTACCCACACCACCACATTCTTCCCATTTACACACACTTGCTCCTACTCGCTCCAGACATGTCAAGCCGATTTCATCAAACTGAGCCTCAAATGCAATTTTACCTGAAGNTATAGTTGGGGGGGGGGGGGATCAGAACTTGTTAGGTTTCTAATTTCTCAGCTAGCGTCTGTGTTGCCCACACCAAAAACAAAATGGTGATGATTCATGCTTAAAAGTTCTTAACCGATACACAGTATATACAAAGTCAAGCATTTTTGTTATACTATATTTACCTGTCAGAGTGGATATTTCATGACTTTTTAATGACGCAGTTATAGTAATTATCAGGATACTTGGTTAGTTTTCCTTCCTTTTGCGAGGCTTTGTAATATTTTATCCGGATTCGAAGTTATTGCCGTGGTAGTTTGTTTATCGGTCATATGTTTACTTTTTCGGAAATCTTAGTTTTTGTTCGCATCAGCATTTGTAGATAGAAGCTTTTCTAACTGCAGTAGACAGTTTTTGTTCTATATGTTTGATTACATTTTTTTACTACGACGCAGTTCAGTATGGCGTGGGGAGTGGTTCCGGCCCACGCCATGCCCTTATTTGGTCACGTTTTTGGCACCCTGGGGCGAGGAGTGGGGGTAGGCACGGGGAGAATTATACCGTGTGTGCCTACCGCCCGCGAGCGAAACAAAACAGTAGATAACCAGCACTCGCAGAAGACGCGTCGAGGTGGCAAATATCCTTCACAAGGGGAAACTTTATAATTCTTAATTATTTCTCCGCCGGTGTGGGATGTCGCTTCGTGAATTGCTCTTAAATGACGTGAATTCCTCTTGCAATGTAATCTTTAAATGACGTGAATAATAAGTAAACTACTATGGCGCTGCTCTTTGTTTGTTTGTCTGGTGAAACTGACTGTTCGTGACTCTGCCTACTTGAAGCTTCTGTGTGAACTGTTCCTTTCGAATAATAAATTTAATTAAAGTAAGTAAACCGAGACTTATATATATATATATATATATATATATATTTGCTGATTGAGTAATAGAGCTGTAATTTCCAGTCGCCACTTCTGACGGCTGTGACGTTACGATTTCATGCATTTGTTGAACACTTGCAGAACGAGTTCCCTGTTACTCATTTTCATTGCAGAATATTGTGTGTTCAGCTGTGCACACATGAACGGTAAATAAAACTGGCATCGCAAGTGTAACATCCCAACTTGGAAGTAATATAATGTTTAATCACTTGGTACTACCCGTTTGTTAATTTAAAAGTGGAAAATTTGAATTAAACAACCAAGTGTACTAAACAAAAGTTGCCTTGATTACAATCAACTCCCTATATTCATTAGGGCCCCTCATAGTTATATGACTGGTTAAACATTCTTGTTGGCAATAAATGTGTGATATGTTTTATGATTTTCAGGTCGAAATGATTCCACTTGATCCTCGTCAGTGTCACCTCTCTAATATGTCTGAACTGAGAATTTAAAAAACAGTTGATGTTTGTCAACCATTAATGAAAACTAATGTTGAAATTCACGTAGATGAAGAAAATTTATTTAATGAAAAATTACCTGTATGTTTGTAGTGTATTATGGAGTATGTTCTGTGCCTTTATGAAAATTCTGTTCTTCGTGACCTTCCAGTTTCCGTAAAGCTGCGCAATATGCTATGCACGTTTACGGATTTTCCATTATTTGCTATAGTCTAGTTTCCGCAAAACTACACATTGTGTTCCGTTGACGCATTCTGCGTCCCTATATTTTATTCGTCAGAACACACGCTCTGGCGAAGCTCGCAGGCAGACGACCGCAATAAGGATTAAGGGTTTGGCGGACGTGATGGGAGAATGGCGCCAGGACGGCCCGGCGGAACGACCACATGCGGAGGAAGGCGGATGCAGCTGCATATCGCAGCTGCCAAGGGACGCTGAGCCCACACCAGCGGCTGAGTCTGTCCCAGGCTAGTTTCAGCAATAAACATTAAGAGCTTTTAGTGGGCGTGTTGGGAGAATAACGACACAATATCCGGAGGCATAAAAACAACATGTGCGCTGAACCAAAGGGGCTACCCAAGAGTTACTGCACGTGCAGAACGGAACAATAAACTTCCAGGCCAGAATCAAGGGGCGATGCCAGGCCGACTGCAGACCACAGGAGCAGCGGCCACGTGTTTTATGACTCAGGGGGGACGCGGTAAGTACCCCGGCCACGTGCAGGGATGGTGCAAGTTGAATATGGCGATGGAGCCTACAAAACGACGGGAGAGCGGGAGGAACGGGGCAGTCAGTGGAGAGACGGGAACGAGTCAGTCAGTCGGAGGACCTGAAGTGAGGCGTCCGGATCGAGAATGCATCACGACGTCGACCTCAGTTGGAGGCCGTCAAACGGGACGTGCGATGGGAAGAGTCCGAGAAAACGCGGCAGTCGGCCGACGAGAATCTAGGAGGGTGGAGCGAATCCGGGAGAAGACGACAACGGCAGCCGGCCGTCGTCAGACGAAGAGTGCTGAGTGGACCCGGGAGGAGGAGCTTCGAGATCAGGCGTCGAGACGCCCACCAAGTGCCGGAGCAGTCCCAAGTCGCCAGCCGAGAGAAGACAGCGCCTCCATCCAGATAAGTAGAGTCATCCAGCGAGTGTGAAGAATCTTGCCTTCCCCCCCTCTCCCCNCGCCGCGCCAAACAATACGGAGCCTATGTATAAAAGGGAAGGGGAGTGTTGTCTCGTGTGTACATGTATAAGTGGCCCTGTTAAGCGTTAATAAAACTGATTTATTGGTAACCTGAAAACGAGGTGAATTTATTAGTAAATTGGACCTAGAGACAATAGTGTCAACGTATTCCTACGCCCTAACACTGAGGGCTAGCCTCAATTGCTGGTTCCTTACGCCGAGAACAGATTCAATACCTACTTATAAACCACAGCATTGGGCAGGTATCGCCGTACAATAACGGAAATTCTGTTTTATGTTTAACTGAAGTTTCCGTGAAATATGATCATTAATTCCGTACTATTGCGGAAATTCTGTAATTTTATAATATTAATTTTCCGTGAAACAAGGTTACTCATTCCGTACAGTTACGGAAATTCTGTAGTTACTTAGAATTAATTTCCTTAAAATACCGTTATTTATTCCGTATATTTACGGAAAATCTGTCATTTATTAAGATTAAATTTCTGAGAAACAAGGTTGTTCATTTAGTATATTAACGGAAAATACGTTACGGTAGAAAACGTACTAGCAGGTTGTCTGGTACTTCTTGCATTAAACCTAGTCTGCTTGCCTAATAATAAAAATGCAAATTACTGGCAAACACAGAACTAGGAAGCTCCGTGTAGAACACGGTAATTGCAATAATCAAGTACATACGGCAAAAGGCGATAAAAATATCTGCCCCAAAAGTAGTGTAAAAATAACAGACTGCATACCTTAGCGCAGAATGCAGCAGTCAGTCAGACGCAAGATCGGTTCCCAGAATATAGCGCAGCCAATCAGCGAACATCAAAGGAACCGCCATGCAATTTTTTTCTCTTTGCGCATAACTACTCTGTGAGGTGGCACGAGCGGCTCTTACACTTCTGTATACACAATTATTCTGTGTCGTAGCTATAATTTTAGTACTACAGAATGTATTAACGTAAGCAAATTTGACACGACGCAAGATACATGCAAAACTCGTGCGATGTGGCTCACTCATACTAAATCTCATTCGAGTATAAGCAGTGTCATTCGTACTAGGTAGATCTCGTACGTACGAAATTAGGTAGTAGGGCATATCAGATTTTCAGGAGAGTTTTACACGAAACAAAGTATTTTATTGGCCGTCCTCTGCTAATAACGTAACTTATATATATATACACACACACATATATATATATATATATATATATATATATATATATATCGGTCGCACGGCTAGGAAAACAGGAGACAATATATCTGGGTGAAGAGAAGTCAGGCAAAGTATATTTATTGTGATGAAATTTTGAAAATTTTATTTGGAAATGGAGTGGAAGTTCAGATGACAAGTACAAGAAATATTCTGTTGTATTTGTATTTAGTATTTGTATTTGTATTTGTATTTAGTACTTTAAAACTGCGTGTGATAGTGGGAGTTAGATATTTAAATAATGTTAAGTTAAGACAATACGAAGACACCAACTTTTCTCTCTAACCTCGAATCCTACCCACGTCGTTTGTGACTCTCGTATTGGCAGAACAGCAGTCGAGTGTTTGAACACAAGAGTGGCTACCGCGCACCTTTGTCGAGCACTCTGCCCCATTTTCTCTGTACACCAGGGGTGTCAAAACTCAAACCGGTGTGTGGGTTATGAAATGTAATCAAAAGAAGATAACGGGAAACACGCAAAAATTGTTGGTGTTTATATTGTTTAAATGGCATTATATTTTTAACTTACACAGTGGGATGCGGTACAAAAATAATAATGTGAACGAAAACAAATCCAAAAACAGGCACTCTGAAATCATGGAGTTAGGAAAACGTGCAGAGATATATTAAATACTTCTAGAAGTCTAGCATCTTTTGTTGCCTACCAAAAGTTCTAAATTAGCTTCAAGCTACTCCCATTATGCTTTTTTAAATGTTTGTCTGTGCGCTGACTTCCTACTTTGGATTTGTTCGTCTTTTCGAAGGATAAAAACTGGTAACAATTGTAATTTTCGAATGTGTGTTCGAGTGAGTGAGTGAAGAGATTGGAATGGCTCTTAACAGCGAGGTCTTGAGAGCCGATGAGGATGATTGAGGTGAGTATGGAGCAGCACTGAAATGTTGTGGGGGGAGAATGGGAGAACCCCGAGAAAACCCGCCAACCAGTGGCCTCGCCCGGCGTCCAACGTTCCACGTGCGAAAATCCGGGAGTCGAACCCGGTTTGCCTAGGTGGGAGGCGAGTAGTCTGACCACTACAAAACCGCTGCCCCAAAATTTACGTGGTGCTATTCCATTTCATCCCCGAAAATGAGCTGGAGCCGCATAAATATGAGCGAGGAGCCCACATGCCTTCCGCGGGTCGCGAGTTTGGTGTTCCTCCACTACGCCTTTGTCGCGGATGTGAGTCGATGCTATAATAAAGTATTAATCAAACCTTTGAAAATTCACCCCATTATTGACGTGTTTGGTTGCTTCGTAAATATGTCTTATATCACAAGGGTTTAATGCTGCTGTTTACAAAAGGTACCTTATTTTTCGTTATATTGAAATTTCATTTATATTTTATTTATAAATTGTAATGTTTCATTTATAATCAACACGAATGAAAACAGTGAGAAAATGGGTGTGTTGGTAATGAACTAGTAATAAATAGTTCTCACGCAAAATATGATTAAACTGAGTGCGCTGGAATGCGGTGCGTTGGTCCTTGCGTGTATTTTTCTAGACTTAATGAATCATTGTTCGGATGAGGCGGGGGAATATCCTGGAAGTATGACTGGAGCAGGGCTTGAGAGAAGTTGGAAGTAGCCGTGGATGGACTAGCTCGGTAGCCGCGTTAAGGACGCGCCGGCGGGGCAGAACAAAAGCGCTGGCCCGGACGTCACGACGCAGCTCGCCGCCTGCTTGCAGACGACCTGCAAACAGGAGGTCAGCAGCCTGGCTGGGGACACGACGGCGGTCACGGACAGGAAGCCGCCCCGGGGAGAGGACAGCGAAAGACTCTCGCGCCATAGCGGTGCGGCCAGGAAGTCGACTTCGTGTCGAGCGCGACGGTTCATGACCGCGACAAGTGGCAGGAACCCGTACAGGGGAAGTGCAGGTAGAGTGCTTGCTCTAGCAACGCACTAGACCACCCATGTTCCAACAACACTGAACTGCTTTCCTCCCAATAGCACTATCGAAAAACAACGTGGGCAAGGTTTGTGTTCAGGACCCTGTTTATGTATAGGCTGATCACGGTTTATTGAGCACTTTAGAAACCAACCTTTGAAAAATGTCACTGGCATGAACCCAGTAAAGTTGGTAGCGACGAAAGAAAAGTAGTTCCATGTTTTAATGTTGAATTAAAAGTGTGTAAACATTACTGAATACTGAAATTATTTCTTTCGTTTTACGGTGTTTCAAATCATTTTGGTGTAATAATTATCGAATTTGTCAAATATTACATTTTTTTTAAATATAATTTCACAGTTTTCCTTGTTCGACGCATGAATAAAGTAATCAAGCCCATGGCTGCGTTAATTTTTACAAATGGTGGACGAATACTCAACGTGCGTACAAGTAGCTCTTAAGCAGGGCTTAGAAAAGTACTCTGTTTACCGTGATCAGCCTTTAGATAGTGATATAAGGTCTACGTAAACTTCCTTTAACATAGTTTAAATGCAACCAGAATACTTATATGACCCATTCACGGTTACTTACAACTTTTCTGAAGCACTGCTTAAGTTATATTTTCCATATGTTCCTCCAAAACATGCAAACAAACCGTAAAAAGGTCTAGAAAATTATATAAAAGGGACAATGCACTGCATTCATGCGCAATTACTTTAACAATATTTTGCTTGAGAATTATTTCTCACCAGGCATTACCAGCACACTTACTTTCTTTCTGTTTGTATTCATTTTGATTATAAATGAAATATTATAAATTATAGATAGAATATAAGTAAAAGTTCAATTTAAACAAAAATGCTGAAGTTTTATGTTAACAAGCGCATAAAGTGCTTTGTGATACATGCCTTATTTAGAAAATAACTTAACACGTCATACATGGGGTAAATTTAAGAAAGTTTTATTTAAAAAGTGTTATGATACTGGGAATATATGCCCATACATATAGTCAAGTTATTCGAAGTGTTTAATACATATAAAAGTGGGGGGGGGATCTGTTGGAATTTCAAATTTATTACTCTTTCATGTGACTTTGATAGTTGTGCTGGTGGAGGTCGATTCAATTTTTCATACGTGCGCAGAAAGATGACAAACGTCGCTCTACCTTGTCTTTAGTCTATGGAAGGAAGACAGGCAACAGCGACGCCGCTGTCAAGTGTTCCAACCAGGGGAGGGTCTATAGCGACGGTTCACAAGGGACGTGACTCACTTGCACTCACAAAACCCTCCCATGGTCATTTAAACTACTGTGAATATTTTAAAGCTAAAATGAAATTACATGAAAATTGTTTAAAGTACTTTTTTTTCCCCCAATAACTATTATGTGTCAGTTTCCCCCGCCACCAATCCACAAATCGCAAGTCTGACCTTCACCTTGACGATGGGAAAATGACCCCCTCGCCCCTCGGGACCGCGATGGTTGAGCGGTTAGACTGCTCGCTTCCCAACAAGGCGAACCGGGTTCAATCCTCGGTCGGATCACTCCGGATTTTCACATGTGAGAATCAATGCCGCTGGTCAGCGGGTTTTATCGGGGATCTCCCGTTTCCCCCGCCCTTTCATTCCGGCGCTGCTCCATTCTCAAGACCCCGTTTTTAAGTGAGCTGCCCCAATATCTCTCAAGTCAACTCAACCCTCCCCGCTCTTCTGCTCCCAAACGAATGTTTACATCCATTCCTGGTCGCAGCCACAAATTACATACTACAGCATTCGAAAGTGAAACATACTCTAATACCGCGAATTCAAACAATCAATCAAGAGGGTGATGGTTTACAAAAGAGGAACAAAATAAGTGTTTACCTGTAACTAAGTCATATAAAACGTAAACGTTATGTGGCCCGAGAGAGGTAAAGGATGTAAAAGTCACAAGATAGGCAGCACAATTATCAGATAAAGGAAAAACAAATACGCCGTCATTAGAGGATATAAGTGCGGTGGTTATAAGAATGTGTAACTAATCCTTTACAGGCCACGAAAAAAAATATACTACGAACTCCAACAGCACGCGCCAGCAAAATGGCGTCACTCACCAGCAACATGGCCCAACGCCGTTCACGCTGGTGACTTAATCACCAGCCGGCACAAAACCACACTACTTTGGTACAGCGCTACGCGGTTACTTCACGAACTACATCGGTCAATATGAGTGTCAACTCGCGAGCTTTAGTAGACAGGTAAAGGCTATTCGCAGTTATTTGAGCACTTTTGAAATCAACCCATGAAAAATGTCACTGTCCCAACCTGCATATATTTTGACGGACACTCTACTGGCATGCGCCCAGTTAAGTTGGTAACGATGGAGGGTATGTAGTTCCATGTTTTCGAGTTGAATTAAAAGTATTATGTAAACGTTTGTGAATACTGGAATGATTAATTTTGCCTTCTGTTTATTTTAATGCATAAAAGTCTAACAGTTAGTAAATTTGTATAATATTAACTTTTCTAACAATTCCACAGTTCCATTTTACCGGCGCAGTAATAAAGTGACCAGGCCTACGGCAATGTTAATTTCACGTACGGTGGAAGAAGACACAGTGTTACGTGCAATTGGATCTTAAGCAGGGCTTTCAAAAGCGCTTATCTTTACCGTGAATGGCCTATGGGTGTAGAGACCTGTCCACTTACGGACGTTGGTCGAGTACATGCGCAGAAGACTAAAACCGGTCTAGCTCATCTTCAGTCCACGACAGCGCGACAGCTCCCTCCCCGCTGGGAGGTGACAGAGCCATCGCCCTTCCTCGGCCGTGGCTTCGTCGCTCCACCCCGGAGACGCCAGACGACTTCCGGTCGCCGTTGTCATTCCAGTGTCGCGCCGACGCAGGAAATGACGGCGTGTGTGTGTGCGTGCGCGCGCGCAGTCGCCGCCACCTGCTGTGCAATATGGCCGTGCTGCAGAACACTTAAGAATGTTGCTGGTTAAGAATTTACTATAGGGAAATACATGTTAATGAAATTCGTTTTTTTCAAAGCTAACTCTGAACAAATAAACTTGAAACATAAACCTAAGCGTGATAAATGTTACTCTCAAGCTCTATATCGAGGCACATAAAACAATTCGTTTTTCAGTGATATTTTTATTTAATTATTAAGTTTTCTTATCTTTCCAAGAAACGGGACATATTATATTAATGCTACAAAAGGCTTCGATTGCAAAGAAGTAAGAATTTTTCTGCTCAGAAAGGTCTCTGGTGGAATGTATATATCTTTAACAGGAACGCCAAAAAACCGGATGTCATTAACATGTATTTCCCTATACCAAATTCTCAACCAGGCGACAGCCTTTAGAGTTAGTAATCCGGGCATATTTTCTGTAGAATCGTTATTTGCGCGTTTACTTTTATAGCGGCAAATAAATATCCTGGATATTTTTGCCATAAAAGATAAAAAAATTAATTATGTTATACCGTACATTTTCGTTTTCACCATAGTACACGTGTCATAAAAAAATTGGTGAAAAATGGTCACAAATCGTATTTTCAGTCGTAGTTTAATCTCTGGGCTATCATCGCGTGTAACAAAATCCCACTATTAAAGATCTCATTTGCACAGGAAAGCGTGACGTCGGAAGTGCTGTGCCTCGAACGCGAACAAAAAAATCTCGGGCCCATGTACTCTGTAGTGCACAGAGCTAAAACAGACGCTTACGCAGCGAACTCCAGCCTCAAAAGGGGCCGCGGTGGTGTAGTGGTTAGACTACTCGCCTCCACCACGGCGAACCGGGCTCGATTCACGGCGGGGTCGCCCCCGGATTTTTGAACTTGGGAACCGTGCCGCTGGTCAGTGGGTTTTCTCGGGGATCTCCCGTTTCCCCCAACACTTGAATTCCGGCGCTGCTCCACACTCACCTCGCTCCACCCTCATCGGCTCTCAAGACCTCGATGTTAAGAG
Source organism: Clitarchus hookeri (assembly GCA_002778355.1). Taxonomy (NCBI): domain Eukaryota; kingdom Metazoa; phylum Arthropoda; class Insecta; order Phasmatodea; family Phasmatidae; genus Clitarchus; species Clitarchus hookeri. The sequence continues at coordinate 239,429 of NQII01000624.1, read as the reverse complement.
CCGCCCAAATCTCTTCACTCACTCACTCCAGCCGCACACGCCAGGAAAATGGCGGCCACTGGCCAGCAGCATGTCGGAACGCAGTTCTACAATCAGCGCCTGGTAACTTAAAGAGTGCGTGGGACATAATTAACTCCATACACATCAACTTAATGCTGTAGGTTTTCGGATGCCGAAATAGAAAAACTAAAAATGGGTAATCCTCGGTAACGGTTTTGCCAACTTTGTTANGCTGTAGGTTTTCGGATGCCGAAATAGAAAAACTAAAAATGGGTAATCCTCGGTAACGGTTTTGCCAACTTTGTTAACAACTAGACAATATTGGTGCGATTAACTCACGAAATATCCTGCGCCAAGAAAACACATAAATATTTACTATGTCAGTAATACCTCGGCAGAAATACATCACTCTAGAAAAATATTCACTCCATAGTAAAAACGATTCTGTGAGATTTATTTTTCTTCGTTATTCTCTATCGGCTTCTATAAAATGCAATTTGAACTCTGCAGCTTGTTACATGCTCCCTTGACTTGCCAGCCAGCATCATAGCCAATAGGAACTTTTTCGCAGCACGTAGTAACCAATCAGACATAAAGAAAGCACACTCCAGAGCCTCGCGCAGTCAGTCGGCGAATGGGTACACCAACAACCAAAGAACAGCTATGCTGTTTCAGTTCTGTAAAGTTACCTGTTATTTGGCAGTACTGCATTCTCTTTTAAATAGCGTACGTGCCATATGGACCAAGTGTGCAGAGCATGTATCGACTAGCCTACATGTCGTGATCTCTGCATTTATATGCTCCATTTGCAGTTGCTGCCAACTTTTCTGAAGTCCTGCTGAAGTTCTACTTTCAGGCTATTCCTCCGCCTCGTGCAAGAAAGATTTACCAAGTCTCGAAAATTACACAAAAAGGGTCAACGTGGCGTATTTATGCGCACTCAATCAAATAACATTTTTCATGGGTACTATTTCTTACTAGGCATTTCCAAGACACATTCTTTCTTCCTGTTATTAATCATATTAATTATAAACTAAATATTATACTTCTACACATATTATTTAACTCAACGTGTCTCTATCTGTCTTTCTGTTAATGCGCTTATCACTCGAGAACTACGTATCCGATTTACGTGTTTTTTTTAATTCATAGATATGTTATCTGGCCAGGTTCTAGTATATATTTTTTTACGTAAAGTAACATAAGGAATAAGCAGTGACGATAATAGTGAATCAAGTCGGAAAAAAGTTTGCCGCCAGCGCGCTCTCTTGCAATACGCTGTCTAAACCGTTAAAGATGGAACAATATCATGCAGTAAAGAATTGTGTAGAATAAAAAGACCAAAAAAAACTCCGCGGTAGCATATATCTATCTATAACAGAGAAATACTAATAAGCGTTTTTACCATTTAATTTCTCAATAAATAAATACGTAAAATTCAGACTGTTGTCTCCCCATACAGCATAAAACCCACATATACTATAAGAGATACGAAAAGTTTTGTGAAAAAGTAATTTTTCGCCAGTCGGATGACCGTAAGCGGACGTGGAGAGCCATGGCGGTGGCGAATGGTTAAAAAAAGGGGGGGGGGATTTTATTTTAAAAAAACCTAAACAATAATTTTGCAGTCCACGCGAGTGGAGCCGCGGGCACAGCTAGTTATAAATAAAAACAAGTGGAAGTCTAATCAAAAGTAAAATAAGTTTACGTTAACAGAAGTATTAAATATTTGTGATACATTACATATTTAAGAGGAAACCAAACGCGTCATACACGGGTTGATATTTCAAAGGTTTGATTCAATAAGTGTGAAGATACTGCGAATAGATTAAAGCAATACTTAGCGTCATCGCAATTTATTATTACAGTGTAATATTACAATATTTGCGATAAAATATTTTAGCAATTTAAATGTTTTTATTTCTAGTGTGAATATTTTTGATGCCGTCACCGTCGATGTGTCTGCAATGTTGTTATTTGCGATCTTAATACCAGAAAAATTTACTTGTTGAGATTTCCACCATTAGTTTTATCAATATTTGCACTGTCGACACTACCAGTATCAAAATGAGTGATTTCAGCTTTTACATTATGTTTCAAAGACCTGCCAAATATCGCCACACAGGCGTACAAAGCAGTGGGCTTCACAATAACAGGATTGGAATTTACTCAAATTAATGTGAAAGATGAGGGAGGAGCAAAATCTGAAACTTGTACGCTTCGGTATTTGAATATTATTTTCAGTTCAATTTACTTATGGTATTTTGATATTTAATTAATTCCAGTTTAATGACTGTACTCCACTATACTCGCAAATGCAAACGGCTGGCCATGTATAGTCGATTTCGCTTGCGGCCATTTCTTTATGCGTAACTTTGCAGTTTCTTCACACTTTTTGAACCAAACCTTCGAAAAATCACCCCACGTATGATGTGCTTCTTTGTTTCCTAAATATTCTAAATATTCCTAAATATCATAAACGTTTTCTTCTTGTGTCAGCGTAAAGACAACTAATTTTGGTTAAATTGAAATTTTTTTCATAAATTATTATATTTCATTTACAATTAATACTAATGAAAACAGTGAGAAAATAGGTATGTTGGTAATAAATACCTAGTAATAAATAGTTATTATGCAAAATATTAGTAGGGCCTTCACTGAGTGCGCACAAATGAGGTGCATTGTCCCTTTGATGTAATTTTCTAGATTCTGTTATTCTTTGCTTGCACTAGGCGGAGAAATATCCGCGGAAGAAGTAGTACTTAAGCAGGGTCTCAGAAAAGTGTATAGTAACCGTTAATGGACTCTAATGAACATGTTGCAAGACATGCGCATTTGAAACGTTCTGCGCAAGATCTCTGCAAATATTGTGTGGTCACTATGCGCTCTTCTTATAGCTTGGAGCTTCGCTTCTCTGAAGTTAGCTGGCGTATCAAGAAGGCCTGTTTCGGTTAATGTGAGCCAGGTTGTGAACGAAACCAGCAACTTAGCTGTATGTTTCGCTCCAAACTCCAGCTGGTCGTCTGAAACTAGTGCCAGTTCTCATTCTTCATTACGTCGCTCTGTGTTCCTTATGCACATTTCTCTGGATACTCGACATAACTGACTGCGTTGGTCTTTCTTGGAGTACGCTTTCGAGTAGCTTGAAAGTTTATTAATAATATCAATACATAATCCTGTATGCGTGTCAAAATAAATCACAATCGACCCAAACGTATTTTTATTATAATAATAAAAATTTATATGTAAGTTCCACGAAAGAGAAACTAAAACTTTGCGTATTTATTCAAACTGTTCTTCTAATTGTTTTCCAATAGGTTTTTGAAATGTCATTGGTTCAAATAAATAGCTTAATCGTCTGCGTTGCTAGCTAAGTTTAATTGTAAAAAATAGATTTCAGTTTTTTCAACTAATTACATCTTACATAGCTGCAGAAATATGTTTAATAAAAAATATTATATTNTTTTTTTTTTTTTTTTTTTTTTTAGAAAAAAACATAAAATCTTCAGTTTTGTGCATATTTGGACACAGTAAAAAAAATTTGTTTATATATTTTATTTTATTATTTTTCTATAATTACCCTGCACCTCGCTACTGCAGTAAATTTTCAGATCACTTGTGAATCACAAGAGCGAGTGTCCATCTATTACCTCGAACTCTCTCCCTTCCAGTTTCATAAATATTCTTCCTCCGCGCCCTTTTTTTCTCATTCAGGATCTTCAATCCTCTGCATTCGTCCACTGCTCATCCTATCCCTTCTGGTTTCTGCCAGCTGGCATTTAACACCGAAACCTTCCTCTTGCTAATTTTTTCAATCAAGATAACATACATGCACGTAGAGAACCAGATAATACGAAAATTCACCATGCCCATTTGAGACCAGCTTTATAAAACTGCCTCGCTAGTATGTTCGCAGCGACATGCTCGTTTCTCGTTGACCGACTGGTTTGTAGTTGCTACCTAAGCATGGCTTAAAAATGAGAGTGAAATCAGAGAAGGTTTTTTTACTCGTGAGATATAGATAAGTGAATGACTCCTGTAATAATAAGGCCGCTTGCAGGGCGCAAGTCATTAATTCTAGATACTCAGAATTAAATTCATTTCCTCGCTGATACCCTTGAGTTATCTGAAAGGATGTAGTGAAACATTTTATGATGCAATGGTATTTCATAATACAATTACCATACAATTTCAATTCTGTTTTTTATTTGAATTGCAAGTGAAATTCCGCTTATGTTGACAAACGTAACTTTAAGCTTAAATTTAGTAACATATAAAAATTTAATTTCGGATCAAATTTCTACAGCCCAAATGCAAACTGTCGTCAGTTGCAGTTATTCTCTGTGCGAATAAAGCATGTGTTCACAGGAAATAGGACTGCTTGCTTCTCACGCGTTACGGACCATAAAAGTAATTGTATGACTCCCAAATATAGTACACGAGCAGTTTACATCCTGCATGCCTTTTCGTGGAAAGCGGTCGCTTGTAACGGAACTACGGTACGGCTTCGCTCGTTCAAGACGCGCAAACCTAATTCACGTCTGTTTTACCGTTTTACAACCAGACAGCCTCTTTTAATGTCGTTCAACCTGTCTAGTGCTCTTCGTAATATTTAAGGTGTCTGCATTTTTTTTATTAATGACTATGCCCAGCTGACATTTAGCACTTAGGAGAACTGATAAACCTTCGCGCAGTTGCTTAGTAAAAGAGTCGCAATAGAATTAATTATTTAACTCCTCGAACACTATGACGTTATTGTTTCTTTCGTCCAGGTCCAGGAAGGCGAATTTACCTGCATCGGCATAGAACTTTCCGCTCTATTGAGATTTGAAACTTGACGTGAAAAGAGTTTTAAACGCTCTCTGCAGCTGTAAAGGAAAATGTGCGTAAATGTATTTAATAATCTGCTGTCTATACCAAATATATTATATCTGCTGCAGTAACTTCTTCAAAAAGAACTTTTATAGCACATTGTCTTTTTAATTAAGTGACTTGCACTTACCCAAACACAAAGCTGGGAGTGGTCGAATAACGTGGAAATGAGTTACGAGTAAGAAAAACTGGTCGCCAGTGTATGCCTACTCACAGGATTCTGTCAGTTCTAACTAAATACTTATTGAATAAATCCGTGTTAAATTCTGAAATCAAAAACTGATAGAAAATGAAAAATAACAAAGCATATTATCAGCCACTTATATAAAATGACTAAGGTACGGCAATACCAAAACACTCTAGTTTTAATTAAGTTAGTCTATGTGTAAAAAAAAAAAAACTAAAACGGCACACTTTAGTATAATCCACAAATAAAAATAAAAATCATCACAAACCATCCATTACTACCGCATTAGCTAGGATCACACAACGTCCTTACATATAGAAGACTCCAGCTGGCCAAAAGTTGATTTAAATTATAGTTGATGGCAGCCGGCTGTAGTATTCCCACTGACAAATTTTGTATAAGAGACCTTCAACCAGTGGCATGCACAGCTCCGGTAAATACGACGAACTGATCAATACCAAGGAAAATGTGTACAATAACAGCAACTCCTTGCTGTGGCGTTAGGCCATTCCCCAGTCTTGCAGTTGTTCTCTGTGATCAATTGTCATGTTTAAGTTAACACCGTACGTGCAAGAGGGAAATATCACACTGACAGAAAGTTTTGTTCCAGCCAAAAAAAAATAGTTGTTTTTATAGGGTTAAAATAAATATTAAGTTGCCCCGACAAAATATTTTGTTGAATAAACAAAACCTAAAAAGCGAAAAAGAAAAAACACGAAATTTTGTTCGTCTTATCACAATACAAGCTTGTATAAATAGAACCTCTTTGTTGCGCCAAAAGAAATTATACTCAACAAAATATTTAGTTGAGCCAACTGTATATCTTTGTTTGGCTACTCATTTGATTGCCTTAGTTCAACAACACAGCACGAGAGTTTATTTGTATTTTTGTGACAATTATGATAGTAACAGTGTTTCTTAATGCATTTATTGATGCTTAATAATGGTATAAACTCCCAATAAAAACAAGTTCAATAGTAAACTAATTGTATAGCTGCAAAAATTGGAATATTTATCTACACATGTTGGCAAGAGTTTGAATTTTATATATTTTGAAACATTCAAATTCAATTAGTAGTCACTTTAGCTGAGGTTGCTAGGACGCAAGTGACCGAGGTTCAAATACCGGTATAAAAACCTCAACGTTGATTTATTTATTAGTTATATCCCGCTTTGGAAAATTTGCTTGAAAGTAGGATGATTCTCTTAAGTACAAGTGATGAAAACATAATTTACAAACTTTCTGAAAAACACAGAAAAAAAAACCTGATATTTTCATAAAAATGTCTTTAAAAGATGCTAGTTCCTACAGCAGAATACTTAATTCGTGCTACAGAGAATATTGAACAGGACAACTATGGAAATATGTAGATTGTTCCTACAATAAACAAAAGTGTAAAAAATTTTGAGAACATCCTCAGGCTAGTACCGAAGTTTAATTCTTGCTATAGTCCATTCGAGGTTTCTTCGTACTTTTTTTAATCAAAATTTTTAAAAATCACTCCCTTGTAGGACGTGCTTGGTTGTTTGATAATTATGTTATGTATCACAAGCATTTTATACTTCTGTTTACATAAAAACCTTAAAAGTATCTTATTTTTTGATAAATTAACATTTGTTTATATTTTATTTACAAATTGTACTATTTCATCCTAACTAATATTATAAATGCGAAAGTGTGTTTCTTTGTTTGTTTGTCCTTCTTTCATGTCGCAACGGAGCAACGGATCGACGTGATTTTTTGCACAGAGATAGGTGGAGGGCCGGGAAGTGACATAGGCTACTTTTTATCCCGAGAAAGTATTTAATTCCCTCAAGGAAAAAAAAATTAGTAAACATAGCGCTCGGGGTACAATGCTGCGTCAATGTAAGTTGTTAGTGTGGGACGAAAGCACAATGTCACACAAAAAACCGATAGAGGCCCTAAACCGAACTCTACAGGATATTTGAAACAATACAGTCATTATGGGAGGAATGGTTGTATTACTGACTGGTGACTTCCGCCAAACTCTACCGGTGATTCACTGGGGAGCACCTGCAGATGAAATCAAAGCCTGTCTCAAGTCGTCAAGCGTATGGGCAAATGTCAAGAAATTCAGCTTGGCGACAAATTAGAGAGTGCACCTCTACAATGAAGTTGATACAGGACATTATGCTGATACAGTATTAAAAATTGGAGATGGGCGGTTAGAAACAGATGCCGAGAGCTGTGTGTCACTGACGGGGTATTTTAGTAATTTGGTGCAGAGTGATACGGAACTGATTGCTAGCGTTTACCCAGATCTAAAAAAGAAATATAAATGACGACTATTGGCTATATAAAAGAGCGATTCTAGCACCAAAAAATGACATCGTTAGTGCTCTGTTCTGTGTTTATGATCAGTGTCTGTCTACTAACCAATACCGTTATTTCTCCCTACACGTTTGTTAGTATAACCACGCGAGCGAAGCCGCGGATAAAAGCTATTTCTCAATAAATAAATACGTAAAATTCAGCTGTGCCCGCGGCTGCAGTCCACGCGAGTAGAGCCGTGGCCACAGCTAGTTTTTTTTTATAAAAATTAATTAAAACTGTGAGAAAATAGGTGTGTTGGTAATGTCTAGTAAGAAACATTTCTTATGCAAAATATCATTACACTGAATGCGCACGAATGCAGTGTGTTGTCCCATTGGTGTAATTTTCTAGACTCTGTTAAGCTTCGTTTGCATGGGGCGGAGGAATATCCTGGAAGTAGAACTTTTGCAGTATTTCAGAAAAGTTGAAAGTAACCGTGAATGGACTATCCTACCTAGTCACCCATTACTAGAGACGCTGAAAAAATGTGTCTATTAATATTGGTACAACCTAGACTTCGAGCACTGTTGTACCTATCTATGTTACTTTTACGATTGGACGGCCGCGGTGATCTAGAAGTCAGGTTACTCGCCCCCCACCAAGACGAACCGGCTTCGATTCCCGGCTACGTCAACCTGATTTTTGTATGTGGGTAAACATGGCGGACGTTGCTGTTAGCCGACCGGTTTTCTCGGAAGGTTCCCGCTCACCCCGCCATTTAATCCCGCTGCTGATCCATATTCACCTCACATCATTCTCACCGGCTCGCAAGTTTAAAAACCTCTGAACTCAAACTTTTGCAATGGGCGCACGACTTGTTTTGAAAACTCTTAGAGAACACTGAGCCAATAATAAGCATGCAATAAAATGAAGACTCAATCACGGTATTCACGGTTACAGGAGGGAACCAATCAGCAACATTATATGTGCGCATCGGAGGTAAAGGGCACTATGTCACACGTGTGGAACTATACAGTAGTGCTCTTCGCCATATAGTGCCCTTTCCTACTTACTAAATCTCTTATAATTCCGTGTAGGAAATAGTGTTTTGCACCTCATGAAAGAGCGTGAAAAACACAATCAGACGGTGTAAAAACCACTGGTTTGTAAAATGTGCATAGTGCCCTTTACCTCCGGTACACATCTGCATGAGCGTAGAAATGTGCCTATGTGGCCCAGACCTAAAGGCAATGAACTTGAGACATTATCCGGTCGCTACCAATTAATGGACAATTCTGTTTTCGTTTCTCTATTTATAATTCTCCACATAGACGAGTTAGCCCTACAAATCTACCTTCACTCCCGACGAAAATGTAGGCAGGCGTTGTCGTTTTAACTCCGCCGTAATGAAAATAGTAGTAATTTTGTCACGACAAGTATTACAATTTTAATGTTAATTTCCACCGCCTGCTAACGTGGAGCTGTGTGGACGGCGAAACACGACTCTGCGGCGCAGCACGATGGCGGTGGGAGGGGGGCTGCTAATTGTTGTTCATTGACACGAGGGCACTTGAGCGCCGAGTGGGCCCAATTGCGCATATAAAATTCTCGTCAACAAATGACTACTTCCTGTCCTGGACAGCTGCCGCGCGCTTCGGCCGCCACCAACGGTTCGTTTTCTTTCTTTATTTCTCTTTCTCTCTCTATCTCTCTCTCTCTCTCTCTCTCTCTCTCTCTCTGCCACTCGCACAGTCGCTTTCTGTAATTAAATATTATTGCCAACGTTTCCCTCGGACGGAAGAGCCAACTGCGCGAAATGAACTCTCTACGCACCGCCTGTCTGAAATGTTAGTTAGTGCCGATAAAGGACTCCACCGTATTACTAAATTTTGCCTGGCACCGTGGCAAAACGCCTTCTCCCGCCTAACGCAAGGGAACTTGCCTAAAAAAAAAGCCTTCAGTGCGGCCGGTGCATGTTTGTTGTACAATTTACATACATTCAAGACTTGCTGATAGCGCCCAGCTGTCCAGTTGTATGGTAGTCTTAGACAATAAAAANGACGCTTCCTCCTTCGACGTGCACATGGAGACGTCTCGTGTTCATTCTCGGACAAAACCTCCTGATTGCAGCTGCGTCGTGCATTGTTTTGCCGCACGAGCATTCACGCAGCCGCTGTTTGAGACCGCGTCCTCGGAGGTCAGTCGAGGAGATTGCTGCTGACGTCCGAGTTTACCACGTGAATATCACGGGCTTTAGTTTCCTATCAATAAGACCTACGAACAGTTTCTTCTTACTCTCTGTATTTCTTTTGACGACTCATGTTTCGATAGTGAAAAAATTGCCAGTAATATTTATTGAGTAAGTGATTCAATAGATTTGGGCTGTTCTTAGCATCGAGGTCTTGAGAGCCGATGAGGGTGGAACGAGGTGAGTATGGAGCAGCGCTGGAATGAAAGGGTAGAGGAAACGGGATATCCCAGAGAAAACCCGTCACCGTTCAGCACGATTCCCACGTGCGAAAATCGGTGAACGATCCCGTAGGGAATTAAACCCAGTTCGCTTAGGTGGGAGGCGAGTAGTCTAACCACTACACCACCGCGGCCCAGCAAGCCTAAACTTAATTAATATTTATTGATTAGTTGTAAGTTTACACACGCTTTCACCCGTTTTTTCTTTTTGCTACTCTTAACAAAGATGTTTACCGCTCGTCACCCGCTCAATATTTAAATCTCTCATGGAATTTTGTGTTCGGCATACTAAAATCAAACCAAACTTTTATCTGGAAACCCTTATCGCCCGTTTGGAGATACAGCTTGCTACAAGTCGTAACCAACAGTGTAAGGTAAAACCAGTTTAGGAATGCAAATTCGCATATCCGTCTATCAAAAGTTGACCATTTGCAAGAAAAAAAGAATGGTTTAATTTATACTGCTCATCTTCCATTATTTATAGCGTGATAATATATATATATATATATATATGTAACCACGTATTTAAAACAAAATTGGATAGCAAAATTTTTTTAAAAATCTGTGGCTTTAACTGACGAAAATCACAGGCGCAAGTATTCAAATGAAGACGAAGACGGGGACACTGTCAAACATCAGGTTTGCTAACTATGTTTTCTGTTTACGAATTAGGGTTTGGAACATTTTTTAGAGTCCTGTTTTTGGGCACACAATTTCGTCTGCATCGTCGTGTGGTGTCTTTGCAGTCATGTTTGCATTAAATTAAAAATATTAATATACAGTACATGATCTGGTTCAGCGTGTTTGGGATTTCGAACTTTAGACATCTGGATGATATCGTCTGCTGAAGCGCGCATGAAAGGTAGCAACAGTGCACAATTTTTGTAGTTGATAATTACCATACGTCTATCCAGGCTTCAAAATGGAAAAAAAAGAATTTGACGATTGCAGAAGGCATAGCAGATTACGCACTCTAGTTAATTGACTACCTTAAAACCCCATCACGCATTGACCTTGACTTGAAAATGAGTTAAGTTTATAATCTAATCCAGGTCGAACAGTGCTTTTTACTGAAACGGTAAACACTTGTGCCAGTCCTTGTGTTTAAGTTAGGGATTATCACAGTAGAGAATCGAAATCACACGACCTACTTCATGTGCACGCTGTGTTATGGATAAATAACTTGGGTACGGATGGCTTGGTAGATGACATTGATGTGAATGTCTGTGGGTGTATGTAGATTGGTATGCGGGATAACGTCCCAGATATTTTAGCAATGAAACTTCTTTTTTTTTTCAAAACAGTACAAAATACACTCTAAGTGGTAACGTCGTAAATTTGGGCCATACGCATGCATTGATTATTTACTTTTTTTTTTATTTTCAAGACGTAATCTGTTTTCATGTATATTATTTTTAATTGGCACATTTATTATGCTAATTGGTAAGTAAATTCACTGATCGTTTGTTTTTCAGTTTTTATTTTGTTGCACAACACATTTGTAGGTCTTTCCAGTCGGTTGTTTTTGTAATGTGTTTAGAAGGTCCTAGTTTCTGAGCAGTTGTTGATCCGTTGCCATGGTAAATAAGTGACGTGATGAGTAACTCTTGCTTCTAGCACTCTCGTGATTGGTCAGTTTTCGACGGCGTTATTTAATTAAGTGTTTGAATGAGAATTTTAGCCGTCTTGGTTTTCGACGGCAGGACGCTGACCCACGTGGGTTCAGCCCGCAAGGATTTTTTAATTATTTTTAACATAACGACACGAGTTCGCACCTGGCTCGAAGGAGTCAAGCAGTCTCGAAGGAGACGAAGACGCGAGAGCAAGTGTAGGAAGAAGCAGGCCTGTATCGGTTGGCGCCCGCGTAATTTTACAGGTTTAATTAGGTCGAACTACCGCAATGTGCTAAAATGTGTTGTGACTGTATTGCCACTATAGGCCCGAGAGTCTAATCACGGAATCCTGCTAGGAAATGTCCTGCTGCATCCAGGAGGATGCTACTGCCAACAGCTGGATCGCCCAGAACTTCAAGAAAGTTCAGAATTCTTCATTTTAATTCATAATCAGCTAAGTCAAGGAAATATATATATTTTTTTTTTTAAGAATCAGAGGTGAATTTTTCTAACTTGAACTGACCCTAGCTAATTTAACTACGAACATCCTGGCATAGTCCGTTTTCACAATACCCTGAACTAGTATGGAGAAGAGAAACAAATTTTCTTTATTAATTTTTCTTCTGAAAGTTTAAATATTTTAATCGCCAGGCATTAAGTCAAGGGAACGTATCAGCTACCAGAGGGGCTAGTGTTGCTGAGGGTACAAATAAAATCTTGTTTGAAAATTGATTATATTACCTGTCAGAAATTCTTTGGTCGCGTGAATACTAATTAAATTCTACACTTTGCTTGAAACGTCTCTGCTGAGTAATGATTTCCAGTAGCAAGTAGATATTTTTTCTAGTGTTTTTTTTTTTATTGTTGAGTTTTGAGGTGTTATTTGTGAGTGCTCATCTGTCACACATCTGCCTCTAAACGTACACGAGTTTTCCCATATTTACACGAACTACTCACCTCACACGTTGTTACATGTTAAACACCCAGTTGCGTTACATTACATATTGGCACATTAAGGGGGGCCTAGACTGTGCAAGCATTGCTAAACGACATATTTACGTTACGTCTAGTGGCGGTGTTGCAAACTGAATGCAGAAAATGTATCGATGTTATGTTGGAATGACTGAATCATAGAACAATGTGTGGAAGAAATACAAATGTAAGACCGACGAGAAGTAAAACTATAAGCCATGCATATAAATCAGCAATTAGTGAGGGGGAAAGTGAAATAATTCTTCAGCGCAACAAAATCTTCACAAATATCGTCGGGTAAATTATGACGACATTTCTCCATCGCTCCGCGCTAAGAATTTTAAAATACACTGTCCCAGAATGAACAGAATTCCTAATGCTTTCAAGTTTTACATATATACCCTGTAACGTCCAAACTGCTACTTGGTAAGAATTCCTCTACTGACGAAAACGCAATTAACCTCGAGACACCACTGGGCTCGGGCCCTGGCTGGAAGAAAGATGCACTACACGTGTCAAAGAAAGTTTTGCACAACCAGGATTACTGAGTAAATCGTTTGCTCACGGCTACAAAGTAAGCATGGCGTGAAAATTCACACTGCCTATACAGAATGCCATGCCTGTCATTCCGATGCCTCTCTCTAATGCGCCTACTGTCCCAGCAACCTAATTATAGGTGGTGCAAATTTTTTAATACGTGTATTTAGGGACGGATTGTGGTATGAAGTACCAGAAGATACGTCCTGGAAGTGCGTGTGCAATTAACAGTTCCAGTTTGCGATAACTCTCCGGGAGACCAGGCCGCCGCAAGCAATCCATCACTTCGCCGAGAAGGCGTCCGAGCGGTCTTCGCTCCGCCTTTCTCCGAGCAGTCGTGGAGCAGCCCAGCCTTTAAATTCGACACCCAGCGGCCATTAACGAAGTTTCCAGAGCTATAGGACGTTTTTTTGTTCCTTCCCTTTCTTTCTGAGAGACCACGCGCACGCAACAAGCAAATGACATAACAATGACGGCGCGGCGTTGGGCGAGACGAGTTGCAGTCGGATATGGAGATTTTCTCCCCTGACCCCTCGGCACGGAAGTTTCTCCCCCGGAGAGATGGGGGCGTCCCCGAAACTCCCGGGGATTAGCCGTCATGAATATCAGCGACGACAATCAATCACTGCAGTAACAATGTGGCATGGGAGCTGATGCTTCGATTTCGCAATGTCTCGCCGAGAGAGAGAGAGACAGCGATACGCCGCTAGTTAGTCGTTTATGGAAAAAGTCCGGCAAATTTCCTCTCCCCCTACACCCCAACAACCCTCTATCTTCGGCTCTTTTTTTTTTCACTCCTCCTCCTCTCGTCTCCTTTTCCGCTGCTTCGCCTGAATGCGCTCTTTCGAAAGGCTCCTGTGAGGCGACGGCTGAGGGGCAAAGCACCGCATCTCGCCCTACGAACGACGCAAAAACTCTTGGTTAAACGAAAACTTACTCTCGGACACACGCAGTTGCAGAGCTTATGTCTCCAAGGAAAGCACAGCGGATGACGTTATAAACATACAAGAAAACAAGCCAAGGCTAGCTGTTGTCTACAGTTATATAGGCTGTCCGCGGTAAAGACAACACTTTTGAAATTCCTGCTTAAGATCTACTTGCATGCACATTGTGTATTCTTCCATCATAGATAAAAGTAACTTTGCCATGGGCCTGAGCACTTTATTCATGCATCGGTCATGTGAAACTGTAGAAATATTAGGAAATTATATGCATTTTTTTTTACAAATTTGCTTATTCTTACACATGTATGCATTGGGAAAAACAGAAAGCAAACTAAATAATTTCAGTATTCGCACATATTTGTCTTACACTCTCAAGTCAACGTTTTAAGATATGGAACTACTTTCCCTCGGTCGTTACCAACTTTACTATGCGCATTCCAGTCAGTGTGCCTAGTAAAATACAGACTGTGAATATCGACAGTGACATTTTTCGAAGGTTGATAAAGTGCTCACATAACCGTGGGCAGCTCATATCAGATATATCTGTTGACAACCGCTATCGTTGGCTTGTTCTCGTGTATAATTGTACTATCCTTTTGTGTTCTCCTTGCCGACATAGCACTGCAAGTATTACATTCTTCCGTCGTTAGCAGGGTCATCCGAGGCCGTACAAGCTGAAATGTGAGAAAGCCGGATCTGTTATGGCTTGCGCCCAGTATCCAGCACACCGTTCAATGCATGGCCATCGAAAGGTCACCTCGTGGTTCGGAGACAACTACAATCATGTGAGGTCCCGTAGTCGTTCACCTTCCATTGCTCGATCGCGTGGCGTGAAATCCGAAGTCCGAACTCTTCGTTGTAGACGAACAATGCACCCTTGCATATCAGATTGTTCTGCTCTGTCGTGGCGAATGCCGCATCTATCACCCTTACGCTCAATACTAATTAAGAGGGGCACCGCATCGTGTAGATTCATACCACGTCACTTCGATGTGTGACGCTGTTATTTAAAGTGCGTAGCAGGCTTAAAAGTTGGGCTTGCATTATCCCTATGTGGAAATCATCTTAAACAATGTGCTCGCAATGTCTCGAAAATTATTTCGCAAAGTCGTCGCAGTCAGTATTCGTTTCTGAAGAAAATCATTCGAAATAAAATTATGTGACTTGGTTTTTGATCATTTTATGCTTATTAACGTCACCTCTTCATGGCGGAAGGGTAATTCGGGGAAGAGGGGTGAATTACGAGCTGAACTAACTTGAACATCCTTTTTTAACAACACAAAACAATTTAATATTCTAACCCAGAACCTCAGCGAGGGAGATTGTCATATCCAGCGATTTCCTTTATTAACGCGTATTACAAATAAGCTCGGGAGACAAGGCTCCTAACCCCGTAGCGATGTGTGACAAAGCATTTTCTATAAACGCTTTTTAAAGCTAATCTTTGCTTAATCAATCACGACTCGAATGAATTTTTCAAGTTTTTGCGTATTTTCCTTTGGAGTCAAAGCATCAACGAAACATGGGTTGCACAAGTCTAAAGTTTCGTTATTTCTAAAGTTTTGTAAGCAATACGCTATGCTCGTGTAAGTTACGTGTGCTAGGTTACGGCGGATTCGAATCTCGGATGATTCAAGTCCGCGTGTGCTTATTTTAGATGCGGCCCGGTGCTAACGTGAAACAAAGGGGGTTGCCAATAAGCCTGTTGAAGTAAATCACCCTGGGCAGGCTGAGGGTCAGTTGCACTGCACTGATCATAAGTGCTGTTAATACAGGTAGGTCAAAAAAAATGTTTATATGCTCACAGGCACCTTGTTAAGAGGGGAAGGGGTGAGGCAAGAAGGCAAGGGGGCGGTCGCCCCTCTACTGTTCAGCAGCGTCCTTGGTCCAATGGTCAAAAATTCAATTTTCAATAAGTATTTATAACTTATTGTAGATTGTTTGCTTCATTATTTTCAAAATATAACTGGTTTGCGAGTCTTTGCATAACCAAAAACAGAATATTACAGTATAAATAATTTCATTTAAACATTTAAAACCTTGGCCTGCATGAAATAAGTGTGTTACATACGTGCATAATCGCATTCATAAACGTACAACGCCCAATACGAGAAAGGGAGAGCAAGATAAAGAGAGAGATAACATTTAAATGAAAATTAGTAATTTCCTGGAAAATTTGAGACTTGGCCCCTTTCTGAAAAAAAAAAACTATTCAGACCCAGATAAAAATTTTGTCCTCTAAGCAAAAAAAAAATGTATCTCATTCATGTTTGTAGTGTAACAATTAAGCCTTTGCTATGTACGATGAATGACCAAAAATAATAGGAACTGGCAGTACTCTTCGAACATTAAGTATGATAGCATATCCACCGGGCTTCGAACCCCGGAGGTACAGTTTCTAAGATGGCTTGTAATGGGGAGGGGTGAAAGGAAATATGGCCGTCGGTTGGTGCGTTTTTACGCGGAATGCGCGCCTGTCCTTGCAGCCCAAGGCCCTCCCGGATTAGAGCCCACTTGTCTCGTTATAATACTCGTGGATTTAGACGTCTATCTTCCCGCCAGACACGAACATGTGGCTGAAGAAGAGAAAACACCCACCTGTCCATTGTCTTTCATCAGAGGCTCTGGGCCGTACAGATTGGATCAGCAGCACTCTCGAAGGCTCCGACAGCCACTGCGACAACGCACATGAAAATAGCGCGTCTCTCCCAACGTATAGCTAGTTCACAATGTATCGAGCACTTGCGAAAATTAAACTCCGAAAGAAAAAAATATCTTCTGTTGGTCGTAGAATGGAGATGAGTTAGCCTACTTTAGTCATCTGTTCATGTTCATAACATTGCTCATAATTTGTCTACAGTTGCCAAAAGTATTGCCAAATCCATACATGTATACTGTGACGTGACGTTTGTTGGTATTTAATTTGTCTAATAGATCCACGCTTTGTAGGGGAAAAAATGTACGATACTTAAACATAACCTCATCATACTATAGCTCTGTCAGGGGAAGTGTATCAAACTTTAAACGCGTATATTTGTGTGAACTATTGCGTTAAGCCAATTTTTAAACCTGTGGTTTCAACAGAATGACTGGCAGAATAGCCGTTCTTTGTTTGGATTTAGAAATCGAGTACTGAGTAGCTGACATGCGCACTCGGACACACACACACACACACACACNTATATATATATATATATATATATATATATATATACACCCTTTACACTCTTTGCGTGTATTTTAAAGGAAATATGGGCTATAATATTGGCAAGGTATTAGGAAAAGTTGACAAATGACTTAATGTCTTACTAAATGTTGATTGAATAAATTTTATGTGCATACAATGGTTTTCTCTCTGTTTCACACCCGATGGTTTGTATAATTTGCTAAATAATAACATATTTATGTCTTCAGGGCGAAAAGATATCAGCAAGTCAATAGCGATGTTAATTTTTACGTGCGGTGGAAGGATACACTAAGGACACGCTAAGCTAGCCTTCAAAAGTGTTCATTCGAACGTGAACAAACTATAGCACATAGCCACGGCTTACCACCCTTGGCCTTCATCGCAATGGCCTCCTGAATCAAGTCACTCCCACACTCTGCCACAAATCCCCTCCTTTAATTTTATATCATGTTAATAGTTTGGAAACGCAAGCCATCAGACTTGTAGTAGGTTTGAGCGTTGACAAAAAAAAAGCTTATTTTAATTAACGTTGGTGTTCGAGAGAGCTCATCTGGAAACACGAATTTAATCTGCTTACAAGAATACGCTTGCAGTTGCTAGCTACCATTTATACGAGAAATTAATAATATTTTAACACATTCATAATTAAATAAAACATAAATAACCCCTCTTACCGGAATGGTTTGCTATCGATTGAATGGCTTGCGCACAGCGACACCATAACAAAAATCAACTCCTACACCAGGGCACCCTAATTAACATATATAATGAACATCCTACAGGTCATTACATATCATGTTATCTTAATATAATTTAATAAATGCTGCATGACATCGTATCTGTCGAAATGCACGTGCATAACACATACCTTAGTGATAGTGGAAATTTTAACCTGCATTTTGTTGTGAGTTGTAATGTTCTACATACTTACTTACTTCCATCCCCATTGAATGCCGCGGTTTTTAGGTAAGCATATTTATTTAATCAGGTATTAAGTGTCTGCAAAAAGCTAGTGAGAGCATAAGCTCAGGTGACACGAAAATTATATGTAAAAACGTAAAAACCACGTACGTAGTCTATATACACAAACAAATATAAACCGTTTATAGAAATACGCAACAATGACACAGATAAAAACAAGAAGTTACTGATATAACTTATGAGCATACTTTCCTCTGCATGGATGCAAATAGTTTCTTATGAAGTTCTTGAAAACTTAGATGGTAGGTAGACCTTGACGTCTCGCTGACAGCAATATCGTCAGGGACGGAACCAGAAACATTGCAACAGTAGCAGACAAATACAAATACACACGTGTCTTACCTAGGACTCGAACCAATAAAACCTCGTGCCACAAGATAGCGCGCAATGAACTGCACTACGGAGGTAAGATTCGGATCATCAACTTCGGATGTAATAAGTCTAATGTATTGAATTATAGGGTTCAGTTACCTGAAATATTTACACAGCTATCATTTAGAAAATAAGTGTCTAAGTCACTTAAAACACATACGATTGCATAGTACACCGTAGCGCTACTTTTGTGACGAATTTGGTGGAAATCGGTTGGTTGGTTCCCGAGATATGGCAAAAAAAAAATTTATTTTCATATTTGGTGCTATTTTTCAAAACCGCCAAAAAGAAAAGGTTCTGTATATGGTGATTCTAATAGATTACTGTCAGCAAACAAAGTTTGGTTGAATTTGGTTAAATTGTTTGATACACATCACAAACTTATCTAAATTATTAATATGGTCACCATTTTGATAAAAATTAGTATCTGACCTCACTTAAATCATGTACGTTTACATGGTATTCTGTGGCACTACAGGAAATATGGAAAAATGTTCAATTTCCTCACCTGAATTTAAAACAAGGCCAGCAAAAGAGGATCTCTGTACGCATAACTTGATGTTTTGAATAAAACTGTTAGAGAATTAACGTAAGTAGAATTTCTTTGAACTGTCTAATAGATATAGCATACTAATCTAAATTATTTATACTAACGCTATAAAAAAAAATCCTGCCCCACTCAAAGCATGTAAGTTTATGCCTACATTAACTGCTCTAACCCTACTTGCACTTAAGATTTGGCGGTAATCGGTTGATTGGTCCTCAAGATATGACATATAACAATTTTGTTCGTGTGACGATCTTCATAAATGGAAGACAGAAAGTTTATATATTAGCACATTCGATGATTGTCATAGATACAACTAGTATACTAAGTTAAGTTACAATCGATTCATAGTTTCTTAGATATAACATATTAAGCTAAAATATTTACATAGCTGCCATTCTGAAAATAAGTGCCTGGCACACTTAAAATATATAAACTAATATGGCTTAAGATAGTATAACTTCTTCGACAAATTTGGTAGGAACATGTTAATTGTTTTCCCAAGAGATGACATAAAAACTTTATTTTTTCGTGTGGAATTATCTATAAAAATTGTGGGAAAATGCTGTTCTTTATAAACAGATTTGGTGGTTGTAACAGATACTGCCAGCATACAAAATAAAGTTGAAATTTGTGTCGTAGTTTCGTAGACACTGCATACTAGTCTGAAAGAAAAGTATGGCTGCCATTTTGAGAATATCTGTCTAACACACTCAAAACACATCAGGTTGCATGGACTACCGTAGTTGTATTTGTTAGCCAAACTTTGTATTAATCAGTTTTTTTANGCTGCCATTTTGAGAATATCTGTCTAACACACTCAAAACACATCAGGTTGCATGGACTACCGTAGTTGTATTTGTTAACCAAACTTTGTATTAATCAGTTTTTTTATACATATGACATAAAGTTTTATTTTTTCATGTTATGCTATCTTAGAAAAAGGTGGTCAAAAGATACTTCGGGTAGACGTATTTCACAGTTGTAATATATACTGCCATCATACAGAGATAAGTTACAATTGATTAATAAGTTACAATTGATTAAATGGTTAGGACAACATACCATACCAATCTAGAATATATATATATGGCAGCCATTTTTAAAATAAGTGTCTCACCCACTTAAAATATACCAGTTTACATCATGTGCCGCAGTACTAGTTGTTTACCAAATTTGGTAGCAATCGGTTAATTGTTTCCCGAAATCACATAAAAACTTCATTTCTTCGTGTGGTGCTATATTACAAGATGGCTGATACAAGTGGCTATTTTTTAGCGTATATTATGCTTGTAATAAATAATTTTAGCACACAGCAGCTTTGCACTGAAAAATGCGGAGTCTGTTTACTCAAAATTACTCAGAAAATGGGTTCCACTCACACACGCTCTGCCACCTTGCAACCCGATCCTATCTTGACAACATTGTCAAGATTCTTATAGTAGCCTATGTTTCGAATCTGTCAGCGCAAAATGCAACATTCAAATTCCAGTTCTGCCTCTTCATTAAATAGCTCTGATAACAGTAGGTTGCCTCTTTATTAAAAGGCACGATTTTTCATTTCTACAGAAACTTGGCACTGTCCGTAACTTAAGTCTCAGGATAAACAAACACCGGAAACAATTTGTGTTAAAGGATTATTTTAATTTCCTCACATCTCAAGGTACGAGGAAAGAAAAAAAAAAAGGAATTGAAAAATTTACAATTGCAACCAAATTCGCAATATATCAGAGAAAGGTAAATAAATACATTCATATACATTCCCTCCCAAGGAAACTAGTCAGAGTATCAATATTTACCTTCTGCCCTCGAATTTCTAAGTTTCGGCTCTGGCTTGAATTTCATTATCGTACCTACTCACTGCTCTACATCCACTCTGAAATCAAGCGAAAAAGAACCCTCTCTACTAGAGACTTTTATCCCAATCTTAATACCCTCCAAAGAAAATGAGACCTCATAATGTAAAAAAAAATCACCGTCCGAGCAGCTTCTTCGACCAAGGTCATAAAATGTCCTTTCTTATTCCTGAGTTCTATCGAACTTCGCTTCTTTCCCCATTTCTGTTATGCTGCTAATATGCTGGCACATGAAATATCTAAACTTTCTCTACTATTGCTAACTATCCTCCTATTTAACAAAATAGGACACATTCAAGCACCCTATACGGTCTGTAACTAACTTGGCAACTCCCCCTGTGTTGAGTATCCTACTTATGCCTAATCAAATGTACTATCTTTCCAGATGTCCTATTAACTTTTTTTATTTGTTCACCAAATTAAAGCTGGATTATCAGTATAACGTGATAAGGTTCATCTTGACCAACAAAGATTTGGATGAAAGTTTTTAATAAAAACGCGTTACACAAAAACTTACTCACTTAAATTTATTTAATTAGGGACAAATTAATTTCAGGTTCTGTCCTTTAAAGACCCCATAAACAATTTTGCCTGAATATTATAAGTCTTAAATGTTTCACGTGGGTTTAAACCCTAGTATTTTTTAAATACAAGTTTACCTTTGGTTACTCTTAATTTTCTTTCCTTAATGTTTCTTACATCTAAAATGACTCCACAGTGTCTTAATATGGATGTAAAAATCACCTGCATATGTGAAGAACAACTCAAACAAACACTCGCCGAGTATTTTACCTAACTTAGGAAACTGCTTGTGGCCCTCAGTTTACAACACTTATACAAGCTCCACGGAAGGATAAACGTGAGAGGTTCTCTACACTCAGGATACAATCTGCACTGCAAAACTCTACAATCAAAATTTAAAACAGCAAAATAACAGGCCTCGCACAATGTAAAACTAAGAATATTTTTCAAACGGGTTACCAATAATAAAACTTACAGTAGAGATCGCCCGCAAACAGCAGAGCACTTTATGTACAAGACAAGTTTTAGATCAATTTCTGCCCATAACTGTATGAAGTTAATCAGAAAGCATACTAGTCTGTTTCCATTTTTATTGGCAAGGAATAAGGAAACGTTATTAATCGTTTGTATGTTTGAGTGAAAGAAAATTATGTTTGAAAATTGATGACCACTGGAAATATTTTCGTTTACTTCATCGCGAGAAAATAAATGGAGTCGTATAAAAATAGTCAACCATTTCAAAGTGCTGCCACTCGAGAAACTTATGTTTAAAAAAAAGAGAAAAGTTAATTGTAACGTAATGCCAACAGTTGTTAAATAAATACGAACAACGAGTAAATTAAGCAGCGCTGTGCAATAGATGCTGAATAAAGAGGATATTTAGTATCGTAATCAAAAAATTTGATGATATTACCTACTTACGTTACCAGTGTACTTTTTGTTTTAATTTTTTTGACAAATTTATTATTATTGTTTGTATTAGCTTTTATTTGAAGATATGTTAACTTAAAAAGTGGCCAAACTGTGAGAATCGCCAGATGACAGATAATTTGCTTTGAATCCTTACGGGACCAAATGCATTCATTTTCATCACTAATTAGAACGGGTAATTATTATTTAAATAGCAAAGTGTATAGCTGGAAAGATAATTACGTCATTAATTCAACATGTGGCCACAGAAAATTACATAAGAAGATAATTATGTTAGTATGGTAATACTAAACTGCTGATTTTTGCAGATGTTATTGCGTTGATATTATTATTTAATTGTTTTAAAATCCTTCTGATGCGATTGAAAGGTAACCAGGAGGTATAAGGGCGGTTTGAGAACTAAATTACAGCTTCTACTAAATCTAAAATACAATAGTGCGCAAATTCCCATGTCATCATCTTAGATGTTTTTCATGATTTCCTTAATGATATTTGCATTGCACTGCTGCAAGTTCAATAGCTCAGTAAAAAAGGGTAATTTATAATACACTATAATATACTAAAAAAAAACTCATATGTTTGGCACAACTACAAAGGCCAGCGATTAGTTAGATAATATTAAAACAGTATTTATAATAGCGCCTGCTATGTGCTAGAAATTTAATATTCTTCTAACCGAAGTTTCACAACGGTTGACCATTATTCTACATACTGTAAAAAAAAAAAGTAAATAAGGTTATATACTCGGAACTCCAATTGGTACAATGTCCCAACGTCTGAACTTCGATACTCCCTATGTTTTTCCTCCCCTCCCAGTCATTGGACGAGATAGCCTGACATGTGTGGTGGGCGA
>NQII01000624.1:179173-210579 GCA_002778355.1 Clitarchus hookeri | reverse complement strand
TTCCCCTATATTATTAGCCCACAATTTTAACCACACCACCAACTTAACTTACAAGAACAATACTTATTTTTATACTAAATATAGCTCCAAGTTCCTTCACAATGTTAAAGTTATTTGATTAAGAACAGTACATTTATTTCATTTTAAGAGTTTTCTTAGCTAGGAAATATTAACAGTTAATGAGTAATAAGGTCACGTTTTGTTTAAATTGTTGTTTTATTATGATTATTTGAGTTGTTTTAAGTGTTTTACGTTATTCAAACCTGCAACACATTTTTTTTTGCACGCAACTACACTTTCCATCACCCATAGTTTTTGCACAAACCGCTATAGTATACGGTTTTACATTGTTGAGTGTCCGCCATTTTGCTTAAGCTCGTGGATACGGGTCAGTATAGTACAGACATTTCTTGAGGTTTATTGCTAACACTGCCCTCGTAGTTTTACAAACGAGTAGTAGTTTTACAAGAGAAATCTATGTACTGCTACAAGTATTTGTAAAATTACAAACAATTTCTCGGTAAAAATCACAAATTTTTTTTACAGTTGGAATGGCAAGTAGAGTCATAAGAGCGATTTTCGTTTTCCGCACATGTCCCCAGAATAGACCAGCCCATCGCCGGTGCAACTATCCCTCACATGGTCAACAGTGACGAACATGATTGTTTACGTCTGAATTTTCAACATACCCTATCTTTTACAAGAATAAAACAATTTGGTGACGAACGTGATTGTTTACGTCTGAATTTTCAACCTACCCTGTCTTTTACACGAATAAAACAATTTGGCTAACTTGAATATACTCGTGTGTATCCTAGTTGCATTACAACTAGGTTGGAAGAAGTGTACAAACATTTCAAAGCTCTTACCAACATACACGCGTTGTTTTTGATAGCGCTGTTGGCATAAAAGCAATCCTGAGCTAGAGCACTGAGAGTGTTCACTGCGCAGCTGGAATACGCATTCTAACCCTTATTTCCTCCACGAAGAGAACTTTTATTTGGAATTATTGAATAGATATATTGTCGTAAGCCAGGACAATGGAACGGAACAGAAAACTTTCTGTTCCCCACCCCTTTCTGAGAAAAAATATTAAACTTGGAAATCTGGAAGGAAATAATTATATCTACCTACCAGACATACATATATTCATATTCTTCACCTTCAACTAAATGTAATTTCTGAACGAATCAAGCAAGCCAACCCAATAAACCTGTTCACATAATCAAATTCCCCTAATTATAAACTCCGACCCTTCCCGTCAATGACTAAGATGTAATCTACACTAGTTCACATAACATTTCATTTATAATAGTGATATTTCCATTCCAAGTAATCCTATTTCATTCTAACTAAGCTAGGCAAAAAATTAGGAAGGCAGGCAACGAGCATTGATCATGTAGGCTTTCGTATAGGTTTTTAAAGTCAAGAGGGAAAACAATAATTTCAATTGCATATGGAAAGGATTTTCTCCACGAAAATACGGAATGAGAGTCAAGTAAGTAAACAGCCCGACAAAAACGCTCGGTGATGCATTCGCTAGTAAATATTAGTTTACCAAGCGTTATTATTATTATTTTTTAAAGTAACTTTGTTAAGGTACGAGTTTCTCTTAGAAAAATATACACTGAAAGCGTCAAGACAGCAGGGGAAACGCTGATGATGCAGTTCCTTGATTAATTGATTTTGTATCTTCATAATTCCTCAATAATTGATTTTTCCCGTTTAGTCATCTTGTCCTCGATCGTAGACGCGTAACACGTGAAGGATAGGCGCTACTTACAGCTGGTAATGCGCACAGCAAGTATCTTCCATATGAGTACAGTAGTCTGATTATCGAAAAATTCCAGATATTTGACTCGTCCTGTAACAAAACTTTAAACAACGTCCCATTTAGGTTTCAAACCATTTCATAATTTCATTAACGCATGGACGAATATCACTAAAAGGTATTTAATCCGAGATGTTACCGAAAATACATTATGAAATATGCTCAAACGTAGAGCACAAATTCAGTCACAAAAAGATTGTATGTAGATTTGTATATAGATAGATTAAAGTATACATAATTCTCTTGCCAATAGCTTCACTTCTAAAAACTAATTGCTTTTGTAATTTTTGTAGTTGGGTAACAACATTTTTGTCACGATAACGCAGAAACTATGTAGGCCCTACTTGTGATTAACGTTTTGTTTTGTGAATTATACATAATTGTAACTTTGACGAGTTCGGAACAACTCATATGCATATAAAATAATGAATATTTCTTATTCAACTGCTCTTAAATAAAATAGCAAATATTGTATCGCTTCTTCATAAATCACATACGCATATTTTCTACGCTTCAGAATACTTTAAGTCAGCAAAAAAAGAGTTCCTCTAACTTTAACAGATATATAAATGGGACTTGCCTCATTTTTAAGCGTGGACTACTGCACTTTACGCTAACACCATGTTATCTGGTTATGCGTGGTCCCGGCAATGTAGGAGGTGACCCACCTCGACCCCCCCCCCCCCCCCCCCCCCCCCCCCCCCCCCCNCAGGCAGGCCAGCTCCCCGCTACGTCGCCCCGCCAGGTGGCCGGGGAAATGATTGACAGCCAACCTGGCTGGCGTCACAGACTCTCATTCTTCTGCCAGAGTGAAGTGAGTGAGTGAATATATTTGGGTGGCTCTTAACATCGAGGTCTTGAGAGCCGATGGGGGTGAAGTGAAGTGAATATGGAGCAGCATCGGAATCCAAGGGAGGTGATGATGGGAGATCCCCGAGAAAACCTGCAGACCAGCGGCATCGTCCGGCACGATTTCCACATGCAAAAAACCGGGAGTGACCTCGCCGGGAATCGAACCTAGTTCACCTCGGTGGGAGGCGAATAGTTTAACCATTACACCACCGCGGCCCCTATGCCCTCTGCTGGAGGAGTCAACATATTGGGAGGATGAGATAAAATTTTCTGCTAATCATTGTCCTCGGCGCCACCCGACTTGTAGAGAAGATTCTGGACACGGGCCAATTACTCTATAAATACTCCCCGCAGCCAGAGGACACTCAGTTTGTGTGGTAGCCATCTGGCTTAAGTGCTGAAATCATGCAAAGTCTGGTGCAGCGAGGGACATCAGCTGAGATGACGGACGATGGCAGAGGTTGCGAGAGTACGGTAAACGAGTGTTTATTCGGTGTGAACGGACGAGAGGGCACGTGGGCGCTCGGAGCACTCTAGAACATTGCAAACTGGTGGAATGTGCACTGAATTAAGGTAGGACAGTGTGAATGTGTGAAATGGACTTTATTGTAAATATTGGAACTGTCGAACATGGACATATAATTTGTAAAATAATTCAATAGGTTTTGATATACTGTTCATTCGGACTGATTTTTGTTATTTGATTGCATAAATTTCTTTAAGGTGATTGTAAATGTTATATATTAAATTGATTAATCATAAATATCAGCTGATATTAATTTATTGTGATATATTAAGACCACAGTATTTTCTTTGTAGTGTTTGTAAATAAATGAGGAAATTATTATTGACTCATTTATTTAATTAATACCCCCCATTCCTTAAAGAGCCAGGCTAAACCCACTAACGTTGAAAAATTATAACACTATTTACATGTTTCTCGAACCAAGTTACGCATTAATTAAAACTTCAGTTCCTACGTGAACAGGAACTTGAAACTTGTGCATTCGCCCATGGAAAAATATTTACCGTAAAGTCAATAGAAGCAATTATTCATTAAAACCCTGAAAGAAACAATAGGCAATAATAATAAGAGCGTTCAACTACTGCTCAAGAGTAATTTCTTTCAATATTTTAAAGGGCGCGTGGGATTTGGTTTTGTGTATTGGCGTATACGTATTTGTTTGAACGGTGGGGTGGCGGGTGCCCACACGCAGTGCTTCTAACTAGCCGATGAGGCGAGGATGAGTAGCGTTTATGCTCTGAAAGGTCCGCCGATGGACTCGTAGACCCCCCAAGAGAGGATTTCCAATGAAGAGGCACGTGCCGGAGTTACTTCAGCAACTCCCTAACAGCTCGGTTTCCCCCCTGCGTTGTAAATTTTCCCCGAAAGCTGTATTTACCAAAATATTGACATTTCGGAGGCCTCTTTTCAGCTATTTACTGCCGGTGTTAAACCACACTTCACGGGCTACCTACCTACCCCGCGGCGAGCAAAAAGTTGGACCCCGGAGTGGAAGGGGGTGAGTGGGTCGCCACCCCAATTGAGCGGAAACTTGAAAAGGCGGCGGTGCGAAGGCTTTGACGCGATTATTTCAGGTAGCTGCCCCCAATAAGATTTCTGCGGAAAAAAAGGAAGAAAGGGAGTGAAAAGAGCTCGTTCCCAGAGCGCGGAACAAGACTGCGAACATCTGTCGGGCGGGTTACCTGCCGAGGCGGTCACCTCGACAGGTAGGTAGGTGTGTTTAGCGAGATGAGGGCGTCGACGACAACTCACTCTTGTGGTCGGCCACTCCCGAAGAAGGGGGAGGGGGGCCGCGGGCTTTGTCGCTGCTTCCTCTGTCCCTCCGGGTCCCTTCTTGGGGGTGGCCGGGCATCTTTCGCCAACTACAAAGCTCGCAGGGGCACAAAGCGATTTGTTCTGCTTTGTTGACCCGTTTCGCTCTTGTCATAACATCGCTATAGAAAGAGCTCATTCAGGACTAAGCAGGTACTTCCAAGAGTTTCGCCTGGCTGGCGCACGAAGGAGTTGCAGACGTTTGGTAGAAAACGCGCCATTTAAAAACGGTTGGCTATTTTGTAGTGGTGTCTAAACACGAAATGCATTTACGAAACGTTTCGTGCCCGAAGAGCAGTGCCGTGTTCTCATTTGAACACCAAGGATTTTTTTTTTTTTGGGCGTGAATATAGCTGAAGCGCGTGTTTCCAGAATAATTTGTAGCAACTAAGTTTTCTATACACAAACTTCAGAGTTGTCTGTATAAATGCATCAATGAGGTGAAAAGAATAAATATTAATATTGTTTTCTCGCGGACGAATAAAAATGTATTGGCAAAAAGTTCAATTCCTATTTTAAAATAGATTCAGTATCCTAGTACCCGAGTACCGATTGATACTTAACTTATATGTTGTGTGTATGGTATAGATCACATGACATGTGATTTATTTGGCAAAGTTAATTAGGAGTATGTAAACTTGGGCTCCCATATTCCGAAATTTTCGAATTTTCTGTGCTATTTTTAGACAATTATAATAATTTGACTTCAAATATTTACATTTATGTAGTCCTCATATAAATATCTGTCACACAATTAAATAAAAAATTGTCGTGAAATATAGCCTTAACCTAAAACCTTGATTGACATGAATGTCATCTAAAGTGTAATATTTTTTTCAAGCGTAATACTTTTTTCAAGCGCTATCCTGCTTTTATGGCAACAAAAATATAACAAACTGAAAAATATACAATGTACACTTTAGCCAAAGGGGACTCAGTACACGCCCTTCTCGAGTACTAGGTTGGTGTTCAACACTCTTCTATTTGAAGTAAGCCTCTTTCATTAGTGATTGTTTACAATTTTGCACGTCCACGCAAAACACATACAGACAAATAAAACTGGGAAAGAGTAAAATTAGTTACATGAAAAATCTTGGTGAACACGAACAAGAGCGCCCGAATCCACAAACGAATAATTTATCAGGAAGGGAACAAGGGGTCATTACAGACAAAGGGAGCAATGGCATGTGAAGGAGGGCCCGTGGTACCGAATAAGGGCACAGTTTAAGTCAACATTTGACAGTTCGAGAATGGCGTGTTCGAAATGCGGGAAGTACCACTCATTCCCAAAACAGAGAATGAATGAGCTGAGCTAAGGCTGCAGAACTGCAGATAAAATATATGTGGAATGCGTGTTGGAGGGACGGGAGCACCCGGAGAGCAACGTCTACGCGTTTTTTGCAGCCTACAAGGACGGAATCGCGATGACTTGACGTTTCACGTAGTACGTAACGAGTAACTTGTTCACGTAAGCCGACTACACATTGAATAATGCGTTTCGAGGAGACCTATCACGTGAACGTGACAGGGAAGCTTGTCAATGTCTGGCTTTTGCGAGATACGTGATACGTGAAAGTGCACCACGTGATCTCGCCGGCCAATAACGATAGAGACTATATCTTTGCTTTTCATGTGTTTTTTTTTATGTTCGCGATTGTTTTCTGCTCACGTTTTTAATTAATGTACCGCTTATAGTCTACATATTTATCCCGGAAATGAGCACGAAAGAGAAATATAGTATAGGCAACATTAATGGTCTGGTTTTTTAATTCGTAAATATTTCAAAAAGTTTTACATTGCTGCAACTAATTAATTAAGTTTTTCAGACGTGTAAAAGTGCTTGCCTAAAATGTAGAATATTTTTTAAGTTTGCAATTGTTAATAGGACTACAAAGTGAACTACAATTTAATTTTCTCAGCAGATCAAATTTTATTGGTAGTTGCATACGATGTATTCCCATACACACGAAAAACATGCCTACATACATTTCCCAGAGACATTTCGTTCTGGAGATAATTTCTATTTGTATAAATCATGAACGCCATACTTCAGCAACCTGTTCCAGCCACAATGTTAAAAAAACACATACGGCTGTAACGTCTTGAAAGCACTCGAAAGTCATCGTCTGAAGTATGAGTCATTTTCATACATCAGCACATTAGACGCATGTTTAACAGTCTCGTTGAAAAACGTGTATTTCAAACCTTCTGCAACGCTGTCTTTTTTGATGGTAGGCTAAGTACATAAGAAGAGAGAAAATGTTTGCAATAAAATAACCACGAAAATAGACAAGCAATCACTTTGCTTAGAGACAGGTATCAGTTTATAACAAAAAGTTGTAGGTATAGACAATTGGCCTACTTTCCGCTTCGAAAATATTGGCATCTAATTTTTAAGAAGTTCTCTAAATTTTATATGACGAGGTTTAGTGCTATAAAAAAATTTGCTCTTGCAAAATGAATTTTACACATAATTTTGATGAAAATCGGAAGAGTAGATCGTGAAATATAATGTATAATAAAAGTACGACATTACAAAATCGCAGATGATTCAAGTAATTGCATGCTGAAGTTAGTACACAGTAGGTACTTTATCTCACCAACTTTATTATAATTAGGTTTGATAGTCCCACAAATGTGGCATATAACACCCAAAAAATAAATTTACTATTTTAAAGAAAAAAGGTGACTACAGTTTAGAATTTGATTTGGCCTTCCATAGCGCTTGCATGCCAAACATTGTGCCACTTCGTGGAAACCTATAAAGAGATAAGTATTTTGTTTCAACTTTATTATTCATATAAGACAATCTGTCAACATAACGTACACTCTAAATTCGAATGAGTGTAAAACCAATCATTTGCAGTGAAATTCAACTACTCGAATCAGTGAAAATGGCTCCACGTGAAATCAGAGGAAAACCACTGATTTTTTCAGTGAAACAATTTCATTGATTGAATAAGTGACAGCCAAATGCGTGCGGTGAATTTAATATCGTTTAAATTGAATTCAGCCTAATAATTACGATTCATAAACATCTTTCCGGTAGCCACTGATTTGTATTGTGCAATTTAATGTAATTTAAAAAAAATTTAAAAACTCGCGGAGTCCAGAATTTTAACCAACAGTAACACGATTCCAGACCGTTAGCTTACCAGTCGAGCTACCGAGCCAACGTAGTTTGCCAGTGGCAAAATATATGTTTTAATGACGCAGTAATAATAATTATCGGGATGCTTGGTTCATTTTCCTTCGTTTTGCGAGAATTTGTAATATTTTATCAGGATTCGAAGTTAAAGCCGGATAGTATATTTATCGGGCAAACGTTTGTTTGCCTTTTCAGAAATCTCAGTTTTTTTTCGCGTCAGCATTAGTAGATAGAAGTTTTCCAGCTGCAGTAGACAGTTTTTGTTCTAGAAGTATGATTATATTTTCACTACTACGCAGTTCGGCATGGCGTGGGGAGAGGTATTCCGGCCCACGCCGTGCCCTTATTTGGTCACGTTTTTGGCACCTAGGGGTGTGGAGTGGGGGTAGGCACGGGGGACTATCGCCCGCTAGCGTAGCAGAACAGTGCAGGACCAGCTCTAGAAGAAGACGCATCGAGCGTGGCAAATATCTCCTACGCCGGCAAGCACCNTCACATTTCTTTTCAGCTTAATCTAAATTCTATCAAATTATTTCCGCCGGTGGAAGGGGGGGGGGGGGGGGTCGCTAGGGTGCCAGGAGGGAACTGACGTCCCTCCTGCATTCGTTAATTCCTCTTGCGATGCAATCTTTGAATGACGTGAATAATAAGTAAACTCTTGCGGCTCTGCTCTTTGTTTGTTTGTCTGGTGAAACTAACTGTTCGTGTCTCTGCATGCTTGAAGATTGTATGTGAACTGCTTCATTTGAATGATAAATAAAAGTAAAGAGTAACTAACACAAGACTTGACTTTATTTTATTTTTATTTGGCGCCTTTCACGTTTCATGTGTCTGCCGATTGAGTGAACCGAGCTGTAATTTCCAGTCGCCAATTCTGGCGGCTGCCACGTTACAATGTATTATACTCGTAGTTATTATCAAAAATATGTTGTTTTAGATCGTTTGTCTTTCTTTTCGTTTTTAGTTTCTTTGGTAACATTAGGATTGTCATAACAAATAGAAATAGTACGCATGAGTGCACTCACTTCACCACGTTTAATGCATTTTAAATTTTCAAAACCAGCGTAATGGTGGTTACGCGAAAACAAAATAAAATACTTAAAAATTAATTATAAGACTAAAGGTTAATGTTACCTCGTAAAATGGTATATTTTATAAAAGACGAAACACATATTTTAAAAAATATATTTGTTATGCGTTTTATTAGTTTATGCGTTGGTATTTCATTTCATACATCTTGCCTAACTGATCCATTAGTAAAAAAAACAAATCACTTAAAAGCGGCAAATTAAATGGTTGATTAATCAGTGGAGAATATTAACAACTCACCAAGTGAAGGAAAACTGGCATTTTTTTAAAACTAATTCATGAGTTAAATTTACTGAAGTGACTATTCAACGAGTCAGGTGTAAACTGCATTTAAAAAATTTAATTCTCACTGATTTAGATTCACACTGTAGTAAAGAGGTAAGCGATTAG
The DNA here is from genome assembly GCA_002778355.1 of Clitarchus hookeri. Classification (NCBI taxonomy): domain Eukaryota; kingdom Metazoa; phylum Arthropoda; class Insecta; order Phasmatodea; family Phasmatidae; genus Clitarchus; species Clitarchus hookeri. The sequence continues at coordinate 201,432 of NQII01000624.1, read as the reverse complement.
TTCACTAACGCACACACAGGCCCCTGCATCGAACAAATTTCAGAAATATGGCGAAAATTACAACTCTTCAGACGTAACGAAGATATTTAAAAAAAAAAAAATCTCCTCGGAAGTTATTGCCACAAAAAAATCCGGTCATTCTGGTTTCAGGAATTTTGTAAAGTAGTTCTGTGTGTGTAAACGGTTTGAGTTTTAATAATAGATGTTAACATTAAGGCCCCCGCCTACACGGGGCTTGAACTGCGTTGCAGTGTGTCTGAAATTCACGTTCTTCAACGAAACTATTAAACGCACATCCACTGTGCTGATCTAGGAAAAGAACATACACTTCAGACGAGGGCTGTTGAGTGCTTTCAAGACGTCACACACATTAGAAACATTTCAGACCACTCCAAATGGCAAAAAAAAAAAATTATTTCAAAGCGTTGTATCTCAAAATATACGCGTCAAGTGTATACAATACTACTCAAGGGCCCTGCATTGACCTTCCCACAGACTTTCCACCAATAAAACAATAGGGTCACCCGCTGAAAGTCCCATAGGTACACGCAGTGCGACGAGAACACTGCACGTCGGTTCAGAGCCTTGCACTTAGAGGCGACGAGCCACTTGATGCGCGAGGCAGTCTCGACCGTATCGCCCCCGCTCTTCTCGGTCCTCGAACACGGGAAAATCTCCACCGCCGAACCCTCATACGCCACCGAATGGCCTTGGTGTCGTGAGGCCGAGAGCCTTGACTCCCATAACTCACACAGGGTGTTTGTAAAACAAATGCACCCCGACACGTACTCAAATCATTGGTTCGGCGGCGGGGCGCCGTGTAACTGCGCTTTGTTGGGCACTGGATCCGTGTTAAAGGATGTTTGGAAAAATCCCCTGGTACCAGCTGCGCCTTAAATTCGGGCCACCCATGCACCACGGAGGCCAACGGTGTAGCGGTTCGCCAGAAGCAAGGCGCTGCGCTGCACCTGTGCCGTCGCAGGGCTAGCTAGACTTATTTTCACTCACTATCCTGGTGCTGTCGCGCCCGATCCCCGAGTAGCAAAGCCACTATAAACTATTCCTTGTATCTTCACACTTTCTGAATCAGACCTCAGAAAATTCCCTCAATGTATGACGTGCTTGTATGTTTCCTAGATACGTCTTGTATCACAAACATTTTATACACATGTTAACGTAAAATTATTATATTTATATTTAAATTGAATTTTTACTTACATTATACATTTGTAAATAATAAAATTTTCGATTATAATTAATATGAGTAAAACAGGGAATAAATAGGTATGTTGGTGAGAGGTGATGCCTAAGAACGCGGGATGGCCCTGACGTAGCGGTGTGCCCTCGGAGTTCCCCTAATTACAACCAGAGGTGACTCAAGTCATGCCCTACGCCGGCGTGTCTCTGCACGACATTGTCGCCGCCATGCTCACGTATGGGGGTCGCCTGAGGACCGACCTTCATCGCTGAACGTAACGTGACGTCGATCGCCACTCCAAAACCGGCGTGGCAGGCGGCAACCTACGCGTTCGACGGGGAACACGCAGCCTTGGTGATGCCAGTCGCATGGACATGGCACGGGGTTTTAAGGAGCGTCCAGCAACTACATCAGGATGGTAGACACCGATGCCATAGGGCCGCATGATGTTTGGCGCACAACACGGCCTTCGTCCCTTGGTTTGATCTGCTTTTGGTCGATTGATACGTAGGTAGGACTTGAAGGACCTCCCTAGTTTTAATGTGGTCCTCATAGGAAGAAAATGCGTCTATTATAATTTTACAATTTTTTAAAAGAACTATGGACTATTTCTATGTAAATCTTTTTTTCAAGACAGAGACCAAAGTCTATATTTTGTTGCCAATTTATGAATCTGGTTATTGAAACACAAATGCTGTCGTTGAAAAGTGTCGAAGTCAGCAAAAAGCGCCATAAGTATCTCCCTCTGTTTACGATATTTTTTCTTATGTAAAAACAACTGCCACCATTACTAATCTGGTGGATTTATTCCCAAACTGCAACCACAAATTTTCGAATTATAGCGGAATATCTGTAGCAGTATAGATGCATGCTTAGTCAGCTGGGCATGACTTGCTAACTCGCAAGTGCTCCTGGCTATAGTCAAGCGCACCTCTCGAACTCTTACTCGTTCAGTCTCAGCTGCATGTGTGACGTTCAATCCCCATACCCACTGTCGTGGAACACTTTGAACACGTGGGATATACTATGAAGGATACTAAAGGCTTATTCACAATTTCTTCGTAACGTACGTGCTGTTACAAGACACCATAGAGGCTTATCCGATTTCATGAGGGATGGATATCTTAGTAAAAAATAAAATAACTAAATTTGATTTTTAATTTATTTCACACAGCTATTATTTACAAAAATTAACTACCTATCTCCGCCTTACTCTTTATTCTCAGTAAGAGCTATATTTAAAATCTACCTCAAATCTAATTAAAGTTCTTATCAGTGTCCCTATATAGGTTAGTCACTTTAGTCACACTCATTATTTACACACGTCCAGTCTATATATTGCAATAATTCAAAATGTCTTACACTCGCGCAACTAGTTCAGTAGTCCCACCCGCCAGTCTCGTTCTCCACTGCTGCACCGATGCTCGCAGTCCGCAGACTTCACTCTCGCTGGTCGCTCTCGCCGCCACTCGTCGCTCTGCTGGCTCGTCGCTTCTCTGTCTTCGCACACCTGGCGCTCAAGGTCACACAATCCTGTCGGCTTGGAGGCCCGTCGCGGCTTAAGTAGCCTCGTTGGCCCAATGTAGAAGTATCCCCTCACCCCGAGTCATACTGAGAGAGGCAAGAGCGATGATCAGAACATTCTTTCAAAGATAGCCCCAGAAATTCAGTCCGCTGAATGCCAGGAGTGCACAAGTCACGATAGACTTATCTGGCACACGCGGTGGCTTGACTTTGTAAATCGCCGCGCACTTTTCGCGTTACCACTTTGCCCTTGGCACACAGTTTCGCTAGCACGGGACGGGACAAGGGACGCGATGTACCAGTAACACGTAACAGTACGTAGGTCTTTTTGTTGGCAAATATTCGAACAAAAACATAACTTTGCGAAGCGAGATTATTATTTTATGTTTAGTTTTTGCAGGTTTTGTGCAAAACATGATGCAATTTTAAAACATTGGCCAAATAAAACAGTATTTCGTGTATTTGTGACTTAACCTTAATAGTTTTAGCTAAAAGAGTACGTGTATTATTAAATCGGACATCCTGATTAGTTTAGAGTTCAGCCTTACGTATGAACGTAGAAGTTGCAATTAGGCTACTCTGCCTCTCTTTTATTCCTACGTGCGTGCTCTAAGTGTGAATATGAATATGTGTTTGTATATATGCAGGATTCATCTTTTATTCCTACCTACGTACGTGCGATAATGGAAGTTGTGAATCTATCTTTATATTCGGTACTGTGCACAGTAATGAATCAGTACACAGTTTATTGAGCGTTACAGTAATATGAATTGCGTTAGTTTCCACACCTCCCATTTACAAATGGTCACAGCTGTTTACACCGAGTAGGCAGCACGTTTTTCACTGGCTGCGAGAAGCACGCTCTACATAAGTACAGGGCTCACCAAAATATTACACGAGTGCAACACGTGAGCTCGGAAATGATGTAGAGACCGAACGGGCTAACTTATTCGGTCCTCGAAACCAGGATGATGATATGCTTTCACTCTAGTATCAGAATACAAATATTCGTTAGCGTTCACGTTATCATAAAAACTAAATTATTGGGGGTGGGGGGAATTCTGATAGGTCTATTTATTTTGAAAATGGAATCCGTCTGTTGCTGCCATTAGGCAAATTCAATGGGAATAGGCGTGCTTGTATCATAATATGAAGTATATATACTATATATACTTGAATTTTTTGGCACTTGAGAATTTACAAGCGTAATATTTTATCTGAGATTCTTGTTAACTCAAAAAAATTTTTAAGGCGATTGTGTTTAATTTTTTTGCTTTCAAACAATCAGAAGCTGTCCTGGGAGGGTTTAAGGCTCGGTTTTTATCCACCATGTAGAATTTTTCATTTATGTGTCATAACTGTCTTTCCAATGGAATAACCATATACTTATTATTATAGTAGGTTTACATTTTTTCAAATTCCATAAAATGTAGTCGCTAAGTTTTACGCATGCGTTATCTGGTAGCTTGTACAACGACAAGAATCCACTGATAACTTAAAAGTGATGCTCACTAATTAATAACGTTATAATTATTTTACAAAAGGTCAGAATTTTTGTTCGTTCTACAGTGTAATGTATATCGCCAGAGAAGTAAAGCCTGGCTGTAATTTCAAAATAAGTGTCGCTTAACAAGGAGAGCGGCTTGAAACACGCCACAGCTGCTTCTGTATTATTTACGTATTTCGTGGCTGAACATCGCTTAGCCATGTCACAGAACAGAGAAGTATACAGTAGCGGAAAAGCGCGGCGGTTCCTTTGATGTAAGCGAACTCGGTCGCTCATTGGCCGCGCGAAGCTGTGTATACGGGCCTTGTGTCTGACTAGCTACTGCACGTTATGGAATACTTCCTATTAATCGGGCTGCCGTCTTGCAAGTTGGACTCCAGGAGCTTTGTTTCATAAACGGACGTCCCGCCATATTTCCAGCCGGCGAGTCCATTTTACTGGCCTGTGTGGCCGGAGTTATCAGTCACACGCCACCATTTCACCTCTGTATTGGTAAGTGTTCTGTGATCATGTGGTCCCGCCTTGCTCCTTCAGCAGACGCGAGGCTTCGCGCATTAGTTTCGGCCACGGTAATTAAGCACAAACCCGCCAAGTTCCTTCGCCCATGCTTATTGCACCAGACTCGTTTGTGAACACTGCCATCCTTCAACAACCTTCCCTCCCCCCTCTCTTTCACAATAACCGAACAAAAAAAACATAAGCTTTTTTGGGGTTGAAATTTGAGAACCTTCCGACTTCTTTCCCCTCACTTCCCTTAGGCACAAACAAAAAAGACAGCAATAAAAAAACAGGTTGTAGTCAGCCTTCTAAATACAGCCTCATCCTCACCCTGCTAATGCCGCATACTCAAGGCGGAGTTACGTTTAGAGTGTCAATATTTGGGCGCTCGGGCCGACTGCTCGAGGCCACCATTCAAGCCTACAAACCAAGAGGCAGAGACTCCCTGAGCAGGACGATTCCAAAAGTTTTACAGCGTAAAGATTTCCGGAAGCTCGACATTGTCCGCACCGGTCGTGACGTATTTGCAGACCGCAGCTTCCGAGACGTATAAGCTGCTGTGGACAGTCGAGGTCGAAGCTACTGCTCATGAGTGTGAAAACGTTAAAACGACCAATTAGTATCCAAACTATCCTAGGTTAGTTTAAGTTGCAAGAACACTCGTTCAAACTAGAGTTATAGATTAGTTTAGATGATATTAGTTTCAAATGTAAAATACATCTTCTCCTACCATCCTAGGCAGGAGCGGACCCGGACGAGGAAAATAAAACGGTTTCCACAGGGGAAATGATCCGCTCCCCCAAAGCCTTCACTTTTACATGAAATTGTGCTGTAGATGTTTTAAAACTGAAATGAAATAACATCAGAATTGTTTAAAACACTGATTTCGTTTAATTAATTTTGTACTGTTTCCTAAAATTATGAGACATTGGCTCCATCCCATGCTAGGAATCGAAAATCCAGATCTGTGCCNCCCCCCCCCCCTATTTTTCCTTCTTAAACTGAAAGTATTGATCCACTAATAATCCTAGGTTAGTTAAGGAGGATCCGCTAGGTTGGGGAACTATTTTGAAAATTTACTGGTGAAAACGCGCATGCGCAGTAACCCAGGGACCCGGTGGCGTATAGTCTCGTTCTCAGAGACGGCCTCGCTACAGTACATAAGTAGCAGATAGGCAAAGCTTAAGGGCGTAAGCAATTGTGTATCAATTAAATTTTTTTTTTTACTATGTAATATTTCAATGTGGANTTCTCAGAGACGGCCTCGCTACAGTACATAAGTAGCAGATAGGCAAAGCTTAAGGGCGTAAGCAATTGTGTATCAATAAAATTTTTTTTTTTACTATGTAATATTTCAATGTGGATTTTTTTTTTAGGGCAGAAACGAAAGTCGATGTTTTGTGGCCGATTCATAAATATACTAGTTGGAACATTAATGTGGTCGTTGAAAAGTGTCAAAATTAGCTAGAATCACTGTAAGTAGCCATCTGTTAACGATATTTGTTATTGTAAAAAACAGTGTTTTAAATTAAAGCGACAATACTCTATATCTTTTCTAAACAGGTTGCTGTATTAAAACCCTATAGCCATTGCTTAAAACTCTGAAGTAACAGAGCACTCGCGAATCTTGTTTGTGCTATTTTCCATCGCCATCGCAATGATTCCTTAATGTCCGACGTGACCTTGACGCGTTTAGTATTGTTCACCAAGGAATCTACTTTACATTTCGTCGACAGCGAAGCCACTATAGTCCATTATACTCTGAACCCGAGTCAGTGATATCAATCAGTGAAACAACATTCACTGAAAGTCAGTTGATAGGCTACTGCCGACTGTCAAATCAAGGAAATGAACTGGGGAAAAAGTTACTTGTGGCAGTGTAATTCTCGACATTCAGTGAGGGATTACAAATAATTCAGTGAAGTTCAGCCACCATATTAATTATTCATCAGGCACTCAATTTTCACTATTTTCACTGGTTTGGCTCAATTCTCACTTATTCATATTTAGAGTATAGCGATATCATCACACTTTTTGAATCAGACCTTTAGAAATAACACCCTGTTGTGTTACGTGTTTCGTTGTTTTCTAAATATGTCATATATAACAAGCGTGTCATACTTCTGTTAGCAAAAAAGTATTTTATTTTTGTCAAATTATACTCTTTCACTTACTCATATTTTGTCTAGGCCTTATACATTATATTATTTCAACTATAGTTTATATTAATAAAACCAGATAGAAATACATGTAGCCTATGTGTTTTGGTAATGTCAAGTCTAGGCTGTTCACGTTAAATTGAGCACTTTTGAAAGCCTTGCTTAAGATCGACTTGTATGCACATTGTGTATTCTTCCGCCTTACGTAGAATCAACATTAATGGACATCGTCACTTTATTCATTTGTCGGTCAAGTGAAATTATTAAATTATTAGAAAAGTAAATATTTTACAGATGTTCTAATGCTTACATTTAGACGAATTAAAAAAAACCGGAAACGAAAGAATTTAAGTTTATCACAGATGTTTACCTCACACTTTTAATTCGAAGTTGCGACATGAAACTACTTTCCCTCCATCGTTACAAACTTACCTGAGCGTATCGGTGCATGCCACTCAGTGCGCCCGTTAAAATATATGAAGGTAGGTGCAGTGACTTTTTTTTTTCTAAGGTTGATTTCAAAAGTGCTCACGTTATCGTGAACAGCCGTTAAGAAATAGTTATCGTGGAAAGTATGTTTAAGCTTCAGTGCGTTTTTCTTTTGCTTGGTTTGGGGGGGGGGAGCGAGAGAGAGAGAGAGAGAGGAATAGCCTGGAAATAGAACGTTTATTAGGGCTCCAGAAAAGTTGGAAGTAACCTTGAATGGACTATAGAGACGAGGCAAGTTGTTCAGAGAAGCAGAAGCTGCGAAGGAATCAGCCATATGGCCTGTATTTAGGAACCGTCTCAGCATTCGCCTGGAGAAAACAACAAGCAGGATGGCCCGATGGTTTACCACTGCCTCGCTTAGCAAGAGTTTATAATTCAGTATAGTTTGGTTTCCCTGCGTTGTCGTGTCCGCTAAATGATGAGGAATCAAACGCTGTATTAAATCTCTCGAGTCAAAACACTGTCTGTAGCTAAAGAATATTAAATTAATTCGACAGTAAAACCGCAGACACAGCTAAATGGCGTAAAGTTCAGGTGCCAAATCTAGATACGATGGAAAAAGGGATTGGGGTTTCATTTAGATAAGGTGGACTCATGTTGGCTGCAGTGTTATCGATTTTCGAGTAAAAAATGAAGTTGTGACATCATAGGACTGTAGGTAGTGTAATTTTCGAATTTACAGACTGTGTTTAATAGAACTTGGAAATATTTCCAGGGTGAAGTGGATGCTTTGCCTAAATAATAACACCGTTTAATACTATTTCGTTGTAATAGTATTGCAGGAACATTTTTTTCCTCTCAACACATTTCTTGTTGAGCAGGAACGTATCAAAGTGGGTTACACCCTACCTCCCCCTGAAATGACTGAGAATTGCTACTTTTACGATATCGTTAAACGGCAAATTTCGGTAAATATATTTTTATTGACAACAATTACAATGTTAAATAAGGGAGGGTGTATCATTCCTTGAGGGGGGAGGGGGAACTAGGGGAAGTAAAAAGTTACGTAGGACATTCCATTTGTAAGAAAAATATAATGTAAAAATAAGTTATAAATTCTGAAATATAATACTTACTGCTTACAGAGACCGTAATTTTTCCGTGTATGTTATTGAAATATTAAAGTTGTTTAACTTTGCAGTTTGATACGCAGTCATAAATAACTTCCTCGGCGTAAATAAAATAGGAAATGCAAGCGTCTTTAATTCCTTCGAGGAAGGTATTTGAGGTACAGTTTCGCCACAGTCGCGTGGGATTTCTCACCCCGAGTTAAATTTCCTCCAAAACCGGAATTTTGTGCAACAATTTCAGTACTTGTCAGATTTGAAAATAAATTTGTAGTTTCCAGTTCAGAACATGCCGGCAGGTGTTAAAGCCTCTCAATTTATGAAAAAGTTACCTCACAGGAAATAAACTCTTTCGTATGCGTCAAGTTAGGGCTAGAAATCAAATTTGCCAGAAATTAAAATCGATTTTTCCGAAGGATTGTTTGGGCTAAATGAATACGTAAGTTGTTCGTGTCTTGGACAAAACCTAGACAAAACCATCGAAGCAGTAAAACTTAGCAACACNATGAAAAAGTTACCTCACAGGAAATAAACTCTTTCGTATGCGTCAAGTTAGGGCTAGAAATCAAATTTGCCAGAAATGAAAATCGATTTTTCCGAAGGATTGTTTGGGCTAAATGAATACGTAAGTTGTTCGTGTCTTGGACAAAACCTAGACAAAACCATCGAAGCAGTAAAACTTAGCAACACAGTTTCATTAACGTATTCAGACCCAAGTTTGCACAACCGTGTATATTACGCACATGTGGGTAGTCTTTCGTATGTACTGCACACAGCGATCGTCAATGGCCAACGGTCTTGCCTGTGCGTAAAATGATTTGCAAACCGTCCTACTGGTCTAGGTTATGATTGGTTCATACTACATGCTGCAGCCGAGCAAAAAGCTGTGACAGAGAAACAGGTGTTGTGCCGACCTAAGTACAGTACCTGAAACCGTAAACTGAAGTGGGTCTTAATGGGTTGAAACCGTTTGCGGTTTTGTAATAAAAAGGAAAGTATTTGAAAGTGGTAATGAACGTGACGTATTCGGTGAGGTGTATGCTGCAGAATGTCTCGTCTTGCTGCCCGCTAGCCGCTTGTCCGGGAGCGAACACCTCATAGACCGAGCAGGTCCGCAGTTGACGGCGACCGGACTATAGCGGCAGCCCAGCAACCCTCCACGGAGCAAGGGTTTCAGTGGGTGAAGGTCGCGCAGGTCAAACAACGTCTAGACGTTTTTACGTTTGCAGCGGTCATTATTAGATGGGGGGCGAGCGAGAGAGAGGCGAGCTTGTCTCCCCCTTGTCACGGGAAGGAGCGCCCGCCGTGACCTTGAACAGAACCCTCCGAACTCCAGACGGCCTGCTTGCTACCTGGCGGTCTAGACCAGGCCCTGCCAGACCCCAAGACACACGGGCGACCGTCTGCCCGCGCTCCGACTTGCCCTCGAAAGCAGTTCACTCTCGTTTTCCTAGAGTCCCTCCCTACTGGCAGGCGACCAGCCTGGCAGCGCATTCCGAACGCGCCATATCCGACGATATTATTACTAAACGCTGTTCACGGTAAACTGAGCACTTTTGCAAACACTGCTTAAGGCCCCCGCCTACCTGCTGCTTGAACTGCTATTACACGTGCGTTCAGTGTGCTGGTGTACGAAAAGAACACACACTTCAGACGAGTGCTTCCATGACTCCAACATAACAAAAAAAACAGCCTTTCCAAAGCACTGCATTTCACAATATACGCGTACAAAAGTACTCAAAAAGTGGCCTGCATTCAACCTTGCGTCAGACTTCCCACCAGTAAAATGATAGGGTCAGCGCTGAAAGTTGGTAGGTACACGCAGCACGACGAGAACACTGCACACCATTTCAGAGCCTTGCGCTTAGAGGCGATGACGCGCTTGATGCGCGTGTAAGAGTTGCCTTTATCGCTCTCGCGCTTCTCGGCCACAAACGCTGAAAACAGCTGCAGGTAGGCGGCAGCCAGCTTTCATATCCACTTGTATGCACATTGTGTATACTTCCTCCGTATATAGAATTGACATTGCCGTGGCCCAGCTCACTTAATCATACGTCGGTTAAGTGGAACTGTGGAATTATTAGCAAGTAAATATTTTATAACTTTGCCCATTCTTACACCTAAACGAATTTAAAAAAAACATAAAGCAAAATTAATAATTTTGGCATCCACAAATGTTTACCCAACATTTGAGATTAAACGCCAAGGACCACTCTGTCTCCATCGTTACAAAGCAAATCTGTGTGCCCGTTAAAATACACGTAGGTAGGGGCAGTGACATTTTTTTAACGTTGATTTTAAAAGTGCTGAGTTAACCGCTTAGTTTTTTCAAACATTTGTCGTATTTTTAGGTAAACGAAACATTATCGTGCACCCGTGTTATTACCGCGACGCGTTCTTAAGAGACACGCAACGCAGTTTTCGAGATTCTTGGAGATTTTAGATAAACTTTATAACTTTCGTTTCAGCGCCGTGGCGGCGATGAGGTTACGTTCTACGTGTTATATATTCACCCGATTTTTTATATCTGTTTCTTGGTAATGTCACACTTTATTTTACTATTATAGATTTTCTATTTAGAAAATCTCGCAGTTCTGACTGAACTGCATGCCACTATAGTTGCACTATTATAAATTTTTCTTAACTTAAATGAGCAGTATAGCAAGTAATATAATGTGGCGGTTAACAAGCCTTAATCCAGGATCCTCGGGGTTCGTGTTTGTTAAGGTGGCAGAATTGGTAATGGTTCGAATGAAATACATCGCATTAAAACTTGTACATTAAACTAAAAAATCTCAGCGAATTCAGTGTCGTAACTAACGTATGTTCATACCATTTAAATGTTTCCAATTAGGTATTTGTATGTCTGAAAGTTGTGTGCAAGTAGTGAGTGGCACTGCTTTCTCTCCGTTCAGTTATGGTTTAGAATCTACGTCAAAAACAATCTGAGATAATCTTTATCCGTGGCGGTTCGTTGACTTGGTGATTTAGTGTGTCAGAATAAAATAGAATAAAATCGTAACTGATAAACGAATCCACAATTAATAAACACGGAAAATATACGCATTACAGTAACAAAACAGTTTCAGTACAGTAACGAGAATGTAGACTCCTTTGTAAAAACCAAATTTTACATAACGCCATACATACTCAAACATGATCAATATTTTATTTATTCTCAAACTCTACGTTTCGAACTAAGATTAAGAATCTTTGAGTTTCGTGAGTGGAACACTTTACATTTGCCTCGATTTAACCTAGAATTGGCGCAAAGGTCACTATGAGACTTTCAGCGGAGACCCTACCATTTGATGACGTAATAATAAAAATAAAGGATTGATGCACGTCTCTATTCCTTTTTTAATGTTTCGCACCGGAATGTTCATACCTAAAACTGAGCGTGAAAACACCCGTTTCAGCCATTTTCACTATCACAAAAACATGCTTTAGAGAGAAATGGAGAAACCGAAAAACGTGTACGGTCGCGTCACGTTTCTTCAATGCTATTCGTAAACAGACCTCGCTCAGACACGTTGGACGGGGTTTTTTAATAAAAAGTTTTCTGCTGGAACTCTGCACGCCGTTCGGCGGCCTGCCCAGGCGGCCACCTTAGGAGCTCACTTGTTTTGAAGCCCCGAATGAAGCCCCGAAGGCTCGAAACAGCTGGAGGCAGGCGGAAACCTTAGGAACTTCTTATTCCTTTGGGGTCACGCTAACTTCTATTTCTTTTACGAGATGCAGTTGATCTCTCCACCCCGCAACCACAACAGCCATCATGTTGGACAGGACGGAGAAAAACGTCGCAAGAACCACACAGTAAAATATTTTCTGTGTTTGTTACAGATCGTTCTTTGGAAACAAATCGCCAAATATTTTCTTGTAACTATACAGCTGAAACACCGTGTGTATATAGATATAGCACATTATTTTAGGAAAACTACAAAATTGTTTACGATTATTTGTGACATAACAACCTTGAAGTCTACAGCACTTGCTTCTTAAAATTCAACATTAATTTTACTTACACATCCGAAACAAAGGTTTTGTGAAATTCCCTATAATCTATTCGTAGTGCAAGAAAATAGACGCAGGACCCCAAGGGAAGTGAGAGAAACTACAAAACAAATTTTCGTTACCAGTTATGGCAGGTCACGCAGAACATCGTTAATGGGACACGTGGCACGATCAGATCAGACTCGTGCCGTAAAGAGGATTCATGATGGAATTCTAGTTGGAAGAAGACCTCCAGGGGAAGCAATGCAACGGTGGGAGGATGATATAGTTAGAGATCTGTCAGAACCTGGAAGACACCGTGATTGGGGGAATATGGCTCAAGACCGGGAAAAAAAATGGCGAGGCATTGTTGAGGACGCCAAAACATTACCGATGTTGCTCGGCCATCGGAAAGAAGTAAGTTAGAAAAGTGCAACTAGTTTTCAAAGAATTATTCATATAAAAACAAAAAAAGAAAAAAATTCAGTGCATGCGGGTGGAGTGGACCTTGTCTTCAGATCAATGACGTCATGCCATCCCCCGCTTTGCCGACCCCCTCCCCGAGTAATCCCGGCGCGGGAGGGAGCTATGCTAATGGCGGGGGCGAGATTGAAACAACTCAGCGGTTGGTCTCCGAGACACGAGCCGCGGGGATCTGCAATTGTCACGCGCTCTGCGCCTAATGAAACGACTTGTACGCGTTTGTGCCGGGCAGGCGATCTCGTAGCAGGGGTAGAGGATTCGCGCAGCTGATTATTACTACACGTTGTTCACGGCTAACTCAATAGTTTATTGTTTATGGTAAACACCAGCCTGTTACATTATTATAAATCTACGTCCTACAGCTATTGTGCCTATCAGTTGCGTGTGACGAAAAGATTTTTTTGTTGTAAAACGTAATTTGTTTTCACGGTGCTATTCTTGGAAACTCTTTAATAATTTCATGCGTTGGTGACCATTTATATCATGGCAAGTGAGGTTTGGAAATATTTTCGAATAAACTGCATGGACGAAAGTTTTTTCAAACCAACCTTTGAAAAATGTTTGCTGCTCCTACTTGCATGTATATAACGGTCACACTAAGAAGCATGCGCCCAGTAAGGTTGGTAAAGGCGGAGAGAGAGTAGTTCCATGTCGCAACGTTAAATTAAAAGTGTTGGATAAAACATTTTCCGTACGCTGAAATGATTTAATTGGTTTTTTTTTACGCATGTAAGTGTAATATTTAGCAAAATGGTAAAATATTTGCTTTTATAATAATTTCAGAGTTTCACTTTGCCGACGCATGAATAAAGTGATCAGGCCCATGGAACTGTTAATTTTTTATATATCGCGAGGAATACACAACGTGCGTCTAACTATATCGTATGTGCGGCTTTTAAAAGTGCTCAGTTCACCAAACAGCCTATACGACCATTTGTTTCAAGCATAAAGAATATTCTAGCTCATTGTTTTAGACTTTGGTGGCACGCTGCCTGACGGTTTTTAATTTACGCGTAGTAAAACTTATTCGCTTAAACAACGTTTGAAATCAGGCCGACTAACTGACACCACCTTTGTGCGAGAAGTAGTTTGAGTAAAAAAAAAAAACTGAACTCAAACCATTTTCACGGAAAATAACTATCGTGTATGTGTTTTTTAAATAAATAATTCGATTCATAAAAAATTAAGCGGTTCTGTAAATGCAAGTAATGCTTCATTTCCTTTGGAGTTAAAATAATTATTCGTAAGGATGTTTTTAAATCTTCATACACACAATTTTAAAAACGTTTTTCAGCAAGTCGTTTAATTTTTGTTTTTAGATGATAAAAACCTTAAANAAATAAATAATTCGATTCATAAAAAATTAAGCGGTTCTGTAAATGCAAGTAATGCTTCATTTCCTTTGGAGTTAAAAGAATTATTCGTAAGGATGTTTTTAAATCTTCATACACACAATTTTAAAAACGTTTTTCAGCAAGTCGTTTAATTTTTGTTTTTAGATGATAAAAACCTTAAATTGTGACTCTGGTAGGTTATTATGAAATAAATTTACTACCGAATAAAGTATTTTGTGAAAATTATCAAAGTTTCAGTGACTGCATTATTATTGGCGTTCAGATAAATGTAAAACAGTAATATGGAAGGCAAACAAAAATTTCAATCCTAAAGATTAATTAATGCATTTCAATTACCAGCGCTTGCATACTAAACTGAAACTAATTTACAATGCATGCATAATTTAAGAATCTCGGAACTCTAATCCAGGCGCACAGGAAGCCATTGGCAGCACAAAATTGCTTTAGTACGTCACAAAACTATATGTAATTTTTAGTTTAAATATTTAAATTTTGTTTTCCCATCATGCCCTCGCCAAAACTGTTTTCTTTGTCGAATTCTCTATACTACTCTAGTTGTATTTACAGGCATTGTTTTTCCACAAATGACAGCTTATTCAGAAAAAAAAATACTACTGCTAGTTGGTGATTGGCTGGGATCTGTTGAGTAGTTCCTGAGATATGAAGTTAGAGCTTTAATTATTCAGGTATCTCTGTTTTTTTTTCAAAATAGAGGACAAGGACGCTGCAGGTTAACTTTTTTAATGCTCGCAATAGTTACTGCTAGGATAGCAAGTGGGGTTGAAATAATTATGATGGTTTGGATGATACGATATGCAAACCTAAAATATATGAAATACAGCAATTCTGGAAAACTTGTATCTGATGTATTTAAATAGCGCAAGTGAATGTGGCATGCGTAAGCATTACTTGTGTGCCGCATGTTGCGGAAATCGGCTGAGTGACTCTCAAGATACACTGCAGAAGCTTTGTTTTTCAGCTACGCTATATTAAAAAATGGGCGGTGTAAGATGCTGTGATTTCGTGTATTTTATGCTTGCAGTGGGTACTGCCAGCATACGAATTTTAGTTTAAATATAGTTTACGTACCTGTAGATATGGCATAAAACATAAATATTTTTGAGGCCACCGTTTTGAAAAAAATTGTCTGATATACTAAAATGACATAAATTTAGATTGTCTACAACAGCATTAGTTGAGTGCCAAACTTAGCTGTGCTCAGTTGAATATTTCCTGAGATATGCTGTAAAAACTTATTTATTAAGGTAGCGCTATCTTTTAAAATTGCTGATCAATTGAACACGAGTTCCTTAGTTTAATGCTGACATTGTGGACTGCCACAGTACAAATTTTGGTTCACACATGTTAAATGGTTCCTAAAATATTACGTAATAACAAAAAAATTTATACCACCATTTTGAAAATAAGCATCTACATAGTCGAAAACAAAAATCAGGCATTCTTAGTATATATTGTAAGTGTATCTAAGTTTTTCTAAATTTCGTGCACGGATTCATAAGGTTTAGGGTAACGCGCAAACACACAGACACACAGACAGAAAAGTATTCTCAAATGACTAGTTTTCCTCCAGAAATTATGATAACAAAATTAAACCGAATTCAGAGTTAAATAACGGAAACTATGCAATTTTAATCAGATGGGCTTTTTCCGAATCAATTCCGACATTTCTAGGAGCCGCGGTGGCTGAGCGGTTAGACCGCTTGACTCCCACCAAGGCGAACCGGGTCACTCCGGATTTTTGCAAGTGGGAATCGTGCCGGACGATACCACTGGAGGCGGATTTTCTTGGGGATCTCCCGTTTCCCCCACCCTTGCATTCCAGCGCTGCTCCATTCTCACCTCATTTCACCCTCATCGGCTCTCAAGTCCTCGTTAAGAGCCGCCCAAATCTCTTAACTCAACTCAACTCCAACATTTCTGTAGATGTACTAGACCAGATTTAAGTTAGTATATGCATTAATGGACAAGAGTTTTATTTTCAAATGTTGATTTCAAAAGTGTTTTGTTAACCGTGACCCAGTTATAGACAATAAATCCTAGTTGCGTAGGACTTTTAAGTACTATTTACAGTCTCTATGTCTTGACCAATTAGAGCTGACCGCTAATTTACATTTCGTCTTTTGCTTTCAGGTCAATGAAGAGTGCAAGAAGTCTGCAATCGAAGAACGCATCGGTGATAAAATACGTTCTGAGTTCCTACGTACCTACCTATACACATATTTCTAAAGTTTTCTCATTAAAAATAATTTTGAAGTACAAAAATATGTACACACTATTAAGCTACTGTAAATGGATCAAAAATGTGTGCTTTATTCTGCTAAGTGTGGTTTATTCGCAAATGCAACTTGCAAATGCTGGTAATTACTGTGCATTATGTCACAGAGACAAAATCGTTTTTATATTAATGTGAAATTTTTCTGTACTTTCACTGGACTGTAAATGTAGCACACTTCTAATTGTATTGTTTATGTGAGTGACCGCTTAAGAGCAAGGTTTAACGGAGTCTACCGATTTCCCAACCACAGATGAAGTTTTACAAGTGCGATATTTTTCACGCCAAGTGCTCAGACCACTCGCAGGTGACTGCAAATATCTGTAGCAAATCTGGCTGCAGTGGACATCTGCATTGATCTGCATCACTCAGCTACACCAGTTCTGCATTTCGTGGCGATAAGTAGGTAAGTTACAAATAAAACATCTCAGTGACCTATGGCTAAAAATTAATCTATATTGGTTACAGATACAAGTAATATTTAGAGAAAAAATTGCCTTATCTTAATAGTTAATGAAAATATAACTGGGCTCAAGTTATTTGTTTACTTGTTACAGTAGTTTAACGTGGATATTTTCTTTTCGGAAAGGAATGATCCCCTGAAATATGGTGGTAATTTAGGCTGAATTCCTGATTTCCTGCAACTTTATTTGGCCCAGCTTTGCCAAACAGTTAATGAATTGCAACTCGGACGACATTTAGCCTACGTGATCAAACATGTAGACACTAAGGCAGTTCACAAGAATGTAAAAAGGTAACAGATTTTTAGCACTTACATTAAATTCAGTATATGCTGTTCATGGTAAAAAGAGCACTTTTTAAGGCCCTCCCAGTACGCATAATAAACCAAATATTATATTGTGGCCTCAAACGTTAACTTTTGAGGGCTATAAACGTAATATACTGTATTTATTAATAACATAGAAATGTTTACTTGTGCACCAGCGGCAATACTGTTAAGTTAATTTTACATTTCTCGGACTACCTAATGGGAATACCAGATGTAAGCATAAGTATTTGTATCCCATTACCATACCCCCCTTTTTCGGTAATATATACAATTTCTCAGGGTAAATAAATTCAAATGAATGTAATGTTTTTTTTACTGTAGTGTTAAGGCTGGATAACTCTTAGCATTTATGCCAATGGCAGCTGCCTTCCATTTTATTATGAGGCGTACAGTAGAGTCATTATATGGTCTTCCTGATAATGTCACCAATTGATTTATAAGACCCTTCACTCATCACGAATAATTGATATCTTGTTTTCCATAACGTTAGAGTTTCGTCGTTGTTTCACTCATGGCGCTCAAAATGATAACAGCTTGGTCCAAACAGCATCTGGGTAAAGTTTCGATGTTACTTTTAAGATAGCCAGATACGGGCTGTATTTCGAAGTCATATTATGAATATGCTGTGTCAGGCTGTTTAGCTTTTAGGGTTCTTGAAGTTCAGTAACTAGTACAATGCAACATAATCGGTTGTTTGAACAAATTGCAATCCTTTTAAGTGATGGCAGAAGTGTGACACTGCTTTCATTGCTGTCAAAAGCTTTCCGTGGGTCACAGTAAAATATTTCAGCATTTATTTACTTCTCTGAAATACTCCAAAGTTCTATATTATTCAACCTATATTCGAGACATTTCAGCATCAGTGAGTACTTCACTTGAGTTTCTGTGTTTATGATGAACTCTTCCATACTGATAGGAAAGCACAAGTCTGGAAGAGAAATCAGAAATTTCTTTAATCTTTTAAAAACATTTTCATACTCAGAGGCCCAGCAAAATTTCCATTTAGCCTCATGCGGTACATGTAGTGGCCTGGTAAAGGTAGAGAAACCACCTACAAAGGCACTTGAGTATTGTATGTAGGTTGAGGCTACTCCCTCACTGCTTCTTCTTCTCAATAACTGTTTTTTATTCCATGAGTCAAACTCCAAATGTCCCAAAGGAAAAAAAAACATCCATTGAAAGAGGTAAAAATCAAAGTACAGCAGCTGTAAATTGACTGCATCCACATTTTGGAACACAGAATCGAGGGTATGTTAGATGCTCTGCAAATGTGTTTTATGGGGATTGCTTTATATACTGGGTTTTCCACAGTATTGATGCAAGGACAAACAGCATTTTTTTCCCAATTAAATCATTCGGCCCTACTTTTTCTGGAAGGGAAAACCACGCAGTTTTATTGCTATCAATAAGTTCCTTTGTTCTGCCCGGATGTTATACTCTTAGCTATATTTTAATTTTTTTAGTATTTTGTGGTAGGCTATCATCACCTCAGAAACATTAGGAAGTAATTGCGAAATTGCTTTCAAACTCTATCATGGCCTCCATTTTCCTAAGTCGTACTACTTTGTTACCTTAATCATTTTCTCAGATTAACTGACGGAGTTCTAGTAAACCAATGTATTTATTACCAGGTTAGTGTAATGCCACTGCTTTTCCCAATTAACTCAATAACGTCCAAATATCTGACAAAATGTTCTTGGCACTGATTTGAGATGACAACTTTTCTGGCAGCTGGTAGAATAGTTGAATGATAAAAAAATATTGGACAAGTGAGTGACAGGAACAAATTTCTTCAGGGTGTTACTACGAACTCAGTATTACCTGTATGCAGCATCCCAGTTATATATCGATACAACATTCCAGTTTATTCAATATATCCACACCCAAAAGATATTCGTTAGTTATATCTCGTTTATAACTATAATGCTCTAGACTGAAGTCATCAAGCTTTAAGTGTACGGCTTGCCTATCACTGAGGTCGTCTCGCATTTCCCAAGGGCTGATCGGGCAATCGCTGGAGCAAAAACCCTAACGATGCCTGGTTTGGCCATTGTTTTCGCCCTTGGTTATACGACTGTGTTGCAGGGGATAAATATCATTCAGGATAAATTACAAGAAGTATGGCATTATAAATCCTCTTCGTGTGCTTGTAAGCATAGTGGGGTTATCCCTTCAGCAGTGATCTATATTTGGCCCCCAAAAACAGTGTATAGACATTTCCCGATAATTTTGTACTGTCACCTGTCTCTGGACTCCTGCTTTATAATTGTTGTTGAAGTAAATCGGTTCTCAGGAGCCCAAATCTTCTCCGCTCGGAGCAGTTTTGACACGGGGGTGGTCGGAGGCGAATTTCTGTGCCGTGGACTCTGGTCGTGATGATGATGTATTTCGTGGCAGCCTCCCAGTTCTTCGAGGTATTCTCGACGCACTCCCCATATTCATCTTGGCTCAATGCTGCTGCTCGCAACAGAAACAAGTATGCTGGCATGTGTCTCAAAGACACCACGTCCAATACTTTGGCCTGAAAATGTTCATGTTGTGCAGCACAGCACAGCCAGGATGCACAACTTACCGCAGTTATACTTCAGCATCCTCAGCCCTTTCAACACGCGGAAGTTGTTTTGAAGTAGAATTCGCACAGACGAGCTCTGACTGCTCTCACTGACGCTGCCAAGACAAGTGAGGCTCCCACGAGAAAGGTGTTTATTCTGACCAGCGTTCCGATCATCGGCGGTGTCGGTGATTTTCCACAGTAGTTTATTCACCCAAATATCAGATGAAATCTTGTGCACAGCCTGTAGCTATTCCTTCAGTGGGATTCGCCCACGCGAGCGTTCTTGGAAGTGTTTTGTTGAAATGAACCGTCAGTGTCGCGCCGTTAGTGCGCTTACCATGTGAACACCCCATCAGTCGTAACTCCATTACCGGGATATGTCGATGTAATTCGTGTAGTATATGTTCGTTCTCTTACCACGTTACACGAATACTGATACGAAAGACGCAATATAGGTTTGCGGTTCTGCCGAAGAAATTTCGAGACAGGAATAGTGTTAATGAGTAATAATTCTCCCTATTGAGGATTCCAGCATATTATATATACGCATGGCTCTTCCAATACCTCAGGGAAGACGGAAACTCTGCGACGAAAAAATTCATGTGATATTTGCCATAATCTGCAGTTAATCTTGACCTGGAAGGAAGTATATTTCTCTGCTGTGGTGACAGTTTTCACCACGTTCGGTCGGTGTCGTTCTGCATTTAGTAATCACGTTTTGCGTGTCCGTTTACTTTCCACAGAGGGTTGGCGTTTGTCCACACTGTCGACGTATTCATTACTCGGGCAGGGCGTTGTCATCTAGCCAGATGTGCTTCTCGAATTCGTGATGTCGTCTGCCATTGTTATGAACAGTCATTGGGTTGCGTGAGGGCGAGGCTTGGGTGTAGCAGTGAGTATCAGTTGCCAAACGGTAGCTAGCACTGTCGAACTGGGCGGGGCACTCCACGCCCTATGTTCGTGTGCTCTTGCGATACATACAACATTATATTTACATTATTGAAGCTCTTTTTTCTTCCTGTGTGCTACGTTCTAAATCTTGTTAAGTTGCCTCCCCTCTCCTTCCTACTTCCGCCCCCCACCCCACCCCCCTTAAAAATGGCTTATGAAGTAGCACAAGACATATTCTTTCCGCTTTGCTGTGCAGTCCATCCAGTTTAGTTACAATGTCGTTTTGCTTAGTTTGTTGTGAGTTGATTTCCTATATTCTCTCGTCTTCCTTCCACCCATTTTTTTCTTTCTTTGCAGTCCGCGATGTTTCCTCATATTTCCAACAGTCATATTAATTTTGCCTTTCTGACCAACCGTAGCATTTATGCTCTTCTAATCCCATTATTTGTATGGTCAATGCCCTTTAGGAGCATCTTGGGCGAATTTGCGAGATGTTTGCGTCTGCTGCAGTGCATACTCAACTGTTTAGAGGCACAACCTGGTAAAACAGCTTGTTGACTGCAGTTTAAACGCTTCATGAAGTGCATTACGTTATGCAAAACCACCTATAAAAATGGTTGTTTGTAATAAAAATAGGAATAATATTTACAAATATTTTTAATAACTGATTCAAATCACATACCGTTCATCCACGAAAGTTATAACTTTTATAATTTAAATAATTTTACGTAAATCAATCAAATTTTTTAAACGTAAGTACTTATATTTTTTACATACAACTATAGTATTTCTTATGGTTTTCCTACTTGGGGGTTTTATTACAAAATGTGTTTTCTGTGGCATCCAAAATGGAAATACGCTTAAATGTTGATAAAAAAAACTCTTATTAGTTGATTGTTTAAAAATTAAATTACTAAATTCTAGCAAACTATTTTACAGTTTTTCGAAATATGTGCATCATTCTTCATTCATACGCAAATGCTTTTCCGAAAATTTTGGTAGTATGTGCACTAATTTTTCCTGAGTTCCACATGGTGTACGGGCGGATTTTTTTTTTGTGTCCCTAAAGGGGCGCATCCCATGTTAGTAGACTAACTACCGGAGTTAGGAGAGGAAGCAGGTTCTACTAGCGTGCCAGGCCCTAGGCCTATAACGCTATACAAACAAAAATTGGGTGTAGTATGATAATGCATTAATCGGCCAAGTGAGTTTTTGGAGGGGCAAGCCAGCGTTTGTGGCCTGGCCCTTCCCTCCAATTAAACTAGGACCAAGCCCGTGGAAGGGTCATGGTAAACCGGCGATGTCGCCGGAGGAAACTCATGACGATAGACATGCTGGGTGGGTTCTCTATGCCAGGAAGGTAAAGATGGAATCCATGCAGTGTTTAACATGCAGTGTTAGAAAGTGTACGAAGGTAAAAGATAAAGACGAGCCATGGCCGTGGAGGGAGAAGGGGGG
>NQII01000624.1:93022-179151 GCA_002778355.1 Clitarchus hookeri | reverse complement strand
GGTTGCCCGAGGGCGGGTGAGGTTTTCCTTCAGCCCTTTTCCCCATGCTGTCATCTGTTAGGCAGCGCGATGTATGCGTAGTCAGGATCTCTTGATGTTCGAGCGCCGCGGTCAGCCGACTGATAGGTTCGCCTGTGAGGCAGAGAGCGCACAGCCATCGGGGCGAGACAACAACATACCAGCACAGGTTCCCCCTCAGCACGACTGAGATTGACACGAGCGCGGCAGCCTACCAGTGTTGAGCGGTGCACCAGAGACCACGTTGCCAGTCGCCATGGATGTGCTGTCGGAGGCTGGGCGAACATTGCACCACACTGTCCCACAGCGCGACTGTTCATGACGCGCCAATCCTGTCGATTACTTGTAAACACTTCTGTCTTGAAGATTTTGCGGGCATTTTGGTTCCAGGTTGGTTCGGCTCGTCATTGAGTCAGGTCTAGTGGCCAGCCTGGTGATTTGGTGTTGTTATTAATTAAGGAGGCTTTCCGCGCAAGAGGTTGTTTCGGCCTCCTGTACTTCCAACACCCTTCGTGGTCGTAATTCCTTAGGGCAGACACCGGGAGGTTCGTGTTTGTGGCAGCAGATTTGTAGAATTGCTCTGCCAGATGATTAATGTGTTCGCGGAGAAGTAGATAATTCAACTTGGCATGTAGTAGCGCTGTTGGTATGTAACGAGTTACTCCAGCAGTTCTATACACTGTTTAGTCGGGGGTATAGCTGAGAAAGGCGGCCAGTGGCCTGTCTCAGTTTAGCCGCTGTGTGAGCTCGCAAAGTTAACTTAGAGTCAAATACAACTCCAAGGTATTTAACTTGGTGTTGGTAGGGTATGGGAGCTCCAAATATCCTGGGCATGGTCAGGTCCGGAGGTATTCTGCGTCTTGTAAACACCACAGCCTCCAACTTGCCCACATTTATCTTAATGTGCCATGTTTAAACCGGTGTTCCATAGCGTTTTGTCCATTGCAAGCAACATTCAATTTGTCCAATTTGTCTAAAGTGTTTTGGGTGTCAGTGGTTGTGACGATATAACGACTCTGAAATCAAGCTAGATTCAAATTTTTCTGTTAAGACTAGCACCACGCACCAGGGTCGTTATCCGCAGGACTGCAGACCCCTTCACCGTAAGTGTGTTACAAAGTTTTTCTTCCATGCTATCATTCGATGACATGCGTTCACGCAGATATGAATATCTATGTCAATACTATTGCCATGCATCAAACCTCTTGTCCTATGATTTTATCTTGTAACCCAATAGTTCTACGTGAACCACCAATATCGATGTTCACACACAATATTTTCCCCCTCCGCCTCCCAAAAAAAATCTGAAAAGGCACCTGTCCTGCATTTAGGCCTATTAAGCTTGGTTCACAATGTAAAGCATACCAGTTACCACAGAACACAGGTCCTGCGAACAAGAATGTGTAGCTATGATCCCGAACCTGCTGATTCACAGCTGTGCATAACAGGTCGCGTGCACGAGAGGTTCTGACCTAGTGCATGAAGGGAATGATTATACGCATTTGCTGCCAACCAGAGCAAAGTAAAAATACGTATCGCAAGGAATGTCGCAAGACGTAAATTTAGAGGAAATAACTGGTGACAATGCATTAAGTAGACATTTTTCAAAGGTTATCCACCTCGTTACAAACACAAAAGCAAAGATTTCTTAAAGACAAGCAAGCATGCCAACTCAATTAGATCACTGTCAATTTTCAACATAATATCACATTACATCTATTACATTCCATTGTTATGCACGTCAAGAGAGCCAATTATTATCTATCGAAATTGTCAACTGACGTCAGACTCTTAGCAAAATTTCACTGGCAAAATATAATACATGAGTATCTATACGATTGTGAATCCGTTTCGCACAATGTTTCCTAGCGTGTGCAATGTTATACTGTTCCGTCCTATATCGGTGCCTGTATAATTAATTGTGAAAAAAAATCGTTATTAGTTGTCCACGGTAAAACGAGTACTTTAGAAAGTTCTATTTTTTATCATTTTGAATCCTTCCACCATACGTAACATTTGCATTGCCATGGGCTCAATGACTTTATTCATGCGATGGTCAAGTGAAAACGTGAAGTTTTAGGACCTTAATGCGTGACTAATACACCAGTTCGTAATCTTACTGTGTATAAAGTAAAAAAAAAAGCACCTAATTGTTTTGCTATGAATTTTAAACATTGCTCTTGCAATACATCGTCAAGACTTGAAACTATTTCACTTGATTCACTGACAACTGGTAGCATTCATGCCGTTGTTTACGATAGCATACTGAATATATCAAAATCAGGCCGAGAAGCTTCGGCAGTAGGTTAACCACGAAAATAATTGGGAAAACACATATACAACCTATGGTATAAAGTATATCGTAAAGGCGGTGTACATATTTGAAGTTAGACCTGAAGCAGTAGTTTATTACAAATACTGAAGAAATTATTTAATACTAACACTGAGTGTATAGATAACCAATAAAGTTAATTGTGACTTGCGGGTTAATAATCCATCTTTTATGTTTGCCACAGCGTCATGGAGATTAAATTGAAATAAGGGCAGTACCCGTGATTATTTCAATGAAATAATTTGACCACAGAGACAGACAGGTGTGGTGGTGTTTGCAGGTCTTTGTTCCGTTACACATCATCCAGACACTTTGTGTTCCATTTTGAATATTTTCTCGAACATTTGTAATAATCTAATGCTTCAGGTCCAAATTCAAAGACGTGTGCCGTCCTTACGATTCACCATTAAGTCGTACACATGTTCCCCCCTTGTTCTCTCGTGATTAAACCCGCTGTCGAAGTTTGTCGATATTATTTAGATACGTTNGGCGGTGATTTTTTTTTTCAGAGGTTGATTTCAGTTGTATGCTCACTTTACCGTGGATAGCCTTATGGGCGCGCGACGCAGACGCAGTTAGGGGTGGCAGGGCGACGGAGTCGAGGTAGTTGGGAGAACCCCGCACAGATGGCAGCACGAGCTAAGGGACGCTGATCGATCTGTGCTGGTGACTGGACGCGCAGCGCCGCGACGCTTTCGACATACGAACTGCTCTGGTTAGCCGAGACGCCGTCGGTGGCGGCCCTGACTCGCCCGTTCGCAAAACCCGCTACACGCAACAGTGTTATATATATATATATATATAACTATATATATTTCAATATTGAAAATGTTTATATTTTTAATTTTTTTATTATTTTTACTTGAAGTAATATGACTTCTTTAATATTACTACTACACATTCGCGAAAATAGATCTGAGCTCTGTTAATTACTACATCTAAGGGTTAATTGTACTGATATAGGGAACAAAACGAGAATCCTTACGCGAGAGTTTTTGGCACAGGGAAAAATTTCCCGCCGCAAGGTGCCCTGGTGTTACAAAAGGTCGCTTTTAAGGCTGATGGTATACAGAAAAATTATACACACTTTTTTTTTTTTTTTTTAATTTAGTTTTTGTCTCGAATATGGATAGGGGACAATATACTTGCACGTGACCAAATAAGTATTTTCTTTATTTTGAAACTATTATTCACTCTATCCAATGCTGTTTGCAAGAATAAACATTAAAATTCGTTTGCACTTGGCATTAGGCTTTTGGAAACACTCTTATCTGAGTAAAAATAAGTTACGGATTTAAAAATTATAAAATTCATTAAAAATGAAATTGGGGTTATCGAGTTATGGTTGCCTTCTGGCACCCGGTCTCGCCCTTTCTAACTAACGAAGCTCTCATTAAAAGTAATTTTTCGATTCAGTTGTCACATTTAAATTAATTAATTGCGTAAGACAACATTTTGCAAAATCCAGTTTTATCGGCGAGTATAAAACATCATGTGGATATATTTCTTTACATTTCCACTTTTAGTGCGAATAACAAGGTTTATCCTCTAAGTAAGTTCTAACACAATTACAATGTGGAAGGTTTTGCACAATTGTATTTACTATATGAAAATTGCAATTATGACATTTGATTACATACAAAACTGTAAAATCCTGTGAATATGCGACATCAGTGCTATCTGACAGCGAAAATTTTTATTTAGTTGTTAAACTATTAGCGTTGAGCTTCCCAACCTGAGTACAATAAGCCTTACTTCAGTTAACATGGGGTTTTGACAATGTAACCATCTGACTTAAGTAGGTTCCCGCCTGCACCCGACCACTTTTTACATATATCTACAAGTTTTAAAGCAAACACGAGAAAAATATGGTCGTGATGTCGGCGAAACGAAAAAGAAACCTGCGTTACTGTTTTTTATTTAAGTTTATTTTCTTTTTCAAGCAGGTATGGCAGTACTCTTTGAACGTTATAAGCCTGCCCATAAGTATAACTTTTTAAATCTTTAAAACCAATATATTAAAAAGTTGGGTAATGTTAATATTTACTAGTTTCTCCTGGACGAATAAAAATGTATTGGCAATAACATCAATACCTATTCTAAAATAGATTCAGGATACCAGTACCCGAGTACCCATTGTTAAACATCCTTGATACTTAATCAACATGGTGTTTATATGATAAAGATCACATGACATGTGATTTATTTGTCCAAGGTAATTAGGAGCATAGAAACTTGGGCTCCCATATTCCAAAATGTTCTACTTTTCGGTACTATATTTTGAAAACTATAGTCATTTGACTACAAATAGTTGCATTTATGTGGTACTGGTATTAATATATTTCAAATAATGAAATAAAAATTATCGTGAAGCATGGTCTTAATTCCGCATTTTCTCTGTCTATAGAGATAAAATATTTTAACCAACCATGTGGCCGGATAAAATCACTTTATCCTGATAAAGATATAAAATATATAAACAAATACATATGGATATTCGCAAAGAAAATATTAAAGTGACGGAAGAGTAATTATTTATAGAGTGTAAGCGTCATACTATTCGGTAATAAATACTATGTAATCTGGAAACTGTAGCAAAATTAATACAAGAGTATTGAGAACAATGTTGATTAATGAAAACTATCTTAGGAATAGTAATTGCAGTGGTTATCTTTTTGCTATATAAAATACTATTATTAAATTCAATACATATTGAATATTGTCAGATTTTGGCAGTTCGTTACTTTCATTCGCTGTATGTGATCCGACTTACACTAATGCACTAATCTAAGGTTAATAATTCAGACCTGATTTGAATGTAAAACCAATAACGTTCAAAATTTCCAAAAAGAATTAAAATTATGGGCAACACAAAAGGAACTATAGTTCGACGAAAAATAAATGGAAGCTAAAAGAACTTATGAACCATCTGTAACACTATAAATTTTAGGGCTGTATTTTCAGAGGTTCAATTTACACTGTAGGGCGTTTATCGTTTATTTCGACATTTTTGCCTGAAGAAGTTTTCAGCTGTACTATTCACTTTTTAGCAGAGTATCCTGTAAGGGAAAAATTTGAAGCCATCGATAATATACAATACATATGGTGTAGACCTAATATTTCGGAAAATAAAATTTTCCGGGGAAGTAGATATTAATTTTTTCCTCAGTAACATTTAAGTTTGGCACTCTGCTTATTTTAAATTATGACGATACTTTCAGTCACTATAACAAATAAAACCGTTTTTGCCTCTACAATAAATTTATGTTTTGTTGCTCCTTTTCGTGAAAATACTATCTCGACATCTCATAACTATTCACCAACTTCATTAAAAATACTTAACATCTACTGTTGATTGAGCCATCGGGGTTGTATTGTCATCAAATCGAGATAAATATATCTCGATTTTCTTGTAAAAGGATAAGTCATGGTTAAAAACGCAACACTTTATATTACTGAAATCGAAGTTCAAATTTTATCTCGGCAAAATTATCTCGATTTTCCACAAATTTGATCCGAAACTGTTCTTTGTGCTGAATACGACGGCGGTCCCGGTGCTTGTGAGAAGGTGCACCTTGCTGTACTTGTGAATCAGGTTGGGGGTTTAAATCTGATCAACTGAGGTGCTAAGCTGGGACAGCTGCGACCCCTTTTTTGCAACCGATTGGACGGTCGTGGAGGTGGTAAGACTTCAATGGCTAAGAGCCCCTCGCAGAAATACAAAAGTGTGGCAACCATATATAAGTCGTTCTACGACGAACCTGCTGAAATAAAGCATTAAACAACTATTTAAAAAAAATTAAAGTGCTGAAAAATGAAACTTGAGTTATTTTTTAAGGTGCCCCTGAATTAAATGAACATCCGACTCTGACGGTTTATTCACAACTCTTTTGAAAGTATTCTAAAAAAAAAAAAAATTGCAGAAAGTGCATTGACGGTGGGAAAACATCTCCGACATTGGATATGTCAAAGATGACGACAAGGATAGAAACACACCAAGCAGATGGCGGTCATTAATATGACACGCAGATGTTGGGGTTCTAAGTTTAATTACGCCTGACGGTAGACATTTGCGGCCATAATTATGGCATGCATAGCTGCAGCAATACGCGTCGTGTGTACGGCAGACCGTTAAAAAAGCAATACTAGATGTTACGATCACGATGCTGTGTGAGTAGAACATTTCCGTGTGTATTTACTGAAATGTGAGCGCTGGCGTACGGAAGGGCAAAATACTCTCATGTCGTAGTGCAGAAAAATAATTAATGGTAGAACTCCGACTGTAGGAAAATGAGTTGAATGAAGCAAGCCAGAACACGGTAATCGTCAACAGTGGATTATTTTCTGCATTACAACATAAAACATGAAAGGTCAATGAATGGTTTGAAAATGTTAGAGAAACGTCTGCATGTTTTATGTCTACTGTAGCTGGCACACTTTAAAATTAGCGCCATTTTAAAACAAAAACACAGCTGCTGGATTTCTGTAAACGTCATGGCAGCGGTTGTAAAAGAAAATATAGTGAACAAGTGTTTGAGAGAACCGTGAATCTGATAGGCCCACGAGAAAAATTAAAATGTTAAATTTCACCTGATCATAAACAAAAATATTACATTCAGTTGAAGCATATCACGCTGCTAGAATGTAGGGGAAAATATGAACACATCTGTTAGTATAGATAATGCATATTTATTTCGATTATATCACCATATCTATACAAACAGTTACGAATAAACAGCAAAATTAAGTTAATGTTAGTCACGTACGCAAATAAATATTTCGTTGTTACTGTATCTAAACTCTGCCTATCCCTGCTTTAGTGCTTTCTTCGTTTTTTCTGTCAACAATTTTCACACAGTATCTGAAAAGATGCAAAATGCTGTCAAACTAAAACAACTAAATATCGTCCAAAATCTCGTGCTTTCCACAAAAAAATATATTGGTATGTAAACATAAAAGGTGAAAATCCGCCAGTGGTATTTCTCCTTTAAATTTGTAGTACTGGAACCAATCGGTAAATAAGTAAATAATCTGGCAAAACCTGTGATGTTGCGTTACGTTTTGGTCAAATACAGTACCAACACTTCGAGAGGTTGTACGATATTTTCACATTTACTACTGGACCATCAGTAATTTGACTAGCATTTCGTGACTTTGCGCCAATGGCAAAGATTTTCTAGTGCACAAACTCTAAACAGTCACATCAAGGAGTCAAATGGTTTCATACGAAAGTAATAAGCAATGAACAGTATTTTTTTCTGGACTTTGTACAATAGCTTTAAGTCTAATACCTTGACAGCTCAATATAGAGCGAAGTAGAGGTAGTGTTTCTACGTATTAATGTATATTGGCCTTACGTACGATTTACTCTTGCATGTCATTGTATTGTCAATAAGTGTTGGTATAAGGTTATCGTTTCCAGCTCACATCATG
Organism: Clitarchus hookeri; assembly: GCA_002778355.1. Taxonomy (NCBI): domain Eukaryota; kingdom Metazoa; phylum Arthropoda; class Insecta; order Phasmatodea; family Phasmatidae; genus Clitarchus; species Clitarchus hookeri. The sequence continues at coordinate 171,368 of NQII01000624.1, read as the reverse complement.
GCTTACCTCTTCATTCAACCGTGTTCATGGTCTAGGACATGTTGCACGTGAAGGGTATTTGTGGTCGGCACTGTACACCATAAGGAATCATTGGCAGGTGTACTGAGCGTTTTCCTTCTGAGTGATCTGATTTGTTCAAGTTTCTGCATCTCTCATTTATGAATGACATCGAAGACCCTTAGTATGTTGTTCACTTGTTGCGAGAATCACGCTCTACACGGGTACAGCATCCATCAAAAATGTTAAAGATTGCAAATCGAGCTCATAAATTAATTCGGGGCTAAAGAGTTAAATTATATTTATCTTGTGTTTTCATGCAGCTACCACTCCACTTTTATGACAACACCTTGAGTCTAAGTTCTCTCGAAAACTATGAAGTTCCGAGTTGTATCAATAGTATTAAATTTAAAAAATTTGTCATGAAAAATTATTTTTTCTTTATAAACGCTTTATAAATTTCAAGTAATGTAAAAATAAAAAGTAGTTCAGAGCTACAGTGAACTAACTAAATAATTTCTGTTAGCGTTATTTTTGGTTTGGTAATCGTTCTTGTCCTCGTACGAGCATGTATTCAAACGGTTGCTATATATACCTACCTACATAAAAGAATCACAATCTAGCCAACCCACGAAAGAAAAGTTCCCATACTTAAAAAGAAATATTTCAATATTTGTGTACATTTCTCTGGTTGGTCAGACCCAATTACGGTAAAGCCGATTGTGGACAACTGACTTGAATTATACGCCAAGTAAGTTATGTTGCACCAAGCCATATCAATTGTAGACGGATCTTTAACGTCATCTCTAGCTATCACCAGCGTAAAACTTGTAATAGAATTGTACATCATTAAATTTAATACATCTTCACGTAAATAAACCGACTTTGTATAAATGATCACGACTTGGCAATGAGTGTGGCCTGTCAACATTGTAGTAATTCATGTTTGGCCCAATCGGGAAAAAACCGACTGCTGTAGGCCTTGTCGAGTCACTGTTTTCTCAGGTCGTAGCCACGTTGCCAACATCAAGAATAAAATGGAAATATATTCATGCTTAGAAATTGTAAGCTTAGGATCAACAAGAATAAAATGGAAATATATTCATGCTTAGAAATTGCAAACTTAAGATCAACCAAATTACCTTCGCTTAATTCACTATTGTTTCGTTGTCAGAAAAATAATTTCACTTGTAATAATTAGCAAATTAAACAAAGACAATTTTGTGACTTCGCGCTATCGTTGCACACTGCACAGTTGCAGCCCTGTTCAACTTCTTGCTTGGTACCTGCCATGTCTGCTGATGTGTTTACCGAGATCGTTCATTTTCAAATTGATTTCGTGAGAAGGACGTGAGAAATACTCAAGATTTTGATAGGTATTTGATGCCAATCACAAGGATTCCACTAGATGAACAATATGAAAAAAAAAACTTAATAAAAGAAAAGTTTCCTAGATAACGTTAGCATTGACCAATATGGATACCCTAGATAACAGGGTAGCAAATACCTGAATTCTTAGCTTTTAATATTTTTGATGTGCTTTGAAGAATGTTTGTATATGTTGGCAGTAACGGCGTGACATGTTTACAGTCTGTAGCGCAAAATAAAAGCTCGACGCAATATAATCCATTCATGGTTACTTCCCACTTTTCTCAATCCCTGCCAAAGTTCTGCTGTACTTTTAAGTTATTTCTCCACCTCATGCAAACAGAGCTTAACCAAGTCTAGAAAATTACACCAAAAGGGGCACTGCACCGCATTCGCGCACATCATTTTTAATAATATTTTTGCGTGAAAACTATTTCTTACTGGGCATTACCAACACATCTATTTTTTTCTCTGGTTTTATTCATACCAATATTATAAATTAAATGTTATAGTTAAGTAATGACGTATAAGTTAAAAGTTAAATTTAACTCAAAATAACATACTTTTATGTTAATAGAAGTATAAAAAGTTTGCGATACATGTTATATACAAGAAACAAACCAAAAATGTCGTACATTGGGTGATTTTTCAAATGTTTGATTCAAAAATTGTGAAGTTATCGCGAACGGGCTATACGATGGACGTGTGGTTTCTTTACTCCAGACGCTCCAGGTCAAGTGTCGTCATCTACTCACTCACAGCACACATACCCAAACTCAAAAGACCTCCATTCTCCACTGTGCATCTCAGGGAGGGCAAGCATCAGAGACTTCAACTCTCATCCAGCAACAGCAACAGCTCCAGTGAAGAAGCAGACCAGCCACCATAAGAACAACTGCAACAGTGCAACAATCTCCAACAACAATATCAGTGTAATAACAGTGTAACTTTTAAAATAATGACAGTGCATCAGGGGTTTTTTTACAGGGGGTCGTCCCCTTTTTCCCCACAACAAAAATAGAGAAAACACAAAATTAATGAATAAAGACTTATTACACCATCCCTAATTTCAATATCATAATAATAAGAATATAAAGCTAATTTAAACCTTACCCAACACAGTAACTTTAAAAGCCAAAGCCTCTTGTTTATTTTTTACTTTATTTGCAAATGAACTTAATAACTTTAATCCTCATTTAACTTTAAATTTAAAAATAACAGAAGCCAGTGTTTGATCAGTATGGCTTAACAAGTAGAATAGTTTAGAAAAAAAAAAGTCAAGTGTCGTGCCGGAGTATGCACTGCAGCTCTGCTTCGTCGACCAGAACACTCTCTCGCGCGGACAGAGTTCGTCACTCAGGGCTGCTTGTTCGGCCGCGTGGGACACGAAGGGAGACACTTCCTCTTCGTGCTCGGCCCGCGTCCGTCCTCGTCACCAACACTGGTGGCATGCCGTGTCGCAGAGTACGCCAGCACACAGAGCCGAAATGTCGCGGTTGTTCCGCAGGCAAAAAGGTTTACACGTTGAAAAAAAACGAAAGAGTGAAGTGGAGAGGTTTGGGCGGCCCTTAATATCGTGGTCTTGAGAGCCGACGAGGGTGAAGCGAGGTAAGTATGGAGCAGCGCCGGAATTCAAGGAAGTGGGGTAAATCGCAAAACCCCGAGAAAATCCGCCGACCAGTGGCATCGTCTAGCACGGTTCCTACGTGCGAAAATCCGGAAGCGACCCCGCCGGGAATCGAACCCAATTCGCTTTAATGGGAGGCGAGAGCTCTAACTGATGGGAATCTTCCCTCCCCCCTACCCCCCGTCAAAATAAATTTATACAGTAAACAGTAAGAAGTATGCAGTAGAAATTATCCCAACACATTATCTCAAACCTAGTCTAGCACAGTGAAATCTTATAAGTCCTAAGTTTAGTCAATCACCGAAAAAAAAATCAATTTAAATTAATACATTAAAAAGCTTTTATTTCAAACTATGTGCTACAATATTAATTTATGCTAACCTGCTTCGAAAAAAAGATACTGTAAACAATAATACGAATAACAAAACAACAGCTTCCATTTTGATCGAATTTACCACACACTAAGATTCCTTCCCATAGAATTTTGGCGGTTTCTTTACACTTTTTGAATCAAACATTTGAAAAAACACACCAGGAATGACGTTTATGGTTCTTTCCTAAATATATATCATATAACACAAACGTTTTATACTTGTGTTTCCACAAAAGTGCCTTTTTTTTTGGTTTAACATATATTTTATGTGAATTATAGTTTTTTTCATTAATAATTAATGTAAGTAAAAACAGTGATAAAATAGGTGTGTTGGTAATGCCTAGTAAGAAACAGTTCTTATGCGAAGTATTATTACACTGTTAGCTGGTCCTGTGGTGTAATTGTTTAAACTTTGTTTATATGAGGCGGAAGAATATCCTGGAAGTAGAACTTAACCAGGTATTCAGAAAAGTGTGAAGTAACCATGAATTGAGTATATAGGACGGACTTAAGCAGTAACATCGTTATTGTGACAGCTGAATTATGGGAGCTTATTGCCTACTGCTTATGGCTTACGGCCAACGTTTTTTAATGTGTAAACCCCTTATGTGGAAGACTGATTTTCGTCTCCTGCACATGTACCCAACATTGAGTCGCCAGTACAATTGTCAAAGTCACGTGGTCAATAGTGGTGAACGTGTTGGTTTACATTTAATTTTCAACAGAACATACCTTCTACGTGAGTAAAATGCTTTGACCAACGTCATTAAAATCTAGCTGCATTAAAATTAGGTTAGAGGAAGTGCACAAACGTCACAAAGAAATTACTTAACATAAAAAGTGTTTCAGCCTCAAAGTCTATCCACGTTGTTTTGGATGGTGCTACTGACAGAAGAAGAAGCAAACCAATGCTGGGACACTGGGAGTGGCTACAGTGCTGCTCGGTTACGCACTCTACCTCATTTCCCCCTCTAAGGATGGTTCCTCTGATTCGGGCGTAACCATTCGCTTATAGGCTGTGCGAGTTTCCGGGAACGGGTCTTACGTGTGAATGGCAACCGCGTCCTGCGAGAGATTCCCCTATTGGCTAAGCCGCCGGTCGGCAAGGTGTGTCACCAGGCGCTGATTGGCGAACGGCGTTTCGACGTGTTGCAGGTAGGTGACGCCATCTTGCTGGCGTGTGTGGCTGTAGTTAGCGGTTAAAGCAGCTGTTCCACCTCTGTGTATTTACCTGCTCTGTGATCCCTCGTATCTCGCTACGTCTGCACAGCGTTCCTGCGCATGTAGTTAATGACCACGAATTTAACTGTCTCAAGGTTAACTGACCAGTTTTGGAATCAACTCCCAGAAAATAAAAAATTAATTTACTTCAAAGGGGCCGCGGTGTTGTAATGGTCAGACTAATCGCCTCTCTGCTCGGCGATTCCCGGCGGGGTCGATCCCCGATTTTCGCATGTGAGAATCGTGCCGGACGGTGCCGCTGGTCGGCGGGTTTTCTCGGGGATCTCCCATTCCTCCCGCCCTTGCATTCCGGCGCTGCTCCATACTGACCTATTTTCAACCTCATCGGCTCTCAAGGCCTCGGTGTTAAGAGCCGCCCAAATCTCCCCTCTCTCTCTCTCTCTCTCTCTCTCTCTCTCTCTCTCTCTCTCTCTCTATTTACTTCAATGGGCTTGTCACCGCCTCATGGTTTACAGGTTTGATAGTCATCATACATGTACCGAACTGTTAACATTCATCAAGAATTTCAATGTTCAACGATCCAGTGATCACGACGTCTAATTAGCCAACGAGGTGACGTGTTCGATTCGAGGCCGGGTCCATGATCTTTTACGTGCAGAAGATTCCTTTCCTTGCCGGGTTCAAAGCTTTGAACCTTCCCCTTCGTGCATGTTCTTCGTCATTTCAAGGATTAGGTTTCATTGGACCTGTTCCACTGCCCGCTTTCTTACGGGTCTTCAACCTTTTTTATTTTTTTTACCTTGTACGTGATATTTTATGGCTTAGAAGGGGAGTCGGCTTACAGGCATTCTTTGAACTTGTCTGTCCCGTCTTTTTCAGTTCTCTGTTCCTTTAATGTGATTTTTCCACTCCAATTTCATGTATGATATTTATGATCTTTATTTTGTTCTGTAGAGAACAACGTAATGTACTTCGGAGAAAGTTTATTACTCGTAATAAAAATATTTATTTTGGTTTTCTTTGTATTTCATGATTTATTTGCATAACTAAGCGTTGAGGCTGCAGCTGCGTTGTAAAATTTTAAAAGTGTCTCCTTTCTCCTTTTTTTTTTTTTAACATTATACGTATTTGTTCCACCTGTAAATTTAGTTTTGTTTAGTTTCTTTGATCATATCTTGATCAACATTAAATTGAGGCAACACAAACCAGGTAAAGGAAATGACTCAATTGTTTCATTATGTGGTTATTTAAAATTGCTTTCGTTCTAACAGTATTCATTCTTCTCAATTCCATCACCTTGGATATGCGTGCTAAGATTGTAGAACCATATCCACTTTACACTTGATATAGCGCAAATAATTTCCTTCTTCAACTAGTCCTCGTTTTTTGAATCGCCATTTTGTCATCATCGTAAAACAGAGATTTATAGTAGGCCTATGTAATGCTGCAACGTTTTCCACTCTTTTGCATTGGCGCCAACTTAGGTAAATAAGTGGAATTATATGTTTTCATACTGGTTTATTAGTTTTTAATTGCATCTTTTAAAATAATAAATTACAAAGACAATTATGTATTAATATATTCGAAAAACAATCTTCACATATTCCAATATTTAAAAAAATGTTTTGCTAAATAAAGTAAAATGCAACGGATCATTTACTACTGAATTTATGTTTAACCTGGTATGTTCTGAAAAAAAAATATAGTTTCGTTCGAGTTGTAAAACATTCGTTAACTGGAACTCTTCACCTAAAATATAGGCAGTCGTTGTCGCTATAGGTTGTTTGTACCTGTTAACGGCTTTTAATGATGTGCGTGCTGATAGCCTTACTACCAAATGACAACCGTTGGTTACCGGGGTGGGGGAGGGGACAAAGCACTCACAGCTATACATATATGCACACACATACAGATATATATATACACACACAAACATAAGTAAACAGACAATAAAGTAGACGACAAAGATCAGTCCTGTCGGATACTTTAGTTTGCACATCTACGAAGATTCTATTACACCCACTCTTGGCGTCTTTAATTGAATGCTTTAGGTACCTTCTATGCTTAAACATTTAGCATAATAAATAGCACAGATTTTTTTTTTCGGAAACATTTACCACGTTTATGAATGCCGGATGTGTTGCTAGATTTTGTTTCCATCTTTCCTCTGTAAGTCTCTAAAAGTAAATGGCATCGGATCATGACCTGCCTTCCCTGAATCCCATCTGCTTTTCTGGCAAATTTGCAACAGATTTATTCTTCAGTGTTTCATAAAATATCGTGGTATATTTTTTGTATTTAATGCACAGTGAGTTGGTTCCTTGTAATTACTATTACTCTTTCTAACCTGGAGGAATTCTTTCGGTACCTTCGATTGCTTCCAATACAAAATTTCTAACTGGCACTCTTTCAGAGATTATCAGTCACCTTTGAGAAATTCTACATTAACATCCTTCAAACCAGTTGAGGGTATTTCATACCTTTTAAATATTCCACCTGCGCGCAGCTAGCTATTCTGCGCGTTCGAGACCTCTCGAAACGCGTGAGCTGTAAGGCTGACTCTTGCTCACTCGCCACTTGTCTCGTCGCATCTACGAGCGGGGTGGAGCATAGTGGTACCTCACTGGACTCACATTCGGGAGGACTTGGGTTCGATTCCCGGTCCGGCCATTCTGATTTCGGTTTTCCATGGTTTCCCAGAATCGCTACAGGTGGATGCTGGGATGGGTCCTTAACAAAGGCCATGGCCGATTCCGTCCCATTCCTTCCCCAAACCTTCTTGCTCCGTCTCTAATGATCTCGCTGTCGACGAGACGTTTGGCTCAGCTACCTACCTACCTACCTACCTTCCTTGGCGACTCGCCGTAACGTGATATTAAGCGGTGCCACTACATTGTTATGACACGCTAATAAAGATAAAAGTATGATGGCCGTCCAAAGACAACTGTAACGTTTCTGTATAGAAAGTTTAGCAGCTAAATCTGATTCTGAAGACATCATTTTTAACCATTTTCACTCTTCATGAAAAAAATAATCTTTACAGTTGTGAGAACTTGTAACTTATCTTTAAACATGAAACGTTTTTAAAATGCCTTTCGTTTTTATACACCGCTGCAAAATATCCAACCTTTTTCGAATCACGTATTTTCCACCAAACCACTTGCAACCTTATTCATGCGTCGCCCAGGTAGAGCCCTTAACGTGCTTTGCATCTCTTCTAATGTCATGTCACCAACATATTCCGGAAGACATAGGTAAATTACTGAAGCATAATCTTCTCCAGTAAACTTGGATGTCTAAAGTGCCTCTGCGAGCTCAACTACTAGAGATTTCGTATGAGATTAGATTGGCCAAGCGTTACTTCACATCCCTTGATTTTTAAGTACTGATCTAATGAAAGTGTCAATAAATATAATGGTTCAATTCTACAGACCGACCGTATCCAATTTTCCCCCGAGAATGAACGGGTACAAGTGCCTGAATACATACCGTAGTCTGGGAGTCCATAGTGTTGTAAAGATTGTCCTCGTGTCTTACAGAATTGCGTATCTTGAGCGCAAGATCTTTACTGAAACAGAGCCAGTAATATTTTTATACAGAACACGAACGATAATTACTGTCCAACAAAAACGGCGTATTTGTTACAAGTATAGCTTGCTTCCCAAAAACGTTACTATTTACAAATGATAAATGGTCTTGAAACATTTTATACACATAAATATTATTTTATTGGTACTACAAATTATTCTGTATTTTCCGCCACTTTTAGTTTCAAATAATTTTACTGAGATAATTCCATCCACAGGAAATAATAATTTCAACTTTAGTGACGCCAGAAGAGCAACTTTCACTGATGTTTAGTCAAAGGTTACCGATCTTCATTGCCGCAATTCTAGAGTTAAAATACACAATGGCGATAATGGGAGTAATAATGTGAACTATAGTCCATTCACGGTTACTTCCAACTGTCCTGAAGTCCTGATAAAGTTCTATTTCCAGAATATTCCTCCGCCTCATGCAAACTAAGCTTAACCGACTTTGGAAAATTAAACCAAAGCGACAACGCACCACATTCGTGCGCACTCAGTGTAATAATACTTTGCATAGGAACTATTTCTTACTAGGCTTTACCGACACACTTATTTCTTCACTGTTTTATTTAAATAATTATAAATGAAGTGTTATATTTTATAGATAGAATATAAGTAAAATTCCAATTTAACCAAAACTACGGTAGTTTGATGTCAACACAAGTATAAAACGCTCGTGATACATGGGATATTTAGGGAACGAACTAACGCGTGCATGGGGTGATTTGACAAAAGTTTGATTCAAAAGGTGTGAAGAAAAAGCAAATAGACTATACGCTGTCAGTGAATGGATTAATGTGAGCTCTACGTCAGACATGTTATAAGATAACTTTCCGGAAAATGTTTTCTCATTGCTCCACATTGGCGGAATAGACGCCTGGCTTTCTGTAGCAAATATTTATCGTACATAAAACATAAATATGGACCAGAAGTTTTTATGAATTGACGTCACCACGTACTCGACTGCGAATTCGCGCAACTTTTCAGTTAGTTTCGGATTGGCGTCCAAGATAATTAGGCATTCCCTGAAGGACCCTAACTAAGCTAATTACAAACCTGCTACCATGCTTGGACTCTCACTGGGGCAACAGGCAATGACCAAATATTTGAGGGCACAACAGAGGTCTGTGGTGGTCTAGCTCTCAGCTCACTGATCTCGACAAGTTTTCAAGCCCCTGCAGAATATTCGTTTGGCATAACAGCCNCTTCTCAATTCCATCACCTTGGATATGCGTGCTGAGATTGTAGAACCATATCCACTTTACACTTGATATAGGGCAAATAATTTCCTTCTGCAACTGGTCCTCGTTTTTTGAATCTCCATTTTATCATCATCGTAAAACAGAGATTTATATTAGGCCTACGTAATGCTGCAATGTTGTTCACTCTTTTGCATTAGCGCCAACTTAAGTAAATAAGGGGAATTATATGTTTTCATACTGGTTTATTAGTATTTAATTGCACCATTAAAAAAAATTTACAAAAAACAATTATGTATTAACTACTTATGTATTGATATATTTGAAAAACATACTTCACATATTCTAATAATTTAAAAAATGTTTTGCTAAATAAAGTAAAATGCAACGTATCATTTATTACCGAATTTATGTTTAACCTGGTATGTTCTGAAAAAAAAAAATAGTTTCGTTTAATCTAGCAGTGTTGTAAGCTGTCAGAATACCAAAGCTAGTTTTATGCAAAAATGTTAGCATTTTTATACGCATGGTATTTTTTTTAATACTAAACTAATTTTTCTACAATACGGTCTTGAAACATTTTATACACATAAATATTATTTTATTGGTACTACAAATTATTCTGTATTTTCTGCCACTTTAAGTTTTAAGTAATTTTACTGAGATAATTTCCATCCACAGGAAATAATAATTTCAATTTTAGTGACGTTAGAAGAGCAACTCCGCTGATATTTAGTCAAAGGTTACCGATAAACCAAAGCGACAACGCACCACATTCGTGCGCACTCAGTGTAATAATATTTTGCATAGGAACTATTTCTTACTAGGCTTTATCGACACACTTATTTCTTCACTGTTTTATTGAAAAAATTATAAATAAGGTGTTATAATTTATAGATAGAATATAAGTAAAATTTCAATTTAACCAAAAATACGGTAGTTTGATGTCAACACAAGTATAAAACGCTCGTGATACATGGGATATTTATGGAACGACCCAACGCGTTCATGGGGTGATTTGACAAAAGTTTGATTCAAAAGGTGTGAAGAAACAGCAAATAGACTATACGCTGTAAGTGAATGGATTAATGTGAGCTCTACGTCAGACATGTTATAAAGATAACTTTTCGGAAAATTTTTTCTCATTGCTCCACATTGGCGGAATAGACGTCTGTCTTTCTGTAGCAAATATTTATCGTACATAAAAAATAAATAGGGACCAGAACTTTTTATGGATTGACGTCACTGCGTACTCGACTGCGAATTCACGCAACTTTTCAGTTAGTTTCGGATTGGCGTCCAAGACATTCCCTGAAGGACCCTAAGCTAATTACAAACCTGCTACCACGTCTGGACTCTCACTGGGGCAACAGGCAATGACCAAACAGTTGAGGGCACAACAGAGGTCTATGGTGGTCTAGCTCTCAGCTCACTGATCTCGACAAGTTTTCAAGCCCCTGCAGAATATTCGTTTGGCATAACAGCCTGTAGCCCGAAGAGGTATCTGACAGAAAGGACGTTTGACAGAACAGACCATTGGCGTAGCATGAAGACTTTCGGCAGAATGATGAANCCTGTAGCCCGAAGAGGTATCTGACAGAAAGGACGTTTGACAGAACAGACCATTGGCGTAGCATGAAGACTTTCGGCAGAATGATGAATACGTGTAATTGTACACTATTCCATGTGTAGTAAATATTTTCCTATGCGTTTAACATACAATTCTTTTGACACAAGTTGCCAAGATTTTTCTAATATCCCTACTACTAAAATATTGTTTTTTTTTTTTTTTTTTACAAAACATACAAAATGTTTATGCATTCCCGTTAACCTAAAGTTTACATTTATACATTGTACGCATTCCAAAGTAAAGCGTTGTAAACTTTTCTCTAATTTTTTCGCAGTGTTACAGAAATATACTTAAAAATTAATTTAAAATAATTGATTGTAAAAAAAATTAGTATATGCGCTGTTGTAATTGTTAAAACAATGAGCTTCGTTTTATTTCGAATCTTATTGCCAGACTGAGAGTAAAGGAGATCAGTTGTAACAGTTCTTTTCAAGGGACGTCAAAAGTTAAATTGACGATGTATACTGTGCCGCCGTCTGGCAAGCAGACTGCGTCGCATTGCCAACGAAATACGCAAGCGTGCGAAAACGAAGCTGCCTCGCCTTGGAGCAAGTAAAATGATCGAGATTGTCGGCAACACGGTGGCGTGTCATTCTCCGAATTCCTGGAGATGATCTTGATTGGCGGCATCCCAACCAATAAGGAATGTTGGGCCGCATGACGTGAACNTTCTCCGAATTCCTGGAGATGATCTTGATTGGCGGCATCCCAACCAATAAGGAATGTTGGGCCGCATGACGTGAACCGACACTAGGTCAATTCCCACAGCCTCGCGCACACACTTCCGTGCATTGCGTCAAACACTTACTTCGAGCTACAAACTTCAAACATGTTACGCTACTATTGCCAACTTAAAAACATTCCTCAAAACACATCAATACGATGACAAGTTAAGAATTCGGCCATTGGCTATCCTGTAAAACGAACGATATACGAAAGAACACGAACATTAACGAAATTAGGGAACCCATCTTCACCAAGGTTTACCTTGTCTAGACCATATACTAAAATTAAGATAGGGCGATTCGCACAACGAATGTCTGTGTCCAAACATTGAACTGCTTTTCTGTCAACACGGCTAACCAGAAGGTGGATTCGATTTGAGGTTAGAACATTGTATAGTAAACAAGTGCTTTGAAATGTTTTTATACTTCCTCTAACCAATTTGTAATTCAGTTTGATTTGATTTTAAATTGGTAATAGTATTTTATTTATATAACAGTGCTTGTCATTTCAAAATTAAGGCATAAACAAACACGTTTATTATTGTTGACCATGCGACATTGACAGTTATGTTCCTTTGGGGTAGGTCAGTGTTGGGCACATGCGCAGAATACGAATAAATGGTCTACCTCATGTTTAGTCTATGGTCTTAGACGACTTTGCTTTTTATTATATTTTTTCCCCTACTGTTCATCCAGTGGAAAACTGGCATACCTACATGATTTTAGGGATTGACTTCCAATACTTTTCACAATTAGCCATTGAGGATAGGCGGCGCTTCATTATCTCAGACTCTTGTATTTTTCATGCCATCTTCACAAATCAATATGAAAAATAACCGATCTCGGTAAACGTGACGGTAGGCATTCTACAAAACAGCGAATGGAGCAGGCCAGCAACTGTGCAAAGATCGCGTGAAATCGTACAATTGTCGCAGTTAAACTATTTTTCCAAACACATCACAGTGATAAATCGAGCAAAACTGTTTTGAATATTCCTTAAGTTATAAAGTTTTAAGAAATAATAAAACACGTTTCCACGCGAATCTTGGCGTTGGGGACGGGGCTGCCACCTGAGGAAATAGTGACTCGTGAGCGTAGGAGTGTACAGTGCTCGAACTAGGGTTTCTAGATGTGTGGCACTCGAAACAAGGGCGTGTTCACGTAACAGCCATTAAAAAAAAGAGAACACTGGCAAGAAAATGATACGAAGAAAGTGGACACACAATTTTAAAATGGAAACATACCAAATCAGTATAAGTCGCAGGTCGGTTGAAAATATATTACATGAAAAATTGTATCCAAGAATCGGTTCAGTATCTCTTTTGAGTAATACAAAATAATATGAAGTTATAATCATGTACGCTCTGAATAAAGTCAATTCAGTTTAGTTTGTAGGCACTGCAAAATATTTCGCAAGCAATTAATATAAAATTATTCACTCAAAAAACAGTTGTACATTAGCACTCGACACTATTATTTTAATTGACAGATAATGACGTACAACTCATTTTGAGATATGTTTCGATCGTATTACTTTGGCGATTTTGTTTGTTCTAACAGTTTTATATTTCCTAGTAATTAATCATGAAATTTTGAATATATCAGGCAATTTTCAACTTATGCATGTAAAACAAAACACTGCCACGGAAAAATTTGACTTTTGAAAAAGATAAAAGATATAAGTAATATTCTCCAAACAGTTTACACTTGTGCAATAAGTACGTTAGCACAGTCACTAAATGTTTAACAACATGTAAAAAAAACTTAGAAAAAGTTACGTTTCGCTGTCTTTCACTTTTATTGGGAAAGAGGACATTTCGATTTGGGTGTAGAACGCGGCCGGACAGTTCACAGTGCCTGAGAAAGAGGACATGTCCGGGTAAGAGAGGACCTCTGGTAACCCTTGCTCGAACAGGAGTGAGTGCAGGTATGATCCATGCGGTATAAGAAGGCCACTTTCTGACAGTCAGTGAGTGGCAACTTAACGTTTACGAAACAAACAAAGTGCCATTTACAAAATCCTGTATCAGCTGATGCACGAACGAACAAAAGTTAAAATTACGTTGGCTATTCTGAGTGCACTGCCAATGCACATCACAAAAGCAGAAAATACGCGGGTAAGAAAGAGTTCTTACATTTATTAATGCATTTTATTTTACAAGGACACAAAACAATGGTTGTTAGTGTTAAAAACTAAACTTCGTGATAATGTAGTTATGTGTAGGTGTTCAAAATGAAATGTACAATAGAACGATACGACGCGGAAAAGTTTTCTGAAGTTGTGCTAACTTCAGAAAGTTTTTTCACGTCGTATCATCCCTCTCCAACCTCGCTTTCAACACGTCCTTGATATTAATTCGAAAAGCATATAGAAATATTGCATAATATTGTTGAATTATTTGTCTATTAATTTGACGAAACGACACGAATTTGAAATATATTTACAGTCGGTAATCTAAAAACAATCAACTTAAAATAATACGCTATCTGTTATCCAAAAACAGCGGCTCAAACTTCGCCGTGACGCGCTGTGCGCGCGATCTCTCTGATATTATGCGAGGTATTACAAGCCAGAACTGAACCTCTTTTTTGCGCGATATATAACGAATTTACAAACAAATGCCAATAGTTATATTTTTCCACGAGCTCTACATAATTTTTAAAGTAACATATATTTAATGTAAAATGATTTGGAGTAAAAGTCATTTATATTCGGCCGGTAATCGTTCGTCTACGTAAATTATACGCCATATTGTTCTCATGAAACCCATCTCCTTGTTTGTAGAAAGTGAGACGCGTGAATAGTTTTTAAGCAATTCTAATGTTATTCCACGTCACATATTTCCAACTCGAATATATTAGCTATAACGCCCAAAGTGTGATAATAGATACAACAGACCGTCTCGCAAATGTTAACCCAAATTCACTATCTCGGACAAATTAAAAAAGAGTTAGCAAATATTTAATTATTTGCAACATTTTATATTTTTACTTGTATAACCTACTTATTTTTTTAGACAGATGTCAGTCTTAAAGTATCTTAAAATTTGTTTAGCATAACAGTACAATGGCAAGTGGATTAGCTGACAGCGTGTTGATAAAAAATACAGCCCCGACTTGACGGACCAGCTGATGGCGGAAGGATACATAGTCACATGTAGTCAGACGTAAACTGTGGCGCTACTTTCGCAGACCTGTCAGAAAACGGCCTTCTTATACAGTATGGACTATAGCACTATCCGTTTCCCAACATCGGACTGTTGTTTAAAACCAAAATCAAAATTTAAAAAAACGTGGATAGGATTTGCGGTGGGGCCACAGTTTAGGTAAGTAAGTATTTTGATTTGTTTGCACACTTCACCTAACCCAGTAGTAGTCGAAGTAATTGCTCCACGTAAAAGTGCGGATCTGCTGCAAGTTCAAAAAATACAAACCAAACAATTTCTTAAACTCATGACTTTGTCAATTGTACCGGCGAGTAGGCGAGTCAATGTTTCAAGACATGCATTGAAGACAAAAATCGGTCTTCTTCATCTTTACGCCCCGACCATAATTGCAACGCCCACGACTAGTATTTGACGTGACTTACTTGGCGTAACTCGCTTGGCGTGGCGTTAAGATGGTCATAACTGAGTATCTTCCGCCAAGTTTTTAACGCCGGCCAATGAGAATGTGAAACGTCATGGAAACTGCTGTAATCAAGATAGCCAACTTACGAGTGTAAAAATTCTTGTGCAAGCAATAAAAAATATTTCCTATTCGTTTGCTATTTTCTAATTGGTCAGGCAAGGGTTATTTATTTATTTAAGTTTGTTATGCTGTGCAAGTAATGGCAGCTGTGTAAGCTGGCAGCTGCGAAATTTAAACAGGAAATACCATGTTAAGGAAATTTGTAAATTTTGCCTCAGTGCGTTAATTTTAAAGATAGGTATTTTAAAAAAATGTAATCGTCACCAATTTTTTAGGATACGTATTACGAGCCTACATTTTAAATATAGATTTGCAGTTTGTATTTTTTACTTTCCGCTTCCGTATGCTTACCTGTTCTGCGGCCCTCGGCCTGGCAGCGCGGCTCGAACTGGACCGGACCGGACTCGTCCCGCCGGTCGCGAGGCCGGAAGCTAGCCTCGGAGTACAGCACCGAACATGGCCGCCTGCAACGACGATTGTCGCGTGTCCGGGAGTTAAGGTCACTGACGCCGCTAACGCACACTTCACTTCTCATCACACGCTCTAAAAAAACTGTCCTACCCGACAAATAAGGCCTGTTTAGTTGATGGAACCAGTGAAAGTCTTGTCGGTCTTTTCTCGTGGTACTCCTGCAGCGAGATTTTTCGGCGTTGTTGTATTTTGGCGTTCTGCCAAACAGTATTTTCCTCTCTTTCGGCGTTGTGGCCAATTCTTCTTTCGACGTTGTGGTTTTCTGCGTTATTGTATGTCCGGCGTTATTTTTTTCGGCGTCGTGATATTTCCATGTTGTGGTCAATTCTTCTTTCGACGTTGTGGATTTAGGCGTTATTGTATGTTCGGCGTTATTTTTTTCGGCCTTGTGATATTTCCGTGTTGTGGTCAATTCTTCTTTTGACGTTGTGGTTTTAGGCGTTATTGTATGTTCGGCGTTGTAGTATTTTGGCGTTGTGGTCAATTCTTCTTTCGACGTTGTGGATTTAGGCGTTATTGTATGTTCGGCGTTATTTTTTTCGGCGTTGTGGTATTTCCATGTTGTGGTCAATTCTTCTTTCGACGTTGTGGTTTTTGGCGTTATTGTATGTTCGGCGTTATTTTTTTCGGCGTTGTGATATTTCCGTGTTGTGGTCAATTCTTCTTTCGACGTTGTGGTTTTAGGCGTTATTGTATGTTCGGCGTTATTTTTTTCGGCGTTGTGGTATTTCCATGTTGTGGTCAATTCTTCTTTCGACGTTGTGGTTTTAGGCGTTATTGTATGTTCGGCGTTATTTTTTTCGGCGTTGTGGTGCGTTCCCTGTTTATATTCATGTTCGTGTACGCAAAAGAGGTCTGCATAGAACGTTTACAAAAATGCGTGGTTCGTAGTTAATGTACACGTCTTTATGTTCAACGTGATTTGAAGTAGTGACTTATTAGCTAATGTAATAATTTATTCTTATTATTTAAAGGAGAAAGGGAAAAAAACTAAAATTTTCTTTCATACATAAGATGTTCAAATAAATACAATATATTTATTCTTGTTCTTCTTTCTTACGTCAATTCTGTTCGCTGAAGGTTTTACATACATGANTCGGCGTTATTTTTTTCGGCGTTGTGGTGCGTTCCCTGTTTATATTCATGTTCGTGTACGCAAAAGAGGTCTGCATAGAACGTTTACAAAAATTCGTGGTTCGTAGTTAATGTACACGTCTTNTTCATGTTCGTGTACGCAAAAGAGGTCTGCATAGAACGTTTACAAAAATTCGTGGTTCGTAGTTAATGTACACGTCTTTATGTTCAACGTGATTTGAAGTAGTGACTTATTAGCTAATGTAATAATTTATTCTTATTATTTAAAGGAGAAAGGAAAAAAAACTAAAGTTTTCTTTTGTATATAATATGTTANAAAAAACTAAAATTTTCTTTCATACATAAGATGTTCAAATAAATACAATATATTTATTCTTGTTCTTCTTTCTTACGTCAATTCTGTTCGCTGAAGGTTTTACATACATGACATGAAATAAAATATTATCGCAATTTCCTACACGTAGGTACATAAGTCGAGGAAGTTCCTACATGACACGCACGTGATGACCATGAAAACGTTCGTAGGAATACGTTAATTCTTTTCTATACATACACGTTCGTTACGTACCCATGTTTCATTTTAAACCGACGTTTAGATGCTGGGACGGCCTGGGGGGAGGGGGAGTGGGAAAGCAGGGCTTGGTATCTTTGAAAAAATATGGTGCAAGATTGGATGGAAAGTTAGTTGTCTTGGGATAAAATAATGGAATAATTTTCTTAACATCTTCGTTATGACTTGTGTACTAGTTTTGCAATTTTCATTATCATTGTAAGGAAACGCCTAAGCTAGCACAACTCACATTTTTAGACGTGTAAAGGGTTGGAGAAGTTGTGCAATAAAGTAAGAAAGGGAGCCCCAACAAAATTATTTGCCCACGGGCCCTTAAGGGTTAATGAAGGCCCTGGTTAGAGGACAGCCAAACAAATACGGGACTTTTCTTACAAAATGACTTGCTGGCCAAACAAAAATAAAAGTGATTTTGTTCCTCTGAAAAAATATACATTTTATTTGACAGAACCACAAAGTAGATAATAATATAGAGGCGAAAAGTTGCTTATACGGTAAACTCCAGCCGCACACGCCAGCAAAATGGCGGCACTGGGCAACAGCGTTGGCCAATCAGCGCCTGGTAACTAAGAGAAAGTCGTCATTTGCATTATTTTTAACTACATTTTGTTGGAGGGGGAGGGGTGGAAGAAACGTTGGTAAATTCATACTCTCCCTACTATAACTAGTAAATATAATAAAAGTAGGAGCTTTAATGACTGTTATATACATAATTGCTATAATACAGTTGGCAAAAACAAAACCTTTCAGTTTACTTTTACATTTTCATGTATTTCCATGCCCGAATAAGCCTACATGTAATTTTTCATCACTTCCTGAAAACTATTTCCCCACGAAACGTGCGTCACTAATTTACAATTAAATATGTCAGGACTGCCAATTTCGTTCACTTTAAGCGCAGAGTTAAATGAGGAATCAATGTTAAAGAAATTCCCTCTCAAAACATTAATTTTAAAGATAACCGTTTCTGACGAAACGTATTCTACGTGATATTTCTAAAGGAATACTGGCGCGTTAAGAAATATTGCTAATAATCATGTTTATTAGTTGTTCTTAAATTTAACATTAAAATTTACAGGTTTAAAAAAATTTATCAATTAATAAAATCTTTTGGAAATTCCTTAAGGTGGCAGTATTTCGCTCGTTTAATGAAATAACAAAAAGAGAAGACCGAATTGAAGGGCTCTCTCCTTGAATGTATATCACATCCCTTTATACTGAACGTGAATAACAACCATGTGTCTAGGCGTAAATGCTTTTACATCTCATATTCATTTAGTGCAAGTTAAATGCGAGCTTAATGTATTTGGCAAGAGTGCGACCGGGTCGTGTACAAAAGCTTCGCATCTGCGGCAGCAATTAACAGACAAACAATGGTGGCTCGTATTTATATATAGAACTGTGAAGTCCATCCTACTGCCAAGAGAATGCCAGAAATACTTGAGGCTCTATTAATATATTCTATTCGCGGTATGTTCACACTTTTGGAATCATACCTTTGAAATTTGTGACGTGTTCTCTTCATAAAAGTAGCTTATTTTTGGTTAAATTGAACTCCCACTTATGTGTTATGTAAAAAGTATAATGCTTAATATATAATTGATATAAATAAAGCAGAGAGAACATATGTAGTTGTGTTGGTAATGCTTGGTAAGAAATAGTTCTCATGCAGAATATTATTAAACTGAGAGCGGGGAAATACGGTGCGTTGTCCCTCTGTTGTGTAATTTTCTATAATTAGTTGATCTTTGTTTACCTGAGACAGAGGAATATTCTAAAATTATATCTTGATCAGGGCTTCAGAATTTTGGGAGTAACCATGAACGGATTATAACTAAAAACAATAATTTAAACTGCTCGAATGCATATTAGGCTATACCTTACAAATCATGTTACGTACGCAATGACATTTATAATGGAAAGCAGTTTCCTCGTTACGGTTAGGCCAATAAGGAACGTTCTGGAAAGCAGGCGGAGTGTCTTGCATAGGTTGTGGAAACACAAAAGTGGTGAATACAGCAACTAGCTTAACTACTGTCTCAACTGTGGTGAATAATTCACTTCATTCTCGTCCAAATATTTACATGGTTAAAAATGTTACACGTATTTAGAGTCAAAGGTATCTAAAATTAACAACCGTGTTTTTTTTTTTTTTTTTTTTCACTTCTGCAATTTTAAAGACGTATTTCTTGTATAGTAACAGCAGCTGCAGACAATATTTGAAAACTTGTTTTAAATAAAGAGCAATCGTTTCCAGAACAGCTTAAGGCAGTAAACACTCAGTAACCCTCAGCTCGGGTAGAATTCTCAGAAACTGTAATTTATATGAATTTTTTAGTTTTTTACTGACTTTTCCTTATAACACAAGCGTTCTATCATCAAAGCAAGTGTACAAATACTGTAGGCCTAAATTTATATATAAACTGTGATCTCGTAAATCAATAAAAAATTCCACAATTTTACAAGAATACGTAAGTTAAAAATAACAAAAAAAAATTGAAATTTTATTACTTTTCACTCAAAGCCAAGATTGATTACAGTAAAGCGCTAATTTTTGAAAGAGAAAAAAAAAAAAAAAAAAAATTATCGCAAGCCGCGTGAAATGGGTATAACAAAGTAGACGTAACAGGGAGGTTAAAGTTTACTTACAATACACTTCACTCGTGTTACAGAATAACAATATGATTCCAAGAGAGAAAAATGAGGTAGTTCTACTATGCCGAATAACGATACTCTCTATAACGCACTTTGGTCTCTTTCATATAAGCAATCATAATATTTTTAATAATATGTGAAGCAGTTTGTCAGAAATGTATTACAAACATATATTCCTCCTACCCTTAATTTGAAAATACAACAAATAAATTAAAAAACTTAAGCATAAGTGCTTTTTATACTATTAATTTAAACAGTACACTGTGCTTGGCTTGGGAAACACAAAACAATATATAACTGCAATGTAAAACATCCAGTAAAAAACTTTGCATTTTAATATTCTGCCTTTTAAGCATTTGGCATTGAATGTGCATTATCAAATTACGCTTTTTTTTACCCATTCAGACCCAGTGTACACAATCGTGTACATTACGCAAGAGTATGCAATTTTTTGGTCTGCGCTGTACACTGCGAAGCACAATGACCAATGATCTCACCTGTGGGTAAATGATTCGCTGACCGTCTTACTGGTCTAGGTCACGATTGGTTCATATAACTGTAGCCGAACACATGGCCTACACAGCTCATTGGCTGCGACAACGAAACAAGTGTTGTGTCGACTTAAGTACGGCGCGCATCATAAATTTTTTGTTTTGCAACAGTGGGAACCGTAAATTAAAGTGGGTCTGAAAGGGTTAATGCTACATGGTACTCAAGATTATTATCGTAGGACGTGTCAGTCTACCTAACTTCTGCTGTTTTATCGCACTTGTTTGAGAAGATGCACTTCCAAACCGGTTCAGAAATTATAGAGGCTATAAGCAGTTGACACTCGACAGCAGTCACACGTTCTTAATAATTTTTTAATATTCCTACCCAAGGCCATTTCGATTCACTTAATGCATGTTACAGACCACAGAAATGTGCAAAAAGTGGAATTTTATAACCGTTTTAATTTACCATTTAATGCACTTTGCAGTGTTCGTCTACAGGTGTTTCACAGCTGTTTATTTAAGTATAAAAAGTCTGAAATGAAATGCGAATAAATTAAAACTATAATTACCGTAAGGCAACAGTACTTCGTCGGAGAATTATAAAAAAAAATAACTCAGCTAGACGGTAATTTTAATGACCAGCCATATAAATGGTTTACGTAACTAACTTCTTATGGTTCTGTATACGGAACCAAATAAAAATAACTTACATAATTCAGATACAAGTATAAAAATAATCCTAGAAACGTTTAACTCCGTGAGAATCTGAGAGAAATATTTATCTGAGTGAGCACGAGCAATTGTAGCCATAACAAATAACATTTCTTCAGAAAGCACAATTTAATAACTGTAAAATAAATGAAAATTTATATACTTGTCCTTTGCGACGGACGTTTTCTTTCGACCTCCAATCATCCATGGAGAGGCATACACTGGGGAAAAAAAAAAAAGTTGTGTTTACTGCTTAGTAAAAAGGTCGAAGGAATTCCAGCCAATGTACTGTGACACATGGTAAAAATGTATTTATATATTTATACTTTTGCAAGAAAAATCTTTGAAAACCCAGTTGCCAAGAAAATCCTTTGTAGAACTACAAACACTTTTCTTGTAAAATTTGCAAAATATATACTTGTAATATTAGAAAATTTAATCATCGAATGATAGGCTTGTACTTATGTTATTGGGAAGTGGATATAAAATTATTATTTTTCTTCTTGAAAACCAATATAATGAATTAATAACAGAGCGGAAGGAAAAAAATTATTGCAAAATATAATTCAAGAAAAAAAACTGCCCCTTGGCAGCACGGTGCCTAGAACCCACGTCCTTTGTGTTTTGACGTCACACGTTTAACGTCCAGGATTGATCAGGACTTGTAAACTTCGTCAACCAAGCAAAGCGCTGTGAACAATCTGCCCATATATAACTGGCTATTATTACGCCATGCAGATGGAACAAGGACAGTCGCACATTTACGCACAACTAACTTTTAAAAAATTGATCAAATAAGAGGAGTGTTATCAGGACTACGAAATAAGTAATTTGCACGTTTTACCCTAAATGTTTTTTTGAACTGTGATAAAAATTTGGTTCCTATTTCGAAAGAGTATTATTTCACAAGTTACAAGAATTATATACATTCGTATGTAATCAAAAATTAATTTGTTGATGGAATGCACAGTAAAACGCAAGGGAAGAAACCATTAGCATACAGTATACTTCGNAACATTAGTAGAAAATCTATATTGCTTTCCTTTTTATTAAACAAATATTCTAGGTACATTTAAACGCATTGTAAAACTTGGGATGTTTTTGAATGTGGTCTAAATACTTTAATATATAGTCGGCCTGTATATATGTATATATATGTGTATAAATAAATATATGTATATATACATGACCATTGACAAAAATTATGAGGGTTAATTATTCTACGGTGAGTAAACTAATCTTGAAAAAATTCCGGCCCAAATAGCACAGAATCTCTCATGACAAATCGTTTTTTTTGTTTCAAAAGCCAATTATAGAATACTGTTGTGTACATATTCTTCATTTGTTCCCATAACGTTTAACAAATCTAAGATTAAACTACATTTATTTAATAATGTCTAGAACATGAAATTATTGGAACCCTTTTTTGAGCCACCGGTTTCGTTTTATTACTACAAACGTAACACCCCTGTAAATGTATTTCACTGGAAAAAAAATTTCTAATTTTTAGTCTTTGAGCACTGCAGTCTGCATGCGTTAAAACCAAGTTAATATAAATATCCAACGTAACTTTTCCAGAGAATGCTGCCACAAAGATTTTATTAATTCATATAGATTTTTAAACCTGTAAATTTTAATGTTTAATTAAAGAAAAAAATATAAACATAATAATTAGAGATACTTCTTAACGCGCCAGTATTCCTTTAGAATTATCACGTAGAATAGGTTTGGTCAGAAACGGTTATCTTTAAAATTAATCTTCTGAGAAGGAATTTCTTTAACATTGAGTCCTCATTTAACTCTGCGGTTAAAGTGTACGAAATTGGCAGCCCTGACATATTTTTATTGTAAATTAGTGACGCACATACACTCTAAAATCGAAAAATTTAAATCTGTTCCAAATCAGCTCGTTTCTCTGCAGATCTGTTGAAACAGCTCCACTCGAATAAGCGAAATTAGACTAAAATTTAACTAAAATATTGCTGGCATTCACTAACTAAGCCGTGATTTCTACTGATTCCTAATGAGCTGCACTGACCTGCCAGTGAAAGCTCAGCACATTCCACTGATTCTACAGTAGATAACATCTCATTAACTGAAGATTCAGTGAAATAATTCTGCTGATTGAAATCACTGGTTCAGGTTTAGCGTGTGACGTTTTCCGGAAGATGCACATCAGTACCTGTTCCGAAAATATTTTCTGTAAAAATATAGCTCTTAAGGTAAAATCCAACATGTGCGTCTATAGCCAAGTAGGCCCACATGCCAACGGGAAATATGGAGCACTCTTTTAAGTCAAAATTTTTACAACTGCTCCAAATCAGAGAATTTGACTGCAGATCTGTTGAAACTACTCCACTGGAATCAGTGAAATTCTACTGATTACTTTAGTAGCTGATATTCGTTTATTTGACAGTGATTTCTGCTGATTACTAGTGAATTAAACTGGATCTGGCACTAAAACATTAACGAATTCTTCCTGATTCCCTGTAATCACTAACTAAACTTTCAGTATAGTCTTATAACGGTTAAGTTCGTCACAGTAAACTTTTGAAACCAACTTTTAAAAAAAACGTCACTACCCGTTAATTGTGCATGTGTTACCGTGCATATTTGCATGCACGATCCCAGTTAACAAATTAAGTAAAATAGTTGTGACTCTTGCGTTGTATTGTATAGTGAAGTGTTTACATTTATAAAAGATGTAGAGTTTTTTTTTTGTCTTTCATAGTTTACATATCAGAATACGAACTGGCATATTACAGTAACTCATTTACGTTTCTAACGATTTCAAGTTTTCAGTTTCCTTTCCCAAACGAGGCTGGAAAGGGGCAAAGTACGTGCAATGTTCCCTGTCCTATCACTTTATCTCCTAGTCGCTGCCCAAGTAGGTTATCTCCGTTCCTTCAAACTGTTGTGTTCCGGGTTGGAATCCCAGGCAAACCACAGATAATGACAGTCATGAATCGCAAAATTATTTGGTGACAACATATTTTGCAAAATTTGATTAAATATTTTTTGAGATTCGTAGCAGCGAATAATAGGCACCCATGTTTAGCAAAGCAGAATTATCATTAGCCCAGTAAAGAAGCGAAATATCTTTTAGGTCTGTACAATGACGAGAGCCGATGCCAATTAAAAATAACTATTTCGACATTTTAAACCTTTTCCTGCGGTAAATAATCTCTAGCAATAGAAGTGGATACCGTTGTTAGATGATGCAAGTTTGGGATAGTTCAATTCGTAACNGAGACTACTCTGCATTAAAGCAGGGATATTATTTAATTCACTGTAACAAAATAAAATAGGGTCTCTACAAATATACCGTGCAAGAGAGAGACACTAAAATCAAAACGTGCACTATTATAACCCTTAAAATGTAAACCTTTTGATAGCAGCTATATAACAAAAACAATTACAGTTCAAAATTTGCAGTAACTGTATCTTCAAAGAGCAATCGAGAACGGTTGTTTTATGAAAACGTTGTTCAACGGTTTGCTTCTCATTACGTGGAGTTTACGATGACAAAGTAAATTAAGAATTGTTTACAAGGTTCGNGTTTTTTTTTTTTTTTTTTTTTCCTCTATTCTATAAGAGCTATTTATAATTTGCAGTTGACTCCTGTATACGAAAACTAAAATAAGATATAACAAGATGCATGTGATATACAATATCTATACAAATACCAAGTTTCCTGATAAGTGCTAGCTAAGAATAGGTATTACATCGTATGCAGTGGTAAAGGGACTAACTAGTATGGGAGTCTGTATCGCCTTATCGTGCTAGGTTTCCTTACAGCGTTTGTTTACTGGTAAACTGAGGAAAAGTTATGCAGGATAAAAGCTTTTAAAAAGTTCCACGATGTTTATTTTAATAACACGTGTTTGATAAATGAGTAAATGCACTACGTTAATTTATGCTGCAAAAGGAGACTTCGTATGGAAAAGCATTTGTAAATGACAATTAAATGTATATTGGTGCGCTATCTCGCTACCCGATTAGAACACGAAGACAACTGGTTGGTTGGGAGAATTCTAGCATAATAGTAATAATAAAAGTAGTAATAATAAATTTTCTAGAAATAAACAAAAGCAATTTCTTCCATAATCATAACATGAGGTATACCTAATGTTGCCCATTCTCTAACAGCTACATCAGTTCTATGCAACTCCCCCCCCCCCTTATCAAGGCTCCAATTGAATGTTTCTCAAATCAATTCTGAGACTGACTTTTGTGAGTGTGTAAAAGACATGCTTACATATTAAGCAATAATGTATACGACGTTCGTGATGATAACAATATTTTTTTCCCATACTATGCGTTGAAGGTAAGGGTCCTAGTTAAACCGTCGAGGACATGGAAAAGTTCAGTCTAAGGGGTTCCACGGGCGTTTTCCCGGACGGGGTTCGAACCCACGACTTTTCTCAATGCGAGTAACCCTTTCATTTTGTGGATTTAGTTTTGTTTCACCGTTGCTTACTTTCCAGATGAAATAATTTTAAAACGAGGGCTGCCAGGTAGGTATTAAAGATTAACGCATTAATTTTTTGTTCTATCTCCCACAGAGAAAATGCAGACCGGAATCAGTCCATTCTGTTTCCAGAAGTTCTGTAAATTAGTTCTGTATATAGTAGTAAGGTTTGAACTGTAACATTGAAACTTGATAGTAATTATAAAGAGAAATATAAATACACGCAAGGTGGCCAGGAAGCTACTACTTTAAATGCGCTAGTGGAGACTAGATACCTGTCAGCAGCCTGGATTTACAAAACAAATCAAATATATTCAACAGAGTTAGGTCTACATTCTTTGAGCCTATAACTTAAAAAAAAAAAAAAAAATAGCAACAAGCTTTGAGTAACCTTTTTTGAGGGGTATTACGAAAGGAAGAAAACATTTAGGCACGTTAATGATGGACAGACAGGGGAGGGGAGAATNCCTTTTTTGAGGGGTATTACGAAAGGAAGAAAACATTTAGGCACGTTAATGATGGACAGACAGGGGAGGGGAGAATTATTTAAAAATTTGCAAAATGTTGTTGGTGATTACGAGCGAGCTCGGAAAACTA
Source organism: Clitarchus hookeri (assembly GCA_002778355.1). Taxonomy (NCBI): domain Eukaryota; kingdom Metazoa; phylum Arthropoda; class Insecta; order Phasmatodea; family Phasmatidae; genus Clitarchus; species Clitarchus hookeri. The sequence goes on along the minus strand of NQII01000624.1, from coordinate 144,925 downwards.
TCAGGGGCATCGCCAGAAACGANAATTTAAAAATTTGCAAAATGTTGTTGGTGATTACGAGCGAGCTCGGAAAACTATCAGGGGCATCGCCAGAAACGAAGGAGTTTTTTCAGACAGGACTCGAGAACGAGATTCGTTACAAGAATTGGCAGCCTCGTGGTCGAGGTGGCTTCTTGTCACGAGATTCGGGTTCGGAACCCGTGTTGTCCAAGGATACACGTTTGCCTTATTAGGCGTCAATTCAGGTTAGTATTGTTTGGAAGCTCCTCGCCCTCGCAACAATCCCCTGGCCCACCATTCTCCATTTCACGAGATAAGCTTCGTGGCAAAAAGTAGTGTCATTCATAAGCCCAATGAAATAAAATTAATAAAATTTACATTAAATTTTTTTTTTTACATACATGCTACTACTGTATTTTGTCAATGATCGGTAAAGCTAAAGCTTTATATAAATAAATTATTTCGTATATTTTCTTTGCGAAAGAGCATGCAACACTGTCCGTCAAAATTGTTCAAGAGTCAATTTTGTTCCTATATTTTATCGTTTCGCGAAAATAGATCCATGACGACTAGATTAAAATACCAAACAATTTTATAAACGACGTTCATGATGTCTTTTTAGTGTAAATATGAAAATTTTAAACCAAAAATACTTATGTTTATTTGTACAAATTTGAAATTTTTTTTAAAACACGAAGTTTGGTTTCAGCTAAACTGTTTGGATCTCAGAAGTGCAATGTCGTGATTTTTTTTATAAATGTTGCACTTTTTACCTGCCGAAGGTGTTTAACTTTTGCCAATTTTGACTTCCAATTTTACCTCAAAAATATAATTCGAATAAGGGCGAATCGGAATAAACATTTTTTTTTTAAATATGACTTTCTAATAACATCAAAAATTAAGCTGTATCCTAGCGTATTAAGTTTGTTCAGATTTGAAATTTGTACGAAAAAAAGATGAGAATTAAAATATTCTTATAGTTAGTTTTCTTAATTTTTAAAAATTAATTTTCCTTAATTTTCATATTTTTTTACAAACTACTATTTTATACCACAACGAAAGGACATAATATGCTAAATAATTAGAAAATAATCTTAGATTCTTGAACGCACTTAAAGAGGGCAGGACGGGACAGTGTAGCTCGCGTCCTCCATTAATCCTTCTTCCAGTTCAAAATTTAACTAAACATTTATTCGGTATTTTGTACCAGTTTTTACACATAGTGACTTGAAGTACTTTGCAGATAAGTCTCTGTAGTGTACACTTTGCTATACTTAAGAATACTACCCACTTGAATTCATGTTGCAAAAATGTACAGATTATTTTATTATACCCTTTTTATAAAAAAATTATAGCAGAATATTTTTATTATCCTCCTCTGTTCACCCTCAACCGCCTTCCTAACATAAAATGTGTGTTCTTCATTTCAGTGTAANATATTTTTATTATCCTCCTCTGTTCACCCTCAACCGCCTTCCTAACATAAAATGTGTGTTCTTCATTTCAGTGTAACAGTTAATGAGACGGTTCAGATGAAATATCCTAATATATAGTAAAATTAATAAAGAAATTAATGTATACCCAAAATTGTGGTTATAAATTTGGACCTAAGAAGCAGGAACAAACAAATACGACTAAAAAAAAACTCTTGCCACTACTACTACTTAGCTTAGTGAGAAACGAATTCCAACAAAAATTTCAACAACCTGGAACAGAAACATTTATAAAACTGGAGTATATTGTGTTTGGTGGTGTACAAGTAAGCCAATCCATGCACGTTACCTGAATTGTGTGCAACCCTTACAATAGAACATTAATTCCTGTTTAAAAACACACCTCGAAGTTTGGCACGACTTGTGATGTCGAAGGTAGTTGCTACTCAGTTTTGTGCGTGGCTGAGTCTCTGTGTATGTGTGTGTGTGTTTGTGTGTGTGTGTGTAATGCAGTATGCAGTATATGCCTAATTTTATAAGTTATCAGCACACTCAATCAAAACATTTTTATAGTAAGAAAGCATGACGTATCGTTATGTGTAATTGTTTGTAGCTTATTACACTGAACAGATAATAATATGTGTGTCAGTTTTTTTTTTGTGTGAGGTGCCTTTAAGATTGACATTGCATTTCNGTCAGTTTTTTTTTTGTGTGAGGTGCCTTTAAGATTGACATTGCATTTATCTGTTCCTTGTAATAAAAATTTTAGGTTACGTCAATAAAAAGCCAACACAGAGAGCATACAAGCAGATCTCCAGTAACATAACATTTTAAAATTATATTTATCTTACTAAACAGTGCCATGTAAATACAAAAATATATCCGCATTATTGTGTAGTGGAGTTTGAAACTGGCGTTAAAAAACTACTGCTTACGACGAGACAAAATTGTACTCGAAAAAAAAAACACGTTATAACCCTAACATTACAACTTTTCAACAAATGTCAACATATACACAAACGAAGGAACATGCATTAATATTACAGGCCTATATTATTATTATAAATGCATTTTATCAACGCATTTGTGTAAATAAAATATTATCAAAATTTACATATCTTTAAAAACTAAGCAAGGTCACTGTAAAAACTAAGTTCCTAAAAAAAAGTTTATTTTATTCCCCTTGCTTTTTCCCCATTATTGTTTTTTTTTATTAGTAATTTGCCTCATTCAGGATAGCTGGCACTTACTTATACAAAAACGTTTGTAGTTAGATTGGAAATTCCATGTACATAATGCATGCGGCAATATTGGTTGTGGTCGTACTCAAATGCTTAAGATCCTAGCCACTTTTTTATATGCAATTTCTAAATATATATTTTGTAGCATTCTTTAGCCTATGTATTTAATTTTTCTGCTCGTGTAATTTAATTCTAGCCATAATATAAAAAAATACAGATTTGTTTGTACATTGATGCACTTCGCATACAACTTACCGAACAGAGAAACTCCACAAAATCTTGTCTAAAAGAGAGTTATTTAGGCATTCCACACTGTCAGTAGCATTCATAAACATTAAGCCACAACATTGATTCGACTTTACAGGGACTTCATTATACATCTGCTTTCATTTATTTAAAAACTACTACCATTTTAGTTTTTTATGTTAAAATAGTTGTGGAATTTTAATACCCAAACATAAGATTGCTTTAGTGAAGTACTGAGCCGTTGCAAGGAGTACAGTAAAAACATACTGTTCTGCACAAAATTAAATTAATTAACTTCGCACTTTTGAGAGAGAACGTAGGACACGAATAAAACGGAGGAAAGAAAAATGCATCTCCGAAGTGCGTCTTGCGTAGAGTGGCGTGGTTGCTTATGCTTGTGACTAACGAACGTTGATTACCGTGTGGCATCCTCGTAATGAAAATTTAATTTAATCAACACTTTACCACGCTTTGGATATCTCAGTTCAGACTATGCCTTTTATATAAATGATAACGTTAATTAATGCACGAAAGGAATAGCTCACGGGTAATTCACCGCGTTTCAAAATTATACGGGTAATGTACTGCAAAGGAGCAAATACGAGGGGGTAATCAGTCATTCGGAAAACAAGCAGTTTCCACGTGCTTCGCTACGCCACCACTAGATGGTGCTGAAAGCCACGACGCTGCTGCTTCCTAGCGGTCGAGTTGCACACTGTCACCGCGCTGCCTTTCAACTATGGCCATGGGAGGAAAAATGGGTGTGGTGAAACGGTGTTTCAGGAGAGGGAGAAGTAGGGGAACCAAGGGGCGGAGCCACGGGGTAAAGCCAGCACGTTTAATGCACATGAGGGGTACGCAAAAGGAGGGGCGACGGTCGTGCGCATGCGCGGTACGTCACCGGAAGTTCCGATGAGCTAGCAATTGGGCGGAGTTTATTGAAAGGAAGGGGGATGATGAATTGTATTGTCGCAGTACAGAAGGGAGGGGAGTGAAATTGATAAGGCCCTCGCGGGGTAGAAGAAGGGTTTAAAGAGGGGAGGAGGGGGAACGCGACGAGAATAGCTGTCGTGAGGCGGTCGACCCAGTCAGTGAGAGGTCGTCGGCGGTAAAGCAACGCGGGTGCACCAGGTGCCCGGCGAGGGGCCTACCCAGGAATCGCCACTAGCTTCTTCTCTTGCCTCGCATGTGTTCGGGGTGTGTCTTCGACGCGGAGTGGCGGGTGTGACTGCTAGTGACGCTTGAGGAGTTTCTCCTCGCGGTCGGCGCCGACGACTGTCCCGCGTCGACGGAAGACGCCTCGCCGTCCAGGCGTCTATAAATCTCGGCGCGACGTAACGGTGCGTCTTGGTGAAGCCCGCGTTCCCCGAAAAGTTTCGACGCGCGTCGCATCTTCCCTCGCATTTCGATGAAGAATCTTTTTTTTTATTTCCACTGCCTGGCGTCTCCCCCTTCCACGATCGTTCACTTCCCCTCCCTCGTTCTCCTTTCCCNTTTTTTTTTTTTTATTCGGTGTCTTTGGGCGCGCTGCTTGTACTATTCCGGAGCCGGGCTCCGCAGCAGGTAGGTGTCTCGTGCGTGCGCTCGACCAATCGCACGGCTCCACGCTCAGCTGCCAGTCGCCCTCGGTATGTACTGCGCTCCGCTTCTCTCTTGTTTCGCAGATAGTGTCTTCGTTGGACGACGTGGTGGCTCGTGTAGCTGCCGCCAGTGTCCCCGCTAAAATCACGTTACGCCGTCGCAACTGTGAGTATTTCTGTGGAAGGGAAGTTAGTTGCCTGCAGGAATTTATTACTTCACCCGTGATATATTTTTTTTTCGTATTAAAAGGCTCCACAGGTGTGGTCGGTTATCGCAACTCGAATAAAACGTTCTCTCACGCCGTTGCAATCGTATTTCTGAAGAGGTGTTAAGTTCTTGCTGGGGTAAAATACTTACTTAACTCGCTGAAATACTTTTATTTTTGTTAAGATCTCCACAGGCGTGGTCATTCACGATGCATAAGTCGAAGAAAACGTTATCTCGATTTTACGGCGTCGCAGATTTTCTTTTATGTAATTATGTTATTTTTCTCTCTGGTTATTGACATGCTCTGATGCTAATAGGTTATTTTTGCTACTGAAGGTGGTCATCCACCCGTCAAGTAGGGTCTATGCGTATTGTTGCAGCATTCGTAAATTACAATTTTTGCATTTACATTCGTACCATTACTTTACCGTTTGGTTGTAGGCTCGTAGTAAGTAAATGTGATCTTTTTTACAGTTTAATATATAATATTGCCTAGTTTTGTGTATTATTCCTAGCAGGTTCGTTTTTCTTAGGAACTTACGCTAACCTAGTTTCAATTGGGATTTCATGTGAATTTCGACGAACATCTTCGTTCTGGCGAGGGTTCTTATTATTTTCAAACACAAATGAATTTACTTTAATAATATGTGTGGTGGTAGAAACTTAGCAAGCCGATTTTTTTTACGTATTACGTACATGGTTTTGGTGTGATTCGCTTTGTAATTAAACACTCATCTTTCGCGCAAAGCGCATTTTCTTGGTAACTTCGTTGTCAGCAGTTTAAACGACTTTAGGTCTAGTTATTTGTGCGCTATTTTTGAATGAAGATAAATGAGTTGCATTTTCATTCTGCTTGCTCATATCCTCCTTTCAAGCTTGCACTTCATTCGAAAATCTTGTACCTGCCGAGATTGAAAGTTGGAGTATTGTTGCAGGTGTTTCTCAGAATCCGACCATTAATACAACACAAAAGCGAAACATTTTATCTTTTAGTGGCATTTGTTTGATTTATTAGAGCTCGCATGGGTTTTTCTTAAGTCTGTTACGTCCTCTGGAACTGCTAGTCTCATTCACAGCCGCTTGCTTACGCTTAAAGCTGTGCTACAAGACTGTTATTTACATAATTATGTTGATATCCACCCATTTGTACAATTTAATTAAAGCCAATGTCTGCGTAAAGCGTATTAATTATCTTAGTAGGTTATATGCTTCTCCTTTAAGAAAATTAATTACGTGTGTTATTTATCGCACTCGGCGACAGTTGTGTGCAGACGAACGTACGCTTCGCCTTGGCGCGTTTTAAAATTCCACCCCCAAGAAAAGACATTAGTTACTTTGAGTAGGCCTAAATCGTGACCACTATGTTGTAAAACACGTGCGGGAAGAATAATCTCCCATCGTGGTCGCTAACGCCCAAGCTTCGGGCGCTTCTCCTTTTAGCACTGTTTGCATTCGTCTATGGCGTATCTCTTCCCTTCCTTGCATTTAAATTATTTCCTGAATTAAAAACGCGCCATTTCTGTCGGTGAACCAGTAATTGTGGCGTTAGCTTCCCCAACACTAATTTTTGGCGGGAAATCGGTGGTTTCCATTAAACCCGGATAAATTTTTATGTAATCGGTCATGTTATGTTTTTGAGGATTCTGTATAGGCCGTGGAATATAATCGCAAAGAATTAGGAATGGTTTTAACTATTTAGGCATACATTAGAAATGGAGGCGTGGTAATGAACGAATCTTTGGTTAGAGTTGTGCTAAGATCAGAGTACCGCTCCATACGTAAGTACCAACCAATTCGTGTTTGATGTGATTGGTAGCAGTTGGTCATGCGTCAACCGAATATACTATGTAAAATAGGGAAGATGAGTTCTTCCACGTGTACCTTCCGTTGGATGTAGTTTTCTGCTTTGTACAGCGTGCATCGTACACTTGGCCGTGTTTCAACTTTATAACATAGTTTGTTCACGGTGTCGTCACACTTTTTGTATCAAACCTTTGAAAAATCACTTAATGTATTGACGTGTTTGTTTTACTAAATGTGCATGTCACGTATCACAAGCGTTTCATACTTCCTGTTAGCATAAAAGTATCTTTATTTTTAATTGAATTTAACTTATTTATATTTTATCTATAAATTATATTTAATTAATTATTAATATGAATACAAACAGGGAAAAAGTGTGTTGGTAACGACTAGTAAGAAATAGTGCTTTTGTCAAAACGTGCTCACGAATGCGGTGCGTCGACCTTTTGGTGTAATTTTCTAGATGGTTAAGCTTTTGCGCGAGGTGGAGGAATATCCTGAAAGTAGAACTATAGACGCGCTACGGCCGCGTTTTCAGGAATTCAGCTGCGATGTAGCAATCTATGTACTACACCTTACTTTATGGTCGAGTTCGGTCGTACTATGAATCCACCAGTTCAACACAGCACGAGATGTTCTGGTGGAGGTGCGCCAGAGCAACGGTCGAATTTTCAAACAAAACCTCGCATTTTAAGTATATAAGTAAATAAAGCTCTTGTGCGGCAAAGAGAAAGGAAGGCGAATGGCCGAATTTGTTTGCAACTGGTAAATGTGCTTTGAACTGTGTACCAACAATGCAAATAAAAGCGAGACTTGAATTCGTATTTCGAAAATAAAGAGCATGTTAGTTATATAAAATGTGTTGGTTGTCCTGTGTCATTGAAGTTTTTGTGGTTTCGTAAAAAAAAAATTCATGAACAACCTGTTATGGAATTTTCTCATTCTGTTTGCGCCTATGGAAACCAGGATATTCATCGCTGGAAATGATTTTAAGCGTGTCTCGGCAAACTTGTAACAATATAGCTTTTAAACGAAAAAACACTGTGCCCTTTGAATTGAACCATGCTACAAGAGAGCAGCAAGGATTAATTGTTGGCTTTTGTGTGTTAGTTAAGTCTATAATTTATACATTTTAATATTCCTTCAATTTTGAGGGTTACATACTTGTAGATATGTGATTCGAGCAAAAGATGGGACGGTTTATTTTTATTTTTTTTTTGTTTGAAAGCGATATTGTGGAAGGTACCAGAGAAACACGCCTAAAAAACATTTATGTTGTGTTCATGGTAAACTGAGCATTTATGAAAGCCCTGTGTAAGATCTACTTGTATGTCCATTGGGTATTCTTCCATCACAAAAGTTCAAAATTTGTGTAAAAGAAAATATTTTACAAATTCTTACATTCTTACCCTTTAATGACTTATAAAAACAAGCAAAAGAAATAATTTCGGTATTCAATTGTTACCTAATACTCTTAATTTAAAGTGAAAACACGGAATTACTTTTCCTGTGTCGTTTTCAGCATTACTGGGCTCTTTCCGTTCAAATGTAACGTGTTTGCGCTCGACCGGTCCGGAGTTAGGCAGCCGCGCCTAAATCTCATTGCCTAGTCTCAGAAGCGTATTTAGGCTGCGGCGTCGGTTAAAGGCACGCGCGTCTCGGGCGCGGCCTTTTTCCCGCCAACGCGGCGCCATCTTGTGTACGTGTCCGAGCGCGGGAGCGACGCCGCCTCCGGCCCGCAGTCTCTCCGACGTCCTGGCGGCAGGACGCGCGTCCTGCCGCCGCCATTGCGTTTCCTACCGCGTCAGCTCGCGCATTTCCCGATGCTTCGCCCGCACTTATCAACCGCGACGCCTGTCGCCATTTACACTCAGGTCGGCACCTGTTTCCGTTCAAGATGCTTTTTCTCGCACGTGTCCATATGGGTAAATTTTTTTTCTCATTTCCACCCGACCACGTGCAATGCATCGAAACTAAAATGTTGAACCTCGGGTGCGATCGACCGGAATGAAATGTATTCGTGATGAAGTCATCGTTATTACAGGCGTCCACGGGGTTTTTTTGTATTTTGGTTCGCTATCGGGTGTTCGTCGATGTACGGCCTAGTGGAAGAAACCGCTACGGTCAGTATATGCGTACTCAAAAATCGCTCGCGAATGATAAAAAGTTTTCACTGTAGTGAGTGATAATTTTCTAACTTTGTGTACATTAAAAATTTCCATGACAGCATTTTCGTTATTACGTAGACCTATCACGTGGTTGTGTCTGTTTGCTAAATGCCATGCATTATATGCGCTTAATTTTCTCTATTGACCGATGCCTTGCGACTTTGGTGCCTGACCTTATCTGAATACATTCATATGATAGCTAAACGGATATATATACTGTACATGAGTGCGTTGGGAAGGTTTTTCTAGGTAACTACTAGTTGCAGTGCTACGGAATTGTCGAGACTGGGGAAGTTATTGCGTCTGGTAAGTAAACATGGTTCTCGGAATATATAGTAGGTTTTTGCTTACGTTACGGTCAACTGTCAAAAAAAAACTTCGTGCGTATATATTAATGGTAATTTGGTTGTATGCACAGTAATTCCGCCAGCGACTATTAGCTTGAAGAATATTGAGGCCTCGGAGTATTTTATTGATGCTCCTAAATTACAGGCAATTTATTTGTTTGTGTGATAGGCTAACCAAAAATTCCACTGTATTCACTTGGTACATTGATAAGTTATAAGAATGCGGTAACGACGAATTGTTATCGTGAATGGATAGATGCACGATTCTGACTTTCCAATGTAACTCAGAAATAGCATGTTTTTTTCTTTCGTGTGCTCCACGAGTTCAGAATGTACGTAGGTAGATAACACGCTAAAAAAAATTCGTGATTAGATTTTATTTTTACCGTTATGGGTTTTTTAATGACTTGTGACATTCCGCGTCTCGCGAGACAGTATTACCATAAAAACACTCGGCAAGTTGTAACCAGAGGAAAAGTCATGTGTGTACTTAACGTAAGGTTTGTTTATTTCAACTACAGAGGCAAAACTCTACTAAAGTCGTTTCGTTGAACCAAACTTGACGTTAGAACTATCGAAAATGGCTGTTTGTTCATCCGGCGTAGCTACACCTGGTGGAATAATTTAAAATTATATGTTTATGGTAACATTTAACTCGTGCTCTCGTAATAAGCAAAAAACTTACATAAAAATACTTTCGATTGTGAAGCAAAATGGCTGTGAAAGTTGTAGAAAGGAGTTCGTTTGAACTCTTGTCAATGTAGTTACGGGCGAACAAGGGTGTGCCTTTATTTCTTACACTTTTGGCAGGTTACATTCTTATGAATAGTGTTTGGAAATGTGTTGCTACGCGGTGTATTTCATTTTTCAACTCTTAATATACAAGTTAGTCAACACCGCTAAAGTAATATTTTGGGAATTGTTACACGCTTCGCTCGTTTTTTTTTCCTTCCAACTTTTAACTTTTGAGGTAAAATTTAAAACCAAGGCATCGAGAAGCAAACACCTTATCGCAAGTGGAGCTAGTCTGATTTTAAAGAAATTATAGTAGCCTAGACCACTTCTGGAGATACTGAATAAAACATTTTGAAATCTGTACGAACGATATTTGAAATATGGAATGCCATTTTTAAAATGATTTGGTATTCTATTTAATTTATCATCGGTGTCGTGTCACGAAACCATAAAATAACCTTAAAACATAGGGAAAGATGTCTTCCGGCTTTTGAACAGCCTTCCCTGGAGGTCAACACTGCACTTGCGTGACTTTAGTAGTTTGAGGGTATACAGCACCACTTAATAGGAAAGTGTTCAATCGTACTCATATTCTCACATGGCAATCCATATTTTTCGTTTTATTTGGTTCTTTCATTGTGCCGCAGATAAAACTAGCTTTGACCATTCTATGTGTTATATTCCGGATTCATGAATTGCGAGCACCCGTAATTGGTCCATTCCTTTCGAACTTTTCTGAAACCTTGCTAAAGTTCTACTTCCAGGCTATTCCTCTGCCTCATGCAAACAATTCTTAACCGTCTCTAGAATATTACACCGAAAGGGGTAACGCATCGCATTCGTGTGCACTCAGTTTAATATTTTGCGTAACAACTATTTCTTATTACGCATTACCAACATGTTCATGTGCCATGTATGTGTTTATTTATATTATTGCATTTGTGTTTCGTCCGCATATTTTGTTCATTTTAGGATATCCAATCAAAACTCGAATTCATTGCCAGCACACTTATTTTTTCTGTGTGTTCATGTTAATCACAAATATAATATAAGTAAGAATTCTATGTAAGCAAAAATAAGTTTGTGTTGGCAGAAGTGTAAAGCTTGTGATACTTGACGTTTAGGAAATGGACATGTTATTCGCGGGGCGATTTCTCAAAGGGGTTGAATTTATATAAGTGTGAAGATGCTGGGAGCATCCGGCTAGTGTTAGCGGTTGAAAGAAGGGAAGTGGAGGCGGGTGGAGAGCGAGGCGACGGCGATGGAAGAAGAGGGAGCGGCCGGCGAGATGGAAGAGCGGTTTGCTGAGTGGTTGGACGGAGGCAGATCAGCAAACCGGGGCGCGGCACAGGCCGGTAGCGAGGTATAGAGTTCCTACGTGGCATGTGACGTGGTAGGAACTTCATACCGTGCTCTTGGACTTGCCGCCCGAGCGGCGAGACAGACATGCACTGTGCGCCGTCCCGCCTCCGCCTCTCCGCCCGCTACGTCGCCATTCTCACCATCCCCACATGGGAAGAAGAAACAAGCTCATCTCTATATAACGCCGTTTGAGGTTCAGAAGGAAATGAGCGATAAGGGCGACACTGGTACGCGTACTTAGCGCCCCTTCACTCCTAAGCGCAGCACTCAGCAAGTCACTAAAGAGTTACCTTTTTAAGGCAAGTCATAAAGGTCCTTTTTTCTGCAGTTTTGTCACTAAAAATGACTAAATGTTAATCTCATTTGGACTAAACTGCCGACGCACAGCTAACGTAACATAAATGCACTGTACACTAACGTCATTTGGAATACCGTTAACAATTCAGAATCTCAAGTTCTGTCGCGTGTCTGGAATAACTGTATTGTAATGACAATCTCGCTCTCAACGTGATTTGTACGCATCCTCACTTTTTTTTTTTTTTTAATACCCTGCAATCACAGAATTTACATGTCATTGTCGCTGCGTTGGAGACCTTCGTGTTCATCTGCAAGCCAGGTTTCGTCGATTTTCATGGACTAGTCTCGCACACTTAAAGCGATAGTTTCAAGATTGACGGTTACTTCGCATAGTTTGGATGGTACGTTTATCTAAATTTAGAATGCCTCGCGAAAACTGTTTAAACTAAGGAAAACGGTGCACTTGCTTATCATATTTACCAACTTTCAACGAGTAGTTTTTGGAGCGTATACCGAAACTTCCCGCTTGTATATACGATATAAAATAAGTCACTTCCTTTTTTATGATCTGCGGTTACTAAATCGACCTTTTTTTTTAAATTTGTAACCCCTGTAAGCGCAAGGCTCTTAACTGTCGTGCAATATCATTTTTTGTTGTAATGTTAAAGCAGGTCCGTATAATCGTTTCCGCATATTTCCAACAGGTAGGGATACCGCAGTGTGAAAAAGTCGCTTTTTAGCTTTGTTGCGAGTGCTCGGGAATAGCATTTATAATGTGCGTGGTGTATTTATAGAGTATTATTCGTACCTCGAATGTAGTGTGTTTCCGTGTCTCGTAGCGGGGGACACGTTTAGCTGTTTTCTGCAACGCATTTAGAGCGCCAGGTAAATTGCAACATTAAAAGAGTTTGTTGTCATTTTGATGTCTTTGTTCGCGCGGTAACGTGTATTGCGCACAGGAGCGATGAGTTTCAAGTCGCCCGTATGGCTCCCGTCTTCAGCATGGAACGTGTAAATAACATCCGCGCACACGTACTCGTGGCGTACCCTACTGGAGGAATTACGGCTAAAGCCACTGCTGAACGTCCGATGTTTCTAAATATTAATGCTTGGTTAAGTTTGTTTTAAACAAGCTTAGGTTAACTCGTTGAACCAAACAAGCTCGTGTAAAGGGCGCGTCTTGTTGAACCTCTCAACATCGCATAAATTATTTGCTTTTTTGTTTTCTAACCATTGATTTATTTTTCAAGCACGTTGATTATGTTGCGTTTTACGAGGTGCGTTTTTTTTTCTTTCCAATCCTTGCTTTATTTGATAGTTGTCAAAATGTACTCGTTAATAGTTCAGTTGGTATGACTGCTACTTACTGATACCTAAACCGCTTCGTAAAATGTAAATTATATTACGGGTGATGCAGCCTTACTGCAGGTAATTGTTCTATATATGCACGTATTATGACATTGTATTAAAGATGCTGCCAAATATGTTTTAGCTTTTCCAAAAATATTTTTTTNCTATATATGCACGTATTATGACATTGTATTAAAGATGCTGCCAAATATGTTTTAGCTTTTCCAAAAATATTTTTTTGTTAATTCATCACAGAGGCAGTTAAGTTTTACGTTACTCTAAAAAATATATTTATATACATTCCGGTATGCACGTGATATGCAGGAGTAAGCTAGTTTTTCTTTGTAAATTTTCTGCCGTCAGGCCCTTGTCGGTATATCCGTACCGCTTTAACGAATTCTGTAATGAGANCAGTTAAGAAAATGCAATGAGATTTTTTATATAAATATATGTAAGGCCATAGCACGTGATATGCAGGAGTAAGCTATTTTTTCTTTGTAAATTTTCTGCCGTCAGGCCCTTGTCGGTATATCCGTACCGCTTTAACGAATTCTGTAATGAGANGTTTTTCTTTGTAAATTTTCTGCCGTCAGGCCCTTGTCGGTATATCCGTACCGCTTTAACGAATTCTGTAATGAGACATGTCCTAAGACTGAACAGCTACTAACGTGGCAAGCGAGGATTTGGAACGTTAATTCGACATAAGAAAAGACCCGTTACAGTTCGAATAGTAGCTCACGCAAGTGCGCATGCGCAGTGCCGGTGCGCCGCCACAAGTTTTTCGAAGTAAAGTTCTTGTCACATTGTCGAGTTGAATAACAAACATGACTGGCGGTTGTGCGCAAAACTTAATTTCGAACATTTGGGCAGTACGGCAGCGTGAAACGATTGTGTATTCGCCGTCATGGCTTTGCCAGAGTTATGTGATTTTAATTATATCATAGCTGAAGTGTGTTCATCAATTTGGAGGTAAGAAATTTGTAGCTCTGTGCCAAAAAAATATTTGACCGACGTTGAAAATCCTAAATTTCGGTCCCTTAATGCCCTCGTTCAGAATTGAAATTTTATACTCTGTTACTCTGCTGATTTCTTGAATAGATTACGTTGCCGCAACAGTCATGTAAAATGTAAAAGTGTTTTATCTTGTGTAATTGATAACCCTGCTGTGTGCGGATGCAATGTCCTTTCTGTTTCGTATAGCCGACGTCTTTTTTAAGAAGTCACATAATGTAATGCAATTCGCAGTGGGGCATGCGAGTTGGTGGCCTGCGTTTTTATATGCGACAGGTAGGTTTGTTGAACGAGGTGGTAAGTTGTATTGCTGACCGCCCACTGGGAATCTGCAGATAAAAACCCACGAACCAGTTCTGTAATCGGATTGCATGGTAACGGCATCCGTTCTTCTGTCATTTCGTGAGATGTTCTTAAAGATGGAATACAAGTTCAGGCGTCGAATTATTGTTGAAGTTGTCGTCACATGTTGAGTAGATTTGCTGTGCTGTAGAACGTAATCACTAACAACCACGATAGTTAGGTTGTTATAGGCTGTTCACGGTAGTGAGAACGTTTGAGGCCTTGGTTACTTTTTATTTTCGGCTATTTTTTTATTCTTAACCACATTAAAAAAAATATTGCCAGGTAGGCAATAATCATTGTATGTAAATTCCACTGCACTCAGAAGTTAAAAAAAAAATTGTTGACTTATTCCAAACGACAGGGCTTTCAAAAGTGCTCACTTTACCGTGAAAGGCCTATGATAGGCCATTTTCTCGGTCTCTTCCAACTTTTCTGACACCCTGCGAAAGTTCTACTTTCAGTAGATTCCTCCGCCTCATGAAAGCGAAGCTTAACGTAGTCTAGAAAATTACACCAAAGGGACAGCGCATTCGTAAACACTCAGCTTAATAGTGCATGTTTCGCTTGAGAACTATTTCTTACCTAGGCCTAGCCATTACCAACAAAATAACTATAAATTAAATATTATAATTTGTAGATAAAATATTAGTAAGCGTTCAATTTAACCTAGAATATGATACCTTTTTATGTTAACAGAAGTATAAAAAGTTTATGATACATGATGTCTAGGAAACAAACCAAACGCCTCATACACGGGGTGATTTTTTTAATGGTTTGGTTTAAAAAGTTAGAAGATACCGAGAACACACTATAATTTGCATTTGCAACTGATAGCTCTCTCTCTCTCTCTCTCTCTCTCTCTCTCTCTCTCTTTGTATTGTCTTGGATTGCACATGGCGTTAGTGCGGACAGTACCATTGCATCGTTTTGACCTAAATGGAAGTTCCTAAGGAATATTTCCGTCGGTAAGGCCTAACGAGTTTATAGTTTCCGCGCCGTTTAGCCATTTTATTCGGACGTAACTTCTCTCGGGGCAGTGGAAACTTCCCCCCGCGAAAATGACGTATTCACATCTAAAAGCCTGCGTTGTAAGTGAAATAAATTTGCACGCAGAATTGTGCAGACGTCACTCATTAGTTCTACCATCGACCTATTAGAAGTAATCTGAAATGGAAATTATGTGAACTGTTGACAAAGCGCTTTTGTCTGAACGTTACAGGCGTGTTATTTTCACAAGTTTAATTTTATCGCCTTCTGCGCAACTAACGAAGCGCGCGTTTTTCTACGTTTTTTTTAAGGGTACATGGCGTTGCACATTCGTCTAGTGACTTACAATAACAGTGCCACTTACATATACTCCACGATGACTGCAAATATAGCTGGTCTTGAGAAGGAAAGACTCGGCGCAATTATGAATATTTACTATAAATTTGAGAGAAGTCATTCAAAACAAGCGTGTGTATTTCTTACCAAGGGTTGTTAGCGGTAAACTGAGCCACTTTTGAAAGCCCTGCTTAGGGTCTACGTTTATGAAAATTGTGTATTCTCCCGCCATATGTAAAATTAACTTTGCCATGGGCCCGATCAATTTATTCATGTGTCATTCGACTGAAACTGACATTACTACAAAAAATTATATTTTACAAATCTTACACTTAGACGCATTAACAGAACTGAAAGCAAGAGAACTCTTTTTTTAGTTTGCACAGATGTTTCCCTTGCACATTTAATTCAACGTTCAGACATGGAACTACTTTCCCTCCATCGTTACCAACTTTACTAGGCGCATGCCACTCAGTGCGCCCGTTAAAATATATNTAGTTTGCACAGATGTTTACCTTGCACATTTAATTCAACGTTCAGACATGGAACTACTTTCCCTCCGTAGTTACCAACTTTACGAGGCACATGCCACTCAGTGCGCCCGTTAAAATATATTCAGGTAGGACCAGTTATATTTTTCAAAGGTAGAATTCAAAAGTACTCGCTTTATCGTGAACAGCTTTTAGGCATTACCATCACCTATTTTCTCCCTGTGTTTGTTCATATTAATTATCCTTATATTAAATATTATAGTTTATATATAAAATATAAGTGAAAGTTCTATTTTCCTAAAAACTTGAGGTACTTTTTTGCTAACACAAGTATAAAACGTTTGCGATACACAAGATATATACGAAATAACCAAGCACATCATACATGGGGTGATTTTTCAAAGGTTTGTTTCAAAAGTGTGGAGAAACAGAATAATCTAGACAGGCCTATATTATATTAAAAGTATTATCTGATTTCATCTTTGAATATGTAGTTCTTGATAAAGATATATTTTCTCGCCCGAATTTTTGCTCTAGGCTATTCAAAGTAAAGTTACCAAACATTGTTTTTAAGAAAGTACTCGTGGGATTTTATTTCGTTTTTTAATCACGCACGTTGTCCAACACCTCTAACGCACTTTCGACGTACAGTTTTATTACATTGGTACAGTAATTGGAACTGCCTATATTTAATACCTAATAATTTTCTCATATTTACATAGCTCTGTCAAAAGTTGTATTACATTGTCGCTAAACACGTTTTCGCCTAGGTTATCTGTTCAGTTTTCGCTACATTATAGCAGATGAAGTGACGTTGCAGTCGTATTATCACTGTAATGGTTTTGATGTATTGTTGGTAAGTTCTAGTAAGAAAAAAACATTAGATCCATGTGCAAGCCCATCTGGTATTTTTGTATGGGTGAAAATAGAACCACTAACGAGCTATGCTAATCGTATTGTTCATGACGAACAAGATATTCTCCTATTTCTACTTCCCATTTCCTGTCACTAGTGGAATAATTAGGCTACAGACCGAAGGCTTGGTGCGACATTGACAGTACAACTTTGGAAATGACACACTTGCGCCCATGGTTGTTATGAAATTGAACAACGTCCTCAAATAACTGGAGTTACTTTGCGTACTCGTCCAACTGTTCCCAACTCGAGGGGTATAGTCTGTTCAAGGTTTCTTAACACTTTCTTAATGAAAACTTTGAAAAATCAGCTCATGTATGACGTATGGTTATTTCCTAAATATGTAATGTACCACAATCGTTTTATTCGCATGATAAAATAAAAATATCTTATTTTTTATTTAAGTTTAACTTTTTTACTTTTATCTACAAATTATATTATTTCATTTGCATTAATTTGAATAAAAACAGTGGGAAAGTAGGTATGTTGGTAATGTCTAGTAAGAAATAGTTCTTATGCAAAATATTATTAAAGTAGTGCTATTAAACTAAGCTAAGCTTTGTTTGCATGTTGCCGAGGAATATCCCGAAAGTAGAACTTAAGCAGTGCATCAAATTGAAGTAAGCGCGAATGTGGTACAGCAACTAAATGTAATAATTGCATTGACTTTATACAATAATCTGGGTACGTGAAAAAAAAGTATTACGCGAATGTAATACCTATTGTCAGATTAACGTATGGCTACTGATAGGCCTATAAAGAGCGACTGTTTAAGTGATGCAAATGAAATTACACCGAATGATGATCGCCATAAGCTTATGAGGTGTAACTGGGCACAGAAAGGCAAACTTTACAAAGTTAAAGAGCATTTGACAAACGTCTAACCCCAACTCTGAACACGTTAACTTTTTTTTAAGAGTGAACTTGAATTTTATGTGAGATCCGTACCTTTGTTATTCTTTTCGAAAACCTCTTTATTTCTTCGGTTTTTTTTTTTTTTTTTTTTTTNCGTTTCGCAAAGAGAACTAACCTAGCGTGGAAAACATGTTGGGGAGGGGTGGGCGCGGGAATGGCGAAGGAAAATGCATTTTCTTTTACAGCGCGGTGAATTTTTAAACAGTCGAAAGGGAACTGGAAATCTTGTTACAAGTCAAAATGATTTATAAAATAAATACGTAAACGTTTTTCGTTTCCCGTGAATTACAGACGCCGCTTCAGTTATCGGCGAATGTTGTTTCAATATTTATAAACTGACGTTTCATAAAAAATTAAACTGAACCTTACATTTGATAAAATACTCGTATTAAATCGGCAGATCTACTGGCTGTTTGCGGTGAATTGAACACTATAAGTCCTGCTCAAAATCTAATTTAATTCATGACGTATCCTTCCGCCATGTGTAAAACTAACATTGCCACTCACTATATTTATGCGCCGATTAAATGTGTAGGTCTAACTTGAAAATTTCTAGGAAAGTAAGTATTTTAATAATATGCTAATTATTTCTAGGAAACTATTTTAATAATACGCTAATTATTTCTTATAATGCATAAAAATAACCGATAGTATCAAATGAATTCAATGTCCAATTTAAACATGACACAAAACGAGTTGGAATTACTTTTTGTATATTGCTGCCAACTGTACTTAAGGTAAATTGGTCAGTATATCTGTTAAAATATTGGTCAGTGGGTAGTTTTTTTTCCTTCAAAGGTTGATTTTAAAAGCACTGAACCGCGGGCAGCCTATAACAGTATATTTTTAATTAAACTTAGTTTTAAAGTAATTTATGCGATACTACGGTTTTTTAAATGGTATTTATATAGGATATTCACGGAAAATGAGCACTTTTGAAAGGCCTCTCATTTAGAAAAATAGTCAATAAATATGTTATTTAAGCCGTAGACGTTAACTTCCGAGTACGGTGGAATATACACAATATGGTTATTACTTACATTGCAATATTTATTTTAATAAGGTGGTTAAAGTATAAGAAATGGCCTAAAGGAAAAAAACTAGGGCCTTAAATAGTCCTCACTTTACCGTTAACAGCGTATACATCCATGTACAGGATTTGTCTCCATACATGTAAAAAAAATTCTACGAATGTGTAACTTTCTGTTGATGTAATTTAGTATTTGTTGGCTTTAATTTCTGGTATCAAATTTACGTTGTAGAAATCGTTACACGACGAAAGTTTTATTTTAGACAAGTTGGTTAAATTTTTTTTATAATGGTTTTACGAGACGGATGTGCATGCTCTGGTTTTCTACGTTGTTGGCTTTTCCGGGCAAAGGCAACTTGCCTCTTTGTGCGCCTTATCACGCCTCTGGACTATCGCGAGCAACTGTGACGCACAGTAGCTGTCTGCGAGCTAATGTGGGCACGCGCTCTTGTGTAACCGCCATATATATTACGAACTACGGCGTTCCAAAAATTAATGCATTTCTTATGTAAAAATATCGTAGGTTCATTACAGAAGAAGTCTGTTCACGGTAAACTGAGCACCTCTGAAAATCCACTTGTCGACCTATGCATTGTGTATTCTTCCGCTTTGTAAAATTAACAGTGGCGTGGGCCTGATCGCTTTATCCAAACCTCGGTCAAGTGAAACCGTAAAATTATCAAAAAAGTAAATATTCTACAAATTACCTAATTCATACATTTCAGCTTTCACAAATGTTTGCCTCACTTTTTTTAATTCAACGTAAAGACATATGGCTAAAGGCTGCTCGCGATATAGTGAGCACTTTTGAGGCCCTAGCTACTTTTTCCTATCAGCAATTTTTTTATATTTTCAGCACATTTTAAAATAAATATTGCCGTGTAAGTAATTTACTCAAGTGTATATGTTTCACCGGACTCGAAAGTTAACTTTTAAGGCTACAATAAAATTTATTTATTGACTACTATTGCAAATGAGAGGGCTTCAAAAAGCGCTCACTTTACTGTGAATAGCGTATAGACTACTTTTCCTCCACCGTTACTAACTTTACTTGTGCCAGTTATAGCATTTAATTGTATTTCCGAAGATAGTTTACAGTTGTATGTATAGTAGCTACTCTTTTAACGGTATGTATTATTTGTTCTAAATTATTCGTAGTGTTGTATATTTGCAGTATCGGTAACCTTCATTAAAAGCTATTGAGACGCTTCAGTGGATTACTTGTAGAAGTGGCATGCAACTTACTACAGTTATTTTAAAAATTATTAAGCAAGTTAATTTTGTATAAATCTGAGGCTGTCATGAACAGAAAAGTAAGCTTTTACAGTGGTACCACGTGGAAAGTCGAGGAAAATAATGAACAAGAACTGTTAAAGGAAAGCCAAGGAAACGATCATTTGATTAGGTTTCGAAACACTTCAGATTGTTATAGCCATGCAACACACTTACAAATTGTTATTTTTTGTTGTGGAACTTACTTCGTTTGAGTTCATGGACTAAGATTAAAGATTGCATTTTCTGGCATTTTGTGTTTTGTTTTGGTGAAATTAATTTTCTTTTATGTTTTATTCTTTTAGGTGGCTTCAGAACCCGAACTGTTTTAACAACGAAGATTCTCAACTATGGCAATGTGAAGGATTTTGTAAATATATAGGTATAACAACTCTACTAGAGCGTGAAAGATTTTAAAATGCATATTAAATGTTGATTAAATATTTTGTTATTTATTTAATGACTAGTGTATCAAGCAATATGCCTCCATTAAAGTATATTGTCCCCCAAACAGTTGTATAAATTAATAAAAAAAATAGGTTTTTTTTTTACAAAAATAAGATTTATTTTTTTGTAAAAGATTATTGTCAAATTGAGTTGTGAAGGTTGCTTTGGCGTAATGTAATAAAGAAACATGAGATTCAAAACTAAATAGAAGTATTATGTAACAATTATTAAGATAAAAATCGTTATATTGTATCTGAATTACAATGAGTTTATTGTAGTTTTGTAAGTACTGTGCACAAAAGGGAATCCGATGGTGAAGAAGGGTCCGTTATTGTGTCTTGAAATTTACTGATTGCAAGGCAGTTCTTTGGATGTCTTTCTAAGCGCATTAGATTGTTTGGAATATATTTTGTGTGGCTACATTATTATTGCAATATTAGATATATCTTAGTCGTATTATTTAAATAGATATGCAAAACATGTCTTGAGGATTCGATTCGATTCAACAAAACAGCAATGGGACGGTAGTTTAACTGGTAGAGGTGAATAAAAAAAATGGCGATAAGCAATTCACCACGTTAAGCGAATTTACTCTTTAATGATCAAGTTTTTTTGCGTAATGAGTTAAAACAATAATATGGTTACTTGGCAGGAGTGAAACTTCACGGGAAGGTTTTTCTCCTAGCCATACAGAAAAACCAATTAAATATTGCCATAGTCATCATTAGTGTATCGGTTTCGGTTACTGACCATGTCTTATTTACAATCACAAACGCGTCATAATCACAAATTTACCTTTTTTTGCAATATAAGAAAAAAATTACCAATTTTTTTATATAATTAACCAAGGTATCCGAACGGCATTGTGCTTATTTGCAAGAACGTCCCTGTGTGACCACTGTCTGGAAGTAATTGATTGATTGTTTCATTTAGTGAGTTAGTTTTCAATATTTGTTTTTCCAAAAGTAGTACATTTTTGATTTTTGCATGTTACTATTTAGAAAATATGCAATATAAATGTTTTATTTGCTTGAAATGACATCTAGTATCTCCAANTTATATAATTAACCAAGGTATCCGAACGGCATTGTGCTTATTTGCAAGAACGTCCCTGTGTGACCACTGTCTGGAAGTAATTGATTGATTGTTTCATTTAGTGAGTTAGTTTTCAATATTTGTTTTTCCAAAAGTAGTACATTTTTTATTTTTGCATGTTACTATTTAGAAAATATGCAATATAAATGTTTTATTTGCTTGAAATGACATCTAGTATCTCCAATATTATGAATTTATTTTTACACGAAGCAGCACATTTTCCAATCCAACGTTCATAGTAGGTACCGTGCGTTTATTTACTCACTCGTTACTCGTAAATACGCTCACGTTTTTAGATTTTATTTTTAACGCAATATTTGAATATCCTCTTACCACTGACAGTTTAGCATTGACTTTAAATTCCAAAAAATTGCAAAATCCTTTCACTGCCGTTAATCTGCATGTCATAGAATATAACACACAGTATATGTCACCTGTGTCGTAGGAGGTGATGTTGAAAACAGGAAGACGCAACGTGACGAAGATTGTCATTCCCTAAAAATTCTTATCGCCGATCAATATTTATAGTTTTGGTCGACCTACCTAAACTTTTGTATGTAGATCAAGCCAACTTCTGTTTTAAAACTAGAAATATACTGTGTTTCACGAAGTCTTTGGCTCAGAACATTTTCTTGATATTGTACACGAAGAGCTGCATGTGACTTGGCTTTCGAAATAACATAATTACAAAACTGTGCAGGAATGAGGGAGAACAGGACACGAGTAAATGTTTGCATTCATAAAGATACACTCCCGGAGAATACTTATTGGTAGATGTGAAGCAACGATTTGAAGGTAACACGTTGAGAACTGTCCACGTAATGTAGATGAAATGTTAGAACGAGATAGTTTTGTTCTTTTCCCAGAGGAGATGCGTACATTGGCATTCGGCTGCCAACCTTCGTTTTTTTACTACTTCTAAATGTTCAATTAATGTCATCTTATCTGTAGAAATTTTTTAGATTTTCCAGTCCGATAAATGTATAGCCACTTGCAGGACAGAAAGTAGGGGACACACATAGAACATGTGCTATAACAGAGTGGCTAGCGCCAGGGAAAATCTGGAAAAGTCAGGGAAATATGTGTGAGGTCAGGGAATTAGGATAAAATAGTTAAGCATGCATTTAATAAGAAAATTAATATTGGATTCCAGCACTACTACATGTCATCCTAGAATTGTACTGCTACTTTAGTTTATTCCACCTTCATAAGATTTATGAGCTTGGGGACAATTTTGTGGTATGTTTAATTGCAACTATTACTGCACATTTTTTCTTGGTTGATGCAGCGAGCATTGGCATTGTAAAAAATATGTTTCTCGGTGTAAGTGTACGATTTT
Organism: Clitarchus hookeri; assembly: GCA_002778355.1. Lineage (NCBI taxonomy): Eukaryota > Metazoa > Arthropoda > Insecta > Phasmatodea > Phasmatidae > Clitarchus > Clitarchus hookeri. Next base: position 121,972 of record NQII01000624.1, on the reverse strand, counting down.
GCAAGTAAAATGTTTACTTTACTAAAATAATAATTCAAACACTTTAAGTTTAGTGGTTCTCATTTAATTGGTACATTGATCCCTACGAGCGTAGTTTTTGTCAACGTGACGCATTCTTTTCCAGGTATTTCTTACGGTGTAAATTTGTACATTATTTTGCGACGAAAGATGCGCTTAAAGAATGTTATCACTTGGGTAAAACGTCTGTTCGCAAAGATGGCGCCAATTATTAATTTATAATTGCGATTTCTTAGTTTTTTAGTAGTGGTATCCAAAGATCTATAAACCCCAATCAACAAGTTCAGCATTAATTTGTCCTGCGCACAATTATCACGCTATTTAAAAATCAATCGGAGTTATACCTAGCACGACGACGTGAGATTATCATTAAAACACTTTGGGAAATGTAAATTATTCTAATTATATTTGACACAAAAAAAGTTTTGCGCCACCTGTAATTTGTAGGCCTGAAGGACGTTCGTTTTTTAATTCCAAAAGGACATTTGTCAAGTCTGGCGTGGTACTCTGTACAGTGTGTGTTTTCATTCCATGCTTGCTCTTGGGCCGGGAGCAACTTCAGTTAACGCAAGGCATCCCAGGGAAGCAATTTTTTTTAGAGGCGTGTGTGATATGCCGATGAAAGCGTATTTCATTTGGTGATTTTGGTGACTGGTGTTCGATGAATAAAATGCACCCATGTCCAAACCCTCGGGCGTTGTTTTTTATATGAAATGTTTCTTCTGACATCTAGTTTCCAATTTTAATGTAACCACATGTTGGGGAAGGGGGATTTTTTTGGAGAGCGCGCAGTTGTCGGGACATGAAACCCGTAATTTCGCCTGCTTGTCCGGTGTGACTGATGTTTTGATAGCAGTGCCGACAACCGCGAAAAAGAGGGCTGGGCAATTCGGACAATATAATGGGCACGCATTAGGCTCAAGGACATTAGGATATGGGTTTTCCGCGTGCTGCGGTCAGGAATGATTAAATCCCCAGTATCTGAGATTTATACTATCTCCCCCTTTCCCAGAACATTTTTTTTTATTTGATGCCAAGAAGTCGTTCTCCACTAATGTTTCGACATCTGTTACATTTGACTGTTGCTATTATTACCTTATACTTTAATAGTAAAAAATACGTTTACAGAAAAAGATCATATATTAAGCCACCTGTTATAAATTTACTATAAATCAGAAAAGAGAAACATGAGTTTACGTAAGTCCAAATTGTAAACGTATCTGCGTAGAAGTGGCTGCAACTTGAAGTCAGATCATATGAAAAAAAAAGAAGAAAAAAAAGCAGTAACTTATTCCAAAAATGTACATGCTGAGTAATTTTCTTATTTAAACTTAATAAAATTGATAGTTGATATTTGTAATATTTTTTGATGGTCTATGTTTATTTTGGTTACTTACATACATACACGCGAATATATTGCACAACCATAAATTTAAGTGTTTTATCGTCATTTTTTAAACATAGCATTATCAAAATTAAAACAGTTGCCAGTTGTATAATAGTTTTTACACCCTTACTAGCCATTATCTGATTCTGTACCTAATTGATTACTGTAACAGAACTCTATGTTAAAACTACGGAACACTCTCTTTAATGAGACCTCGCCTTTGATTGCCTTCTTTTCCGTTTCCTTCATTCCCACTAGAGAACAATCGTAAAATATGCCTCCTTAAAGCAATATGTTAATTATGGTGACTGTTTTAAGTTTTATTGCGTGGTATTTCTTAGTATATTATAGAAGTGCTTCTTTATGAAGCGATATGGAAATAAAGTAGTAGTGTTTGTTTATACGAGATGGCAATTGCTGTTTGTGAATTGTACAGTTATGAAAATATATTCTTGTTATTTTGAAAATGATTTAAGGTTATATTGATTTAGCCGAGTTAAATGCCTGAATAGCACGATGGTGTAAATGTATATCAGATTAGTTGATTTTACAGCATTCACACGGCAAGAGATTAAAATACTTTTTCAAACAATATGCCTTACAGAGGACAAATTTCATTGCAGTTAACAAAGTTATTCCTCTATTCTGTTATTCGCAATCGTATTTTAATGTCAGCCATGCAGCATTCTTGATTTGGTATTCGGTGCAATAATCCCTTGGGTATTTAGTACGCGTTATTTTTAATGTTTCTTTGTGTTGCCAGGAAATACATTTTTTTATAATAACCTAGTCTTGCGTGTTGAAAGTTGGATATATAACAGAGTGAACTGATAAATTCTTGTGAAAGATGGGTATTCCGTGATTAATATGGGCTTTGAGCTCAACGTTTTTCATTTTTACGTTGCTATAGAGTTTGAACGTTAAATAAAATAAGTTAATCACATGTTTAAATCGTTATAAAATCTGGACTACAGCGTTTTCCTCGCGCGAAGCGTTTTAAATTATGAATTCTGTTGCCGCTAGTCCTGGAATATTATTTTTATTTTCTAACTTTCTTTGGCTTAAGTTAATACCTATATAGGATGTACATGTACGTATAACATTTTTATAATAGTAATTGTTGTTATTTGTTCGGTACAAACATAATTATCACTGCCTCTAAGTGTAGGGAGCATTACTCGGCGTAATTACAGACAAACGTAATAGACTGCCAGATGTCACAAAATATCACCTATAAAGGCGTTGGATTGGAAAAAATATATAATTAATTTAAATTAGTGTAAAACTCTGTTCTAGACATTACATGTAATGTAGTTTCGAGCATATTTAAAAAAATTGGAAACCAATTTTTTTGTCATCGTATGTCAATCAAAATTATTTTATGTCTCGAAAACACAAATACTAAATTACTTAAAGGAATAAGACGATTTGCATTTTTAAAAATGGCGGGGATCCCGTAAAATAAGCTGAAAACATTCTGTCGAATCACGCAGGAAATTTGACGTTTAAAAAAAGGTTCTATTTAAATAAGTTTTTTTTTTTGCAAATCTTTGAACCGGCTGCTGTCCGTAGAAAAGAATTTTTTAGAAATGTTTTATTTAGTAATGTATAGTCTGTTGGTGAGTATTTCTGGAAGCCCTGCATGGATCTACTTGATTACGAGTTTTCGTCTATTCACCAGTCACTATCACGTAAAATTTACGTAACCTTATAACCGATGACTATTCGCTATCGGCTCTCAAGACCTCGATTTTAAGAGCCGCCTAAATCACTTCACTTCACTATTCGCGAGTCCATCTAGTGTAACTGAAGTTGTTAGGAATCTCAATAAATTACGTACATGCAAATTTTTATAATCATTTGTAATTACATAAAATAACGAGATATATCGTGGAAACATATTTGGCCACAAATTTAAAACGCTACACTTTCCTCAGAATCTTAAACCAAACATGGCACCATTTTTCCTTCCTTCATTGCTGCCAAATTTGCGGGCTACATGCCCTCTGTGGCCGTTATTATGTATGCATTAGGAAATTGAGCCATTTTTAAATGTACATTTAAAGAACAATTACACCAGACGTTTTCATTTCTCTGGCATGCTGTATACTTATTTACAAAATGGCGCCAGTTTAATTTTGTTATATCGTANCCATTCACCAGTCACAATCACGTAAAATTAACGTAACCTTATAACCGATGACTATTCGCTATCGGCTCTCAAGACCTCGATGTTAAGAGCCGCCTAAATCACTTCACTTCACTATTCGCGAGTCCATCTAGTGTAACTGAAGTTGTTAGGAATCTCAATAAATTACGTACATGCAAATTTTTATAATCATTTGTAATTAAATAAAATAACGAGATATATCGTGGAAACATATTTGGCCACAAATTTAAAACGCTACACTTTCCTCAGAATCTTAAACCAAACATGGCACCATTTTTCCTTCCTTCATTGCTGCCAAATTTGCGGGCTACATGCCCTCTGTGGCCGTTATTATGTATGCATTAGGAAATTGAGCCATTTTTAAATGTACATTTAAAGAACAATTACACCAGACGTTTTCATTTCTCTGGCATGCTGTATACTTATTTACAAAATGGCGCCAGTTTAATTTTGTTATATCGTATTTTAGGAACTCTTCGCCCTATTTAATTAAATTTGGTATGTTGATAGTCCGCAGTGTTAAACATAAGACAGATACCTTCATTATTACGCCATTTTGGAAGATAGCTCGACGTGCAAAAGTAGAGATCTTAAGCCCCTGTCACACTGTCAAATTTTCGCCTTCAGCTATATTTGACAATAACATTTGAAGACAAAAGAAGGCCATAAAATTTTTCCTTACAACAAATTTTATCAAATCTTGAATGAGTTTGAAAATGTGTCTAAAAATATTTTTACTGGGAGAATCTAACTTGTATTATTATTTAAAAAATATTTTCTTAGTGAGATATCCCTTTTGTNAGATACCTTCATTATTACGCCATTTTGGAAGATAGCTCGACGTGCAAAAGTAGAGATCTTAAGCCCCTGTCACACTCAAATTTTCTCCTTCAGCTATATTTGACAATAACGTTTGAAGACAAAATACGGCCATACAATTTTTCCTTACAACAAATTTTATCAAATCTTGAATGAGTTTGAAAATGTTTCTGTAAAATATTTTTACTGGGAGAATCTAACTTGTATTATTATTTAAAAAATATTTTCTTAGTGAGATATCCCTTTTGTGTTTCCGTGCAGTCCAATACAAGAAGAAATTTAAGTAATGTTGTAATTTATTTTCCCTTCTTTGCCGAATTCAAATTGTATTAATCGGAGATGTTTCCTGCACATTGAAATTTAATGTCTCTGAGTTCGTAATATTATGTGCAATATTCATTAAAAATNAATCGGAGATGTTTCCTGCACATTGAAATTTAATGTCTCTGAGTTCGTAATATTATGTGCAATATTCATTAAAAATAGCATTCATGCCCAGACAGCTTCCACATAAATTAATTTCCTCATAACCTACTTCGTTTCCAGCTATTATTCGTTATTTTAAAGTTTCATGGCGTCAATTTTTGTCGCGCACGATTCAGATTGGCTGTCACCGCCAAACATCAAAAGATCTTTTATAACCGGTTCAATCTTCAAATGTTTGATGGAAAGTGAAGTCATTCAACTTCCTCAGACAAATATGGCGGCGTTTATGACGTCCCAGTGACGTCATAACTGTCCAACTTTATTTGACGAAACTTATTGGAAGCAGTTAGACTGAAAAAATTTGACAGTGTGACAGGGGTTTTACGTCATATTTCTGAAACTGCTCAACAGATTCCCGATAAATTTGCCATACATTTAAGTGTTAAAAAAAACACCCTAATTATTTGTGATTGTAGCGATTCATGTAGGCTACTCGTTTACAAAATGGTGGCCATATGAATGCTTTAGGTTGGTATGACGGCTGTATCTATTGCGATGATTTAATACGTGAATTGTTAGCCTCTTGTTTGTCCGACATTTGGTTGTAAAGATAGTGCCGTCTGAAATATAATTTTACTGCGTATTTTACGAACTACCAAAATGACAAATTAACATGTTGATTACTACTCTTATATAGTCTATTTTGCACACTTCTTAAATAAAACCTATGAGAAATCACCCTACGTATGGCGGNTGATTACTACTCTTATATAGTCTATTTTGCACACTTCTTAAATAAAACCTATGAGAAATCACCCTACGTATGGCGGGCTTGTTTGCTTCCTAGACATGTCACGTATCACAAGTGTTTTATGCTTATGTTAACATAAAAATATTTTATTTGTGGTTAAATTAAGCATATATTTACATTTTATGTATAAATTATAATATTTCGTTAAAAATGAATACTAATTAAAACAGGAAGAAAATAGGTGAGTTTGGTAATGCCTGAAACAGTGAGAACTGAGCCAATTCGGTGACAACCAGTGAAAATTACGCGACTGGTATCAGTGTCCTATAACTAATTAATATGATAGCTGAATTTCACTGATTTATTTGTGATTTTTTATTGAATGTCGAGGGTCTGTTGTTTCACAGTTTATTTACTTGATACGCCAGTCGGCAGTAGCTTATTAACTGATATTCAATTAATGTTATTTCACTGATAAGAGATCACGAATTCGGGCTTATAGTGTAGTAAGAATTGGTTATTTGCAAAATGTTATTAAACTTGAGTGCGCACGAATGCGGTGCGTTGTTCCTTTGATTGAATTTTCTAGACTTGATTAAGCTTTGTTTACACAGTGCGGAGGAATATCCTGGAAGTAGAACTTTAGCAGGCCTTCAGAAAAGTTGGAAGTAACCGTGAATGAATGGACTATAGACATGAAATATGTAATTTCAAATGAGTAAACGAAATTGATCCTACATTGCGTTTTGTCACACATTATATCTGGAACAAGTAAAACTATATTTTACCTCACTTGACGTGCCGGCAGATTTGCTAACATCACCATTGTTCCACGTTTAAAGATCGCACGCGAAAATAAATGTCCATATCTCAGTAACTTTGCAACCAATTTCCACTACATTTACATGGCTTGCAAGCAGTACCAAACAGTAATAAGGAAGTTCTCCTTTTTTTTAAGTAGCATCTTATTTTCAAAGCGACGTTATTTTTGTGGCAATTCATTTTATATCTCTGGTACAACTTAGCCGATGTAACTCTAGCCTCGTATGTAGAAGTAAATACACTGTACTTCAAATTCACAAAGTAGTAGCTTCAATATTTCGATATTTTTTTCCAGATAATGCATGCAAAACGTTTGTTGTATGTACGATTTGTAGGCTTAAATAATATATGGGGAACTACGATTAACATAAAATATGGTGAAAAATACCTTATGTTCGGATTTCTCTTCCCACATTATCCTACTAATCGTAATTACGTCCATATTTTTGTAGAAAATATAGGCTTATTAGTTATATTGTAATTTTTTGTGCGTAAGTGGTTTTTTTTTTTTTTTTTTTCTAGTTTCGGTGAACTTTTGAGTGTGACAAGTAATTATAAACGGTGGGATCTTTTTTTTTCTTGCTAAAAATATTACATGTTATGTCTATAAAAGTTAAATAGGGCTCGGTGTAGATTTTTATTTATTTTATTTTTATTGTCCACCGCCCTTCATGTGTGCGTTGAAGTCGTCACTGCCATTAAGTCCCTAGACAAATCTCTGTCATGCAAGTCGAATAATCATCTTGTATTAGGCGATTTTTCAATCGGTCACAGTGGGCAGTCGTTTAATTTGTACTCAATTCGGATGATGTAATTAAAAGAAAAAAATAAGGCACGCTAATATCTTAAATTCGACAGCAACCTTGCATTTTTCTTCAAAATGCTTCAAACGTATTTGCATGGTTAACATGTTTCTAATAATTTATGATAACGGTTAACATATGAAGCTATGTATGACCTGTTGTGAGTTCACACAGTTATTTCTTAAGCATTTAGCAATTAATTGAATGACAGAGCAATATGTGGTTTGTCGACAAAGTTTTTGATTCTGTCTTTTTAATGGCGAAGGTTCCGAGTAAAGAACTATTTTTATCGCATATCACTAGAACTAGCAACTAGTTAACTAGTCATCTGTTAGTTGTTTTGCAAGCGATTTTAAAACAATTGACAGATAATCCAATACGATAGAACAGACTTTTCTGACAATGTCTCGACATTACGTAGAGAAACTTTTTTTTTTTGTGGGTTTAGAGCGTTAAGTTTCCTAATGCCACTAGGCTATGGGTTATGCAGCTTTCTTACTCAACTAATGTTTACAAACCCCATGACATAAGGCCTTACCAACTTCTACTAATGAAACCTCATTCAGAAAAATAATGTAGTAAACTCGCGGTAGATCTAGTGCTCGAAAGTTTTTTTTTTTTGCCGAAAAATGAAATGAAAAATTTGACACCTTGAAAAGTTGAAGCTAAGCATAAATGTTATTATTTTACTGGACTGGCCAATGCAGACCTCTGTCACGTGTATGTAAAAAATTGTCGTTGCCNTGATTACTACTCTTATATAGTCTATTTTGCACACTTCTTAAATAAAACCTATGAGAAATCACCCTACGTATGGCGGACTTGGTTGCTTCCTAGACATGTCACGTATCACAAGTGTTTTATGCTTATGTTAACATAAAAATATTTTATTTTTGGTTAAATTAAGCATATATTTACATTTTATGTATAAATTATAATATTTCGTTAAAAATGAATACTAATTAAAACAGGAAGAAAATAGGTGAGTTTGGTAATGCCTGAAACAGTGAGAACTGAGCCAAATCGGTGACAACCAGTGAAAATTACGCGACTGGTATCAGTGTCCTATAACTAATTAATATGATAGCTGAATTTCACTGATTTATTTGTGATTTTTTTATTGAATGTCGAGGGTCTGTTGTTTCACAGTTTATTTACTTGATTCGCCAGTCGGCAGTAGCTTATTAACTGATATTCAATGAATTTTATTTCACTGATAGAGATCACGAATTCGGGCTTAGTGTAGTAAGAATTGGTTATTTGCAAAATGTTATTAAACTTGAGTGCGCACGAAGGCGGTGCGTTGTTCCTTTGATTGAATTTTCTAGACTTGATTAAGCTTTGTTTACACAGTGCGGAGGAATATCCTGGAAGTAGAACTTAAGCAGGGCTTCAGAAAAGTTGGAAATAACCGTGAATGAATGGACTATAGACGTGAATTAATGTAATTTGAAATGAGTAAACGAAATTGATCCTACATTGCGTTTTGTCACACGTTATATCTCTGGAACAAGTAAAACTATATTTTACCTCACTTGACGTGCCGGCAGATTTGCTAACATCACCATTGTTCCACGTTGAAAGATCGCACGCGAAAATAAATGTCCATATCTCAGTAACTTCGCAACCAATTTCCACTGCATTTACATGGCTTGCAAGCAGTACCAAACAGTAATAAGGAAGTTCTCCTTTTTTTAAAGTAGCATCTTATTTTCAAAGTGACGTTATTTTTGTGGCAATTTATTTTATATCTCTGGTACATCTTACCCGATGTAACTCAAACCTCGTGTGTAGAAGTAAATACACTGTACTTTAAATTCGCAAAGTAGTAGCTTCAACATTTCGATATTTTTTTTCCAGATAATGCATGCAAAACGTTTGTTGTATGTAGGATTTGTAGGCTTAAATAATATATGGGGAACTACGATTAACATAAAATGTGGTGAAAAATACCTTATGTTCGGATTTCTCTTCCCACGTTATCCTACTAATCATAATTACGTCCATATGTTTGTAGAAAATATAGGCTAATTTAATTAGTTATATTGTAATTTTTTGTGCGTAAGTTGTTTTGTTGGTTTTTTTCAAGTTACAGTGAACTTTTGAGTGTGACAAGTAATTATAAACAGCGGGACCTTTTGTTTCTTGCTAAAAATATTACATGTTATGTCTATAAAAGTTGAATAGTGCTCGGTGTAGATTTTTATTTATTTTATTTTTGTTGTCCACCGCCCTTCATGTGCGCGTTGAAGTCGTCACTGCCATTAAGTCCCTTGACGAATGTCTGTCATGCAAGTCGAATCATCATCGTGTATTAAGCGATTTTTCAATCGGTCACAGTGGGCAGTCGTTTAATTTGTACTCAATTCGGATGATGTAATTAAAAGAAAAAAATAAGGCACGCTAATATCTTAAATTCGACAGCAACCTTGCATACAGTTTTCTTCAAAATGCTTCAAACGTATTTGCATGGTTAACATGTTTCTAATAATTTATGATTACGGTTAACATATGAAGCTATATATGACTTGTGAGTTCGCACAGTTATTTCTTAAGAATTTAGCAATTAATTGAATGACAGAGCAATATGTGGTTTGTCGACAAGGTTTTTGATTCTGTCTTTTTAATGGTGGAGGTTCTGAGTAACGAATTATTTTTAACGCATATCACTAGAACTAGCAACTAGTTAACTAGTCATCTGTTAGTTGTTTTGCAAGCGATTTTAAAACAATTGACAGATAATCCAATACGATAGAACAGACTTTTCTGACAATGTCTCGACATTACGTAGAGAAACTATTTTTTTTTGTGGGTTTAGAGCGTTAAGTTTCCTAATGCCACTAGGCTATGGGTTATGCAGCTTTCTTACTCAACTAATGTTTACAAACACCATGACATAAGGCCTTACCAACGTCTACTAATGAAATCTCATTCAGAAAAATAATGTAGTAAACTCGCGGTAGATCTAGTGCTCGAAAGTTTTTTTTTTTGCCGAAAAATGAAATGAAAAATTTGACACCTTGAAAAGTTGAAGCTAAGCATAAATGTTATTATTTTACTGGACTGGCCAATGCAGACCTCTGTCACGTGTATGTAAAAAATTGTCGTTGCCGTAAACATAATATCTCGTTTTCATTTTTTTAAGTACATAACGCAATGTAATCGTTAGAGCATAAATGTTTCTATTGCTCAGCTATTACTCCAAACTTCATTAAAAAAAATTGCAACTTCCGCAGATTGTAAATAACAGGTCCATAGTAGAACTTTTCAGCTGCCAACATGAGTTTTATGTGTTCTTTGGATAATTTTTTGTGACAGGCGTAAGTAGCTAAATAAAATATTACAACGGACTATCACCACATAAATCTTACATGATGACATATACATTCTGCAAATAAGCCAAGATTAGCTGTTGACAACAGGTTCTAGAAACGCTAAAATAAACCCTGTAGGAATTAAGCTGGATTTTTTTTTTGCGCACGTTTTCGTGTCATTACGTGGGAATTTCTGTTTTGCGATTCAAGTTCCCAAAGGCGTTACGTCCGCAGTAATTTCCCACGTCGAGAAGGAGCGTCCACGCGAAAGCGTACGCCGTCAAAGGCGGGGATATTATTTTTTTTTTTCCACTTGAAAGATTGATTTCGAAAGTGCTCAATTAACGTCTGTCCTTTCCTGGGACATACAAGGACGTGGGAGCGAGTTTGTGTTTGGCGGGGAGGGTAAAGTCGCGTGCTCGCGGTTGGCGGGTCACGCCGGGCGACATGTCTCTGGACGCCGTCGCTGCGCCGCCATTAAACATGGAACGTAGGTGGGCGCTGGTGGTTTGTTTCCGAGGGGAGTATCTCTTTGAAAGGGCCGGCCGTCTTCTTTGGAAACGGCAACTGCCTGTCTGTCATTAGCCCTGACGGTAGACGTATCGCGTCTCGGCGCGTGCGTCGTCGTGGTTTTCCCTCGCGCTTGCGCCGACGCGAACCAGGCCACCTTATAATAAAAATATTTCTTGTTCGTGAACGTGGCACGACTGGAACAGCTTACGGGCTGTGGACACGTCTCGCAGTATAAGAATTCCCAAAACATAAGATCAAAACCTGGGTAGGCCGCCGAACGGTGTGCAGAGCTCCAGCCGAAAACGTTTTAATTAAAAAAACCGTCCGACGTGTCTGAGGGATGTTTGCTTACGAATAGCATTTAAGAAACGTTACGCTTCTGTATACATTTTTTAAGTTCCTCCATTTCTCTCTAAAGCATGTGTTTGCAATAATGAAAATTGCTCAGACGGGTGTCTCCACGGTCATTTTAGTTACGAACAGGACGAATAGGGACATGCATCAAACCTTTGTTTTTATTATTACGTCATCAGATGGTACGGTCTCCGCTGGAAGTCTCGTAAAGTCGCGTTATCTACGGCAAGATTGCGCGTCTGTTCAATGATTTGTGCGTAGAGGCGAAGAGAGAATTGATGCGCATGTCTCGGTCGCCCCTAGCGCTCCCACGCTTATAGGCCTCAAGGTCACGCACGCCCTGCCATAAAAAAAGCATAGAAACTGTCCTTCTGAAGGCGGCGATATGCATTGTCGTTTAGCTGAATTTCTCTGAAATTAGATCTTATCCTCTTTCGTGTTTGTCTCCTTTCCCTTAAGGCTCGGCTTCACATATTATGCAGAAATTCTTCGTTTTCGCGTCATAATTTCGGATTCATAGTAATTACTGACAATGTACGATTGTAGAAAATTACCATTTTACGAGATGTTTAATATTTTTGTGCGTAATTTTGTATGTTATCTTCTTGTGAAAAGTCAATAACATATTGATATTTTATCAGTAAGTCNTCAATAAGTTCCTGCCCTTTTGCAAGCAGGAAATAACACTCGGTGAAAATTAAATACAAAAGTATTAAACTACTAGTAAATTGTAAATTTTCTATAATCAAACATTTTCCAGCATTACCCTTCAAACTGAAATTATGACACGAAAACGAAGAATTTCTGCGTAATATGTGAAGCCGAGCCATAAGGAAACTAACCATGAAAGCCCTAAAAATGCAATTTTTAGGGCTTTGGTGGTTGCAGGTAATTGTTACCTTTACAAGTATAAGTGCAAATTCTGATTTTACAGACAGTATTTTCGTCACCTTATTATTTGATGGATTTAGATTTATTGGCAAGATATGTAAATGCTCTTAACGATGATATACAGCAACAGTTAATACAATCATTAGTTTTCAAAAAAAAATTTGCTAACTTCTTTCCGAAAAATTATTAGTATAAAAATACAAATATGTAGATATGCCAAAATAATTGTTTTAAAATTAACAAAATGCTATTATATAAAACACTGTGATACTTAAACATATAACTTATAGTCTTACGAAAAAAAAAAATTGTACGTGAACTTTTATAAAGACGAAATTAAATTTCAATGAACTTTTTTTGTTTTAATTTTTGGTATAAAGTTGTAAATCGTAAAATTAAAAACTTTTTTTTTTGCACGTGTACTGATCTTGTGGTTTCTTATGTTATTATTACAAAAAAACCAGTAATGTTCTTATCTGAAAATTTTTCATTGTATCAATTGTTGCTATATGTGATGGTTTTTTATTTCAAATATAGTCTAAAAACATCATCGAAATAAATTAAAACCGTTTAATTACCTCTGATTTTATATTTCTGAAATAAACTTACAACTGGACCTTTCCATAGCTCTTACCGTTAATTCACACGTATGCTAAACGATGTGTGTGGGATCGTGGCTAAGCATAACACTACAACTAATGTGTATAATTACGCAAACAAAATTCCACTACATATAATTATATTTTTGTGTTATGTGTTTGAAGGGTCGGCGATAGATGGTTTTAGATTTTACAAAAAGAACCATCCAACTTTTGCTTTTTCAAGGTAAATAATGTCTTTGAACTAACACTTATAAAAATCTTAATTGTCAAGAATTTTTTGGAAGAAAAAAATATTAGTGGCGTTGTTTTTGTTAACAAATCAGTATTGAGCGCTGTTCAAATATAACTTAGAAACTAGCAAAAAGGCCTGTTAGTACCAACAGACAGGATGTTGAAAATCTTGTGACGTTAGATATCTCATGTTGGGCGAGTGTGTTGGTTAATTATTTTTCAACTGTGACTTATCACTTTGTAAATCAAACTTTTTAAAAATTGTCTTGCCCTAACTGCTCATATATGATCCCTTTTTAGGCATGAACATGGTAGTCTATACTGCTCGTCGCATATAATCCATTCGCAGTTTCTGAACTTTTTTTAAAATTGAATCTTTGACAGTTTACCCCATGTATGAATTGCGTGGTTATTTCTTAAATAAGTAATGTCTCGCAAACGTTTTATTATTGTGTTAACATAGAAATGTCTAATTTTTTATTACGAATTTAACCTTTAATAATATTTTACATTTTTTATTGATATAAAACACGGAGAAAATAGCTGTATTCGTAATACCTAGTAAAAAATAATTTTTATGTAAAATATTATTACGTTGAGTGCGCACGAATACAGTGCGCTGTCCATTTGGTGTTATTTTCAAGACTCTGTTAGGGCTTCTTCAACTACAAGTTGGGAAGATCAATGTTAAAAGTTTGGCAAAGGAAATTTTTCGCCACTAGATAAGCGCTAGTGTCGGAAAGGTACCAGATTTTCTCTATTTTCTACTTTAAAAGAACAGAATAATTGCGATAGTCATAAATCAAATATAAAGTAACATCGTAACTAAGTAAAATCTTTCTATTGTATTATTCACGTGGCTTGAAATTTTAATTAAAAGTTACCTTTTGTATCACTGAGCACCTAACGGCGAATATTTTCCCTATGTCAAACTCCCCATAAGAAATCTAACCTCGAGTAGATTAAACCTTAACTCGGTGAAGCTTCGTTTGCTTGAGGCAGAGGAATACACTGGACATAGAACTTTAGCAGGGCTTCAGGAAAGTTGGAACTTAGTAGGGCTTCAGGAAAGTTGGAAGAAACCGCGAACGGACCATATAGGAAGTGGTTAATTAACGACTTCCAATAAGAAAGTGCCTAGCGTGTGTTAACCATACGTTGTTAAGGCTATATTCTTCTCAGCCGCACAAACAGCTGTTACCAATGTCAAACACAAACACGTTATTATTGGTTCTGGCGTGGCATTGCATTGTGCTGATGTTATTAATATGCGCACTGAGATACTCGCTTAAAGAAGGGAAGGACATACTGTGCCTCAAGTCCTCTTTTTTTTTTTTTTGCAGGATTTATTAATTACTGTGATTTGAAATTTTTTGCAAATTACTAATTTTTTCTGTAAATCAGAAATACTTAATTAAGTATAGCTTACAACTTAAATTTATATAGCAGAAACAAGAATAGTTTTATAATACTACTGTTATAANTACTTAATTAAGTATAGCTTACAACTTAAATTTATATAGCAGAAACAAGAATAGTTTTATAATACTACTGTTATAATAATGCTCTTTCACTTTGCCTTCCTCTAAATCTGCAAATTTTGTCGCGCGTGGAAGAGATTAGGAAAATTAGTTCCATGTTTTAACGTTTAGCTTTTTGTTAACATATTAAAAAATACTTATAAATAATCGAATGAAATGATGGCTTCATTAACTGAGTATTCTTGCACATAATGAAACATATCGACTTGTAGAAATTATTTTACTCATAAAATTATCTTGCTGATGAAACAAACATTTCCTTACTTTTATTGCTTACAATGTCAGAACTTTTTCATCGACCATTTATGAAGAATGCCTGCGGTAACCTCGAATACAAGTTGCTTAATCCAAGCTTAGCCGACCAGAAACATCCGGTGTANTTATGAAGAATGCCTGCGGTAACCTCGAATACAAGTTGCTTAATCCAAGCTTAGCCGACCAGAAACATCCGGTGTAGTGTAAGCTACCAATGTTGATTAGTATCTTTTAAAAAAATTTGCAGAGTTATAAGTTATACTAAGTAATAACGTTAGTTTTGTGGCAACACTGAGCATTTTCCGAACATAATTTGTACAGGGCACAACTGTTCCCTTAACGAAAAATAACCGTGCTTCAAGTCTCAATTCGTTTCGTGGTGTGAGTAAAATCGAGATATTTCGTGTGAATTAAGGCTTTAGCTCNACCGTGCTTCAAGTCTCAATTCGTTTCGTGGTGTGAGTAAAATCGAGATATTTCGTGTGAATTAAGGCTTTAGCTCCAAAATGCAGGATATTCGTAACTAGTAGGGCATTTTAATTACATACTTTAGGTCCTATTAATAAAACTGTATTTTCCGCACGGTGATGTTCTGAGATTCTGGGCGTTCTGGAAAAATGTGATTGTGGTGATCATGTATTCATCGGCGTGGACGATACACGAGAATTTATTCTTTACTTGGAGCTAAGGAAAGAAAACTGGAATGGTGAATAGCCATGATTTTTCGCTAGCCACACAGCTTTCGAAAAATCCGAGTAAAACGTAATTTATATGTTCTGGCAAATGTAATGTATTAATTTATACAGTACATTGTGTCAATTTACATGTATCTGTCAATGTGTATTTACGTTGATATGTGCATGTTTATATTACGTTTTATTTCTGCGTCGCCACGAACCCTGGTGTCAAACGCTGCGGTTCGTAAAATCGTACTCTTACTACGCGTAAACATTTTACATGCAAGAAGTCGTTTATCTGAAACATGATTTCGCAGATTTTCTGACGTAAAAGTGGCAATGCACTATTTCTATTCAGCGGCGGTGTGTGTTTTTTTTTTATTATTATGATTGTTTTGTGAGGCGAGCGATAGCGGTGACCCACACAGAAAGCTGTGCCCTCGGAGTCTCGCTTTGGGTCACGGTTATTTGAAAACATTTTAAATCAACGTTTGGGGGGGAAACAAATCCCTAACGGTGACCACTCGTTAACATAAATAATGTCTTGTGTATCAACAGCTGTATTGACAGCGAGTTATGACCATAGACCAAAGATGACGTAGGCCGATCTCGCTGGCTGCGCACAATCNCAACAGCTGTATTGACAGCGAGTTATGACCATAGACCAAAGATGACGTAGGCCGATCTCGCTGGCTGCGCACAATCGATCTCCGAGTCCCAACGTTGAACTGTTTTTCTGCCAACACGTCTAGCGAAAACGGCATGTTTGTATTTGAGGTTAGAATACTGATTTGTAAACAAATGCTTTGATATGTATTTGCTTCCTGATAACCAATTTGTAATGCAGTCTTGATTAAATTCAAATGGGTAAAAGCATTTTATTGATAAAATACTGCTTGTCATTTAAGAATTAAGATATAAACAAACTTTCATCACTGATGGCCACGTGACTTTGACAGTTGTGTATGTTTGGGGTAGGACAATGTTGAGTACATGCGCAGAAGACAAATAAGCGTTCTACCTCATTTTTAGTCTATGGTTATGACTTGCAATTTTATTATTCTGGACTTGTTATTAATAACGTTTTTTTTCTATGACGATTTAAATGAACTGTTTCCACCGCCAAGCACAATTCAACAAAGTGAAAGAAAAACCAACACTGCGAACAAATAAACGTACAAACAAAACGACAAAGAGTTACAAATAAACGATCGTAACTGTCTTCTAACTTCAACATCAAAACTGAACACAGAACAAAAACGGGGGACAGCCACAGTGAACACTACTGAACGTAATAATAATTATAATCTGGTTAATGAACTAGAAATTTTTTTAAGTGTAAAAAATTGTTACAGCAACGACCAAGTAGTTGATTGCAGTATGGAAACTGGATCGCAAAGCTCCAGTGCAGAAAATTAAATATATATGGGCATGTATGTACACTAATAAATTTAATTGCTCCCTTAAAGAACAAAATAACAATAAAACACAGCATTCATACGGAAAAAAAAACTAAAAGACAGAAGTCTTAATATTACTTTCCAGATGTCTGCATGACAAGACAAAGTGACCTTGTTTATATACTTCCGTACTTTCGTTTTGTGTTATTTTATCGTGTATAAGCATACTCAGTAATATTGATAAACGTATCGCAGTATTGCTTCTTACGAGCTGACGTGTTATTCTTTAGTTTTATTTCTAAGCATTTCGGAGTCTTGTTTCATATATTGTGAAATTCTTTTCTTAACTATCCCTAACAGTAGTAGTATTTGAGAAAAAGCAAAGCCAGTATTTCTTTTGAAGTATGAAAATCACTTGACACCTAGATATGATTTTTAAAAAATTACGTCATATCTTCTTACGTGAAGTGAAATATTGTAAGCAGTTCTGGTTTGTACATATTTGTGTACGCTTACATTTTGTATGGCTTAATTTCGGATTGCCATGTATATGCTTCATTTCATATAAGTTGGCCAGATTCTGACAGTCAGTGAGTGGCAAATTGATGTATTCCAAACAAACAACGTGCCATTTACAAAACCTGTATCAGCTGATGAATGAACGAACGAAAATTAATATTACGTTGGCTATTCTGAGTGCACTGCTGGCCCACATCAGACAAGCAGGAAATACGCGGATAAGAATGAGTTCCTAGATTAATTAATACATTTTATTTTATGTGGTCATAAAACAGCGGTTTTTAGTGTTAGAAACTAAACTTAGTGCTAAAGTAGAAATGTATAGGTGTTCAAAATTAAAAGTACATTAAAACGATCCGTATCATAACGAAACGCAATTTCAAAATCTTTTTTTCACGTCTTATTCCCCCTTCTCCAACCTGGCTTTCCTTGCGTGTTTGATATTAATTCGAAAAGCATACAGAAATATTGCATAATATTGTTGGATTATTTTTTCTAATAATTTGACGAAATATATGTCAAATTCGTGTCGTTCCGAGCTAGTGATAGAAGAACAGTCAACTTTAGAAAGACGCTACCTCTTGAGAAAAAATGCGGCTCAGACCACGCGCTGAAATGTTGTGCGTGCCATCTGTGTGATTCTTTTTGAAGTATTACAAGCCAGAAGAGAATAGCGTTCGTTTGCTTTATATAATACATTTACGAACAGATACCAATAGTTTTATTTTTCGCGAGCTCTGCATAATTTTTAAAGTAGCATGTATTTCGTGTACAGCGTTTTCGAACGACCCTACACACGCCCTCCAAACTCCGTTCCGCCGCCTGCCGCGCCACCCAAGTAGTTCACCAATTGCCTCACGAAGCAGCACCACCTGGACGCGCTGACTCGTCGCATCAAAGCCTTCACTTGGCGCACCAGTTCATGGCGAATGGATACATAAACGAAAAGTAAACATTGGTGCGGCGATCGTCAACTGTCAAGAATGTGGCATTTATATGTGTGATGGACTTTACCTGTAAGTTTATTTCCGATGTTATGGTTCATATCTGTAAATAAGCACATGGTTGAAATGAGTTACAAGGGATATTGTGATATCCAAATGTTATAACCTTACGTATTAAGGATTTTTTCTTGAATGTAAGTAATTCTTACTGCTTTTCTTTTAAATTTTTCTTCCAGATACAACAAAAATGCTGAATAATTTCTTATGAAAAATAAAGTATTTTATTGCAATCAACTTTTGAATTAAGACACCCAGATTTCTTAAGTTTGTTAGTAAATAATCATTGCATGTACAAACACCTGTAAAATTATCCTATAGTTTCTGACTATTTTGTTATAATGTTCTGTGTTAACACTTGTTAGCCTGTATTGGTTTTTATACCTATTTCCCCCTGCAAGTTAAAAGAGCTGAGGTATGGAGGAGGATATCTGAAATACAAGCACAGAATTTTTCGTACTAACTTATCGGAAAATATTCACTCCTTTAGTACTTTTTCGGACTGCGACGACGCATTAATTTTCAAAATATCTCTCTAACTTTGCGTGCATTACATTTACAACTAGTTTGGTGTTTTACAATATTTCTAATTTTAATTAAAATAAAACTGGAAAAAATTGTATTCNCAACAGCTGTATTGACAGCGAGTTATGACCATAGACCAAAGATGACGTAGGCCGATCTCGCTGGCTGCGCACAATCTATCTCCGAGTCCCAACGTTGAACTGTTTTTCTGCCAACACGTCTAGCGAAAACGGCATGTTTGTATTTGAGGTTAGAATACTGATTTGTAAACAAATGCTTTGAGATGTATTTGCTTCCTGATAACCAATTTGTAATGCAGTCTTGATTAAATTCAAATGGGTAAAAGCATTTCATTGATAAAATACTGCTTGTCATTTAAGAATTAAGATATAAACAAACTTTCATCACTGATGGCCACGTGACTTTGACAGTTGTGTATGTTTGGGGTAGGTCAATGTTGAGTACATGCGCAGAAAACAAATAAGCGGTCTACCTCATTTTTAGTCTATGGTCATGACTTGCAATTTTATTATTCTGGACTTGTTATTAATAACGTTTTTTTCTATGGCGATTTAAATGAACTGTTTCCACCGCCAAGCACAATTCAACAAAGTGAAAGAAAAACCAACACTACGAACAAATAAACGTACAAACAAAACGACAAAGTTAGAAAGAAACGATCGTAACGGTCTTCTAACTTCAACATCAAAACTGAACACAGAACAAAAACGGGGGACAGCCACAATGAACACTACTGAACGTAAAAATAATTATAATCTGGTTAATGAACTAGAGATTTTTTTAAGTGTAAAAAAATTGTTACAGCAGCGACCAAGTAGTTGATTGCAGTATGGAAACTGGATTGAAAGCTCCAGTGCAGAAAATTAAATATTTATGGGCATGTATGTACACTAATAAATTTAATTACTTCCTAAAAGAACAATAAAACACAACATTCATGCGCAAAAAAAACTAAAAGGACAGAAGTCTTAATATTACTTTCCAGATGTCTGCATGACAAGACAAAGTGACCTTGTTTATGTACTTTCGTTTTGTGTGATTTTATCGTGTATAAGCATACTCAGTAATATTGATAAACGTATTGCAGTATTGCTTCTTACGAGCTGACGTGTTATTCTTTAGTTTTATTTCTAAGCATTTCGGAGTCTCGTTTCGTATATTGTGAAATTCTTTTCTTAACTATCCCTAATAGTAGTAGTATTTGAGAAAAAGCAAAGCCAGTATTTCTTTTGAAGTATGAAAATCACTTGACACCTAGATATGATTTTTAAAAAATTACGTAATATCTTCTTACGTGAAGTGAAATATTGTAAGCAGTTCTGGTTTGTACATATTTGTGTACGCTTACATTTTGTATGGCTTAATTTCGGATTGCCATGTATATGCTTCATTTCATAAGTTGGTCAGATACTGACAGTCAGTGAGTGGCAATTTGATGTATTCCAAACAAACAACGTGCCATTTACAAAACCTGTATCAGCTGATGCATGAACGAACGAAAATTAATATTACGTTGGCTATTCTTAGTGCACTGCCGGCGCGCATCAGACAAGCAGGAAATATGCGGATAAGAATGAGTTCCTAGATTAATTAATACATTTTATTTTATGTGGTCATAAAACAGCTGTTTTTAGTGTTAGAAACTACACTTCGTGCTAAAGTAGAAATGTATAGGTGTTCAAAATTAAAAGTACATTAAAACGATCCGTATCATAACGAAACACAATTTCAAAATCCTTTTTTCGCGTCTTATCCCCCCTTCTCCAACCTGGCTTTCCTTACGTGTTTGATATTAATTCCAAAAGCATACAGAAATATTGCATAATATTGTTGAATAATTTTTTCTAATAATTTGACGAAATATATGTCAAATTCGTGTCGTTCCGAGCTAGTGATAGAAGAACAGTCAACTTTAAAAAGACGCTACCTCTTGAGAAAAAATGCGGCTCAGACCACGCGCTGAAATGTTGTGCGTGCCATCTGTGTGATTCTTTTCGAAGCATTACAAGCCAGAAGAGAATAGCGCTCGTTTGCTTTATATAATACATTTACGAACAGATACCAATAGTTTTATTTTTCGCGAGTTCTACATAATTTTTAAAGTAACATATATTTCGTGTACAGCGTTTTCGAACGACCCTACACACGCCCTCCAAACTCCGTTTCGCCGCCTGCCGCGCCACCCAAGTAGTTCACCAATTGCCTCACGAAGCAGCACCTCCTGGACGCGCTGACTCGTCGCATCAAAGCCTTCACTTGACGCGCCAGTTGATGGCGAATGAATACATAAACGAAAAGTAAACATTGGTGCGGCGATCGTCAACTGTCAAGAATGTGGCATTTATATGTGTGATGGACTTTACCTGTAAGTTTATTTCCGATGTTATGGTTCATATCTGTAAATAAGCACATGGTTGAAATGAGTTACAAGGGATATTGTGATATCCAAATGTTATAACCTTACGTATTAAGGATTTTTTCTTGAATGTAAGTAATTCTTACTGCTTTTCTTTTAAATTTTTCTTCCAGATACAACAAAAATGCTGAATAATTTTTTATGAAAAATAAAGTATTTTATTGCAATCAACTTTTGAATTAAGACACCCAGATTTCTTAAGTTTGTTAGTAAATAATCATTGCATGTACAAACACCTGTAAAATTATCCTATAGTTTGACTATTTTGTTATAATGTTCTGTGTTAACATTTGTTAGCCTGTATTGGTTTTTATACCTATTTCCCCCTGCAAGTTAAAAGAGCTGAGGTATGGAGGAGGATATCTGAAATACAAGCACATAATTTTTCGTACTAACTTATCGGAAAATATTCACTCCTTTATTACTTTTTCGGACTGCGACGACGCATTAATTTTCAAAATATCTCTCTAACTTTGCGTGCGTTACATTTACAACTAGTTTGGTGTTTTACAATATTTCTAATTTTAATTAAAATAAAACTGGAAAAAATTGTATTCNGTTACATTTACAACTAGTTTGGTGTTTTACAATATTTCTAATTTTAATTAAAATAAAACTGGAAAAAATTGTATTCATAAATTTGAAAACATTTTGCAGAATGTTTAACGTAATTGAAACAGAGGCTGTGCATTAGGAATCAAATCATTTATCTTAAAAATACTCTTAAAAAACTTAGTTTCTAATTGTCGAAAACTAATTTGTATTCAGCGTCTGCTTTAATTGAATAATAAGATATTTGTCAGAAACCCACCAAATGCCTCGCGCGTTTTGTGTGATAAAGATATGAAATATAAAAATTAATATGCATGGTTGAAAAAAAAATTATCTCCTAGCGCACAAAATTATATGTAAAGTGATATTTGATTAATTGGTTCTTTTGTATCGGTGTCGAAATGACGATGTTTGATTACGGCTTCGCTTGTGTAGGTTGTTAACTGTTAAATGAGCACATTTGAAACCAACCTTAGAAAAATGTCACTGTCAATACCTGCATGTATTTTAACAGGTCCGTTTGACTCGCATGCGCCCAGTAAAGTTGGTAATGACGGAAGCAAAAATAGTTCTATATCTGAACGTTGAATTAAGTGTCAGGTAAGCATTTTTGAGCACTGAAATTATTTATTTTGTTTACTGTTTCACTAACGCATAGTACAAGTGTAACAATAGGCAAATTTGTAGAATAGTTACCTTTGCAATAATAATACAGTTTCACATGAACGGCGCATGCGTAAAGTGATCATCAGCCTCACAGCAGTGTTAATTTCACAAATGGCAGAAGGTTACACAATGTGCATTCAAGTATATCTTGAGCAGGGCTTTCAAAAGTTTTCAGTTTACCGAGAACAACCTTTAATGATCTAGGAACGCGGAAATGCTAGAAGGCAACGAGAGAATACCACGAAAATACTAATTACACGATAAATTGTTTCGCGAGAAGCTTGTTCCCTAACTTTATAGAGGNATATGGCAGAAGGTTACACAATGTGCATTCAAGTATATCTTGAGCAGGGCTTTCAAAAGTTTTCAGTTTACCGAGAACAACCTTTAATGATCTAGGAACGCGGAAATGCTAGAAGGCTACGAGAGAATACCACGAAAATACTAATTACACGATAAATTGTTTCGCGAGAAGCTTGTTCCCTAACTTTATAGAGGAACTGTACAAAAGCTATGAAGTGGAGAATATTGGCTTCACAGCCGGCATTTTGAAACCAAAATTACAGCAACACTTACTGTAACACAAGAAGAACGAAACTAGAGAAAGACTAGTAAGCAGTAGTGGATAGTTTTAAAAAAATTTAAGGGGCATGAGCGAAAAGTGGTTACCACGAATAATGTTATTTTTTTTGTTAAGAATTATTATTTTCATTTTTAGCGTAAGACATACTTTTTCGGTGTGATATGAGAAAATACTAGTCTGAAACAAGTATAACAGTGGAAGAAAATGAATTTCCAAAAAAGTTTGGAAATATTTGTAGGAATTTTAAATTGATATCTTTTTCCCTTATAAATCTCAAAATGGTACAAAATTAATTATTTTACGTCTGCATTTTATTTATGTATGTCTTGGTGCGTGTACAAAAATTACTTTTTGTTTAATCAAAATGTGTAACAAATTTTACTTTCAATCGGTAATGTGATATAAAATAGGAAAGGACAGTTTAGTTTCGAGTGTGTAGCGACGAATGGATGCTGCTTGTATTGTGCACAGCATTGCCAAAACTGAAATTTTTAATTCTCGTACCAAGTAACAAAACGTATTGTGTGGCGAGCTGAAACTATAGTTTATTATTACGTTTCTGTTTAAAAAAAACATAGTCTTTTATATTGAAAAAAAATAACTAAAACTTATCGTGTTCATGTTTAGGTGATATTTCCTTTTTCGTTTTCATTTTAACAGCCCTGAACACTATCAACATCTCTGAAAAACCTGGAAATGTTAGAGAATTTTGAAATAAGTTTGTTGTGGTCGTCCTGTTATTGTTTTCATCTAAGGCATGCAAAAGTCTAAATTGTAATGTCATAAGGACTGATGTCCTTGGTGGTGGTGAAGAATATCTTCACACTTTTTGAATCAAACCCTTGGAAAACCACCCCATGTATGACGTGCTTGCTTGTAATGTATCACAAGCGTTTCATATTTTTGTTACCATAAAAGTATTTTATTTTTGGTTGAGTTGAATTTTTACTAACATTTGGTCTAAGTGTTATAATACTTCGTTTATAAATAAAACTAATAAAAACAGAGGCATAACGTGTGTGTTGGTAATGCTCGGTAAGAAATAGTTGTGCAAAATGTTATTAAACCGAGTGTGCATAAATGCGGGGCGTTGTCCCTTTAGTGCAGTTTTCCTCACTTAGTTGAAACCTTGTTTGCATGAGACAGAGGAATATCCTGAAAGCAGAACTTAGCAGGGCTTCAGAAAAGTTGGAAGTAACCAAAGACTACAATGATATATTATAAGGCAATCTTGTTTTAATTGAGGCGTTTAGAAAATAAGAGACGGTTTTCAGTTGCCACAAATATGTATAATTGTCACGTTTTCAATAACGCCTCAAAATATGGAGGATTATTTTTAATGATGTACTACTTACTATCAATAGTGCAAGTTCTCTTGTCGGTATCGAAAACCGAAAATTAATTATCAGCCACGAAGTTAGTAAAATTTTAATGATATGTAATAATCGTGCTGTGTTAATTAAGAAATGTTCTAGCGGGCAGGAAAATATTTGGCAAGTCTTCAGGATATGTTGGATTGGCCACGTCACATATCAAGGTCTGCATATAAAACCCGCAATGTAAGTAAATTACTTCAGATAATTATAGGGTTGGGTAGACGTGATGAAATATATTTTTTTTACTCTGAATAATTTACGCCACGCGCATGCTTTACATAATATATGTTTTATACTTAACATAGCGCCATTTAGAGGAAGTTAAGAAATTAAGGTAGGTTAAGAAAATTTTGTTCTTTCATGTTTCTGCATATATAATAAATTCGTGGGAGGTGTATACACGGTAAGTGGTAACGCAATAGTTAGTGCAATCGATTTAGCTTCATACTGTCCGGAGAACGACTTTGAAACTCGTGCGGCACGATTGTGTGAAGATGTGGGAGCGACCCCGCCGGGAATTGAACCCGGTTCGCCACTGATGGGAGGTGAGTGGTCTGACCACTACACAGCGGGCCTAAGTGTGAACGTGAAATAGAAACGAACTTAGACGCGGTTACAGAAAGTTTGCGACCTGTAAGGTCAACCGTCTTCCGTGTAAGGTGGAAGTCGTTCAGTCATATGAAGCTTGACTGTTGTGGCAATCAGGTGGAGGGGCGTGTTTTCCTAGAGAGACTCAAGGTAGTAATACCGGACTGTCCAGAAATTAGGCTCTGAAAGTTGTCCCCTGTGATACCTTGGAGGATCGGGTCCAGGAGGGGAGGTGGTGCGGAGAGCCGGACATGTTCCGGAAAACATGTCTCCCGTATGAATCTAGACGTCTGCGTCGTACGGTACCAACCACAGCGAACACTAAACACTCGAGTGCAGCAAGGATCTGTCCCAAGGTCCCTGCTGTTTCTCAAGTTTCTCAAGCTCCTGTTTCTGCTGCCCAACATTCCGCCGATGCTCCACACTTACCTCACTTCTGCGCTCAACACCTCGGATGTAAAGAGCCGTCAAAAACCTCTCGACTAAATTTATTATTATTATTTTTTACCATTTTTTTAACAGCGTCGCTTCGTCGATAAGAGGAATGAATACCAGTGCCCAGACGTGTAGCAGTGAAAATATTTGCGCGAGTCGGCAGTACCGTAGACTAATTATGAGGTACAGATCATTCAGGGTTACTACCGACTGTTCTGAAGCCCTGTTTAAGTTCTACTTCCAGGATATTCCTACGCTTCATGCAAACAAAGGTTAACTAAGTTTAGAGAATTACACCAAAGGGACAACACACCGCTTTCGTACGCATTCAGTGTAATAATATTTTGCATAAAATACACCTACACTTTTTGAGTCAGAACATTTGAAAAATCACCCTATGTAGGCCTATAACGTGTTTGGTTGTTTCCTAGATATGTAATGTATCACGCGCGGTTTTTTGCTCCCGTTAATATTAAGTGTTTTATTTTTTTGGTTAAATTACACTTTTACTTAATTTATATTTAAATCGTGATATTTTATTTGTAATTAATACGGTTTAAAACTGGGAGAAAATACGTTTGGAGGTAATACCTAGTAAGAAATAGTTCTCATGATGAATATTATTTAACTGAGTGCGCACGAATGTAGTGCGTCGCACCTTTGTGTGATTTTCTAAACTTAGTCTGTACGCCGCGATAAATCTTTTCCGTACAAGCTCGGACAGAAGCTTCCATGAGACCTACTACCTGAAACTGCATGCCAGCAGTTATACGGATTGTTCTTTGGCATAACCTATCCAATGATACTTGTTGGCGCACAAGTAAAAATGTGTGAATTTTTTAAGATTTTAATTCCGCAACTGTTCAGAAAAAAATATTCTTTCTTGGCTTCAGCATTATGCGTTTATGCACTGTGCTTGGTCATTTTTTTTTTTTTATAACTGGAACCTTTGTGTTACACGAATGTTTACCGTAATTTACATAGAGTGCTGTTTTAGAATCAGTAAACATATACGTATTTTTTAAAATTTTATATTTATTCCTGTTTAATAGTCTTACGTCATTTCTCAAAATAAAGTAAACAAAATCACTCCTCCGCCCCTCTTCTGATTGGCTAAACTTTCAACCTTGTAGGAAATCTTCCGTAGAAAATTCCACACGACCAATTACGAAAACGTCCATGAAAACTGCCAGCAGATGGCGAGATCTTCCATAGAACCGTCCATACAAGTGAGCGTGCAAGCTTGCATGGAATCGTCCAAGGAATCTTCCTTCGTGGCATACAGGCTTTACTCAAGCTTGGTTTGCACGAGGCGGACAAACAGCCTAAAGGTAGGACTTCAGCAAGAGCTTCTGAAATGTTAGAAATAACAAAGATTTCACTGTGACGTTTTTGTGGTACCCCCTTCTCGTTGGTGCCCTGAGCACGTGTGTACGTTGGTTTAATGGTTAATCCAGCCCTGTACACGCCATAACGCCTAATTGTTACGGCAGTTTGAGTTGGGGAACATGGCGTCGCAAGCCAGGGGGTTGGACTGCGCTGCGCCTGTGTGGACACGACTGTAGACTCACCCCGCCGCGGAGGCCGAGTATGGAGCACCGCGGATATCGATCCCCGCGTGTCTCGCGGCACCCAGGTCAGCGCCGCCCGCTGGTCGTTTTTCACGCCATGCCTTGCGCAGTTAGGCCAGTTTCAGACGTTACTGTTACTTGCCGTGGACGGCACGGCTCCTTACCGTCTACGGCAAAGAAAAACAGCGTCTGAAAGGGGCCTTACTTACCGTACGCAGCGCCATCTAGGGATGTTGATATAGGGGGAAAAAATATTGATATTATTGATATTGGTGGTTTATGAAAGGATCGTTTTACGAAACGATATATCGAAAGAAAAATAGCGATTTTAGGTTAATTGAAATTCTATATTTTACGTATAAAAGGACTTGGCTATGTGAAATTGCTTGGAATATTATATATTAAAGACAAAGCATTGCAGAAAGTTGTAGCGACTGTTTTTGCTGCATGTTGCCAAAGTAAAAATAGTAATATTTTAATTCTGTTTTCGTATTCAAAACAAAGCTTATTGAAAGAGCATTTTAAAAAATATTTATTTCCGATACCTGGAAAAGGATATTGATTTAGATAAAATATTGTTGAAGTATATCGACAATATATATCGATATTTTTCTAACATCCATAGCGCCGTCTGCTAAAAGCGAAAACGAGGCCAGGTGCAAGAACTTTTGCGAGGCTCTGCCCTTCCAAACTAGTTAATCCTCTCTTCCCACAACGCAATATTCTCTGCTCTTGAGCGGCTCAATATTTTATTGAAAAAAATGTTTACTGTTTATAAACAAACATGTTCAAAGATATATATATATGTTTATCGTGAAATATATAAAATTTACAACCTACAAAAGCTAAATATTTACATGTTTTTTATTAAATGAAAAGATTCGTGTTTTTTACCCCTGCCGCACACCCCTAAGGACGGCTCTGTGCTGTACGTTTCTGCAATTGTCCACACACGTAATATAATCCATACACGGCTACTTCCAAATTTTCTCAAGCATTGCTAAAATTTCTACTTCCCGGGTTATTCCTCCGCGTCCTGCAAACAAAACTTAACTGTGTCTAAAATATCACACCTAAAGACTATTCACGGTAAAGAGAACACTTTTGAAAGCCCTCTCAATTGGAATAATAGTCAATAAATATATTTTAGCCTTAGACGTTAATATTCAAGTGTGGTGGAATATACACACTGTGTTTATTACTTGCAAGGCGATTTTTATTTGAAAAGGCAGTGAAGAATAAAAAATGGCTGAAAGAAAAAATTAACTAGGGCCTAAAAAGTACTCACTTTACCGTGAACAGCCTATAAGGGACAACACACCGAATTCGTGCGCACTCACTTCAATAATATTTGGCACGAGAACTATTTCTTACTAGGCATTGCCAACACACTTATTTTCAAGGGGGTGTTTCATTCTTAATTATAAATGAAATATTACAACTTCCAGATAAAATGCAAGTAAAAGTTAGATTTAAACAAAAGTTAGGCACTTTTATGTTTACAGAAATATAAACCGCTTGTGATGCATTGCATATTTGGGAAAGAACCAAACACATGATACATGGGGTAATTTTTCAAAGGTTCCATTCATAAAGTGTGAGGAAGCCGTGAACAGACTATACTCGGGGAACGAAGGTCATTAGTAGTAAATAGTTCGTTCTGCGCCAGGGAAAAGCCGACCATCATCTTGTATGATGTCACAGCGCAATTCCCCCCCCCCCC